>MU389720.1:1658751-1777420 GCA_022578765.1 Xylaria sp. FL0933 | reverse complement strand
TTTTTAACGTTTTTCTTGGCTGTTTTACCGGCGCTTGAAGTGGTGAAGTTTTGGTGAGAAAATGGGGATGGGTCGTCTTTTGTTGGAGACCCCTGGCCGGAGAGTAGGTCTACACTACTCACCGCAAAATGCAACGTCAGATTTGAATTAGTGTCTCCGATGAAGCTTACCAGTCGTAAACCACGACTATACGTAAATGTCTACAGTATACCTGCACGCTTATGGTGATTTATATAAAACTTCTTTTAGGGATTGATATGATGGTTACGTGAGTTAGTACAAACCTCACAAACCCCTCTAGAAGGCACCATATAGCGCGGCTACGTTGGTTCGTTTTCTGACCGAAAACTTGGACTCTAGAAAAAGCCTTGCTAACTGACTGTATTCAGTCGGCATTAAGAAGGGTTAGAGGATCTGTGCCGGGCGCCAAGCACGCTACAGCTTGTAAATTTACGTCAGGGGCGTGGTACACGGATTTCCTAATTGGGTAAACCGCTACGACCACAATATTTCTATTTTCCACATACCGATGCGCTAATGATTCTAAATCAATTCTTGGGGTCAAAGGGGCTCTTTCTTGCGGGGGAAGGGGGAGAAAATCTGGGCGGAATCTGGGGGTCTGGGGAGAAGGAACCACTGTACTGCACCTTCGATAACAAGAAGGTGCTCTGTTGAGTAGCAATCGGAGTAAGTTACATGTAGGCGAGTCTGTTAACACAGATAATGTACGCGGTACGCAGGGCGCGTATACGCACCTACCACGCAGGTCCAATGGCGACCTTGTTACCGTCCCGACTCCCGAGCACCTCGTTGCAGTGACACTAGACCCCGTCTAGTACACATTACCCCAGTCCCCTTTTGTTTCTTTCGCTGCTGAAGTTGGACACTAAGACGGCATACGCTACTGTTAAGCAGGGATACCCCTCAAAGTCAATTCAAGGGTTTCGTATGTTTTTGCAATTTTTTTATACACTGCCGGCAGTCTTCGCAACTGTCAGTTTAATATTGTCGAGCGTTACAAGCCACCTTAGGTAACATCTAGTTACCCAAAGCCTCTTGATATGCCTACACATGTATACTGTTCTTTCGCCTCCCTATATCTAACATTTTGGCTAATACTATAAAACAAGGTTTGTAGTTTTTGGTCAGGATATTGTTCTAGTGTAGTCAAAGTTGACTCAAGGCCTCATTCCAGAACAGAGACTAGTATACGCTTAGGCCCGTTGTAAGCCCCAGGATTATGCGCAAGCTCAAGTGGAGATGCTGAGAGATGGTCGTCAGAGTTGCGGCCAACGGGTTGCCTGTTCACGTCCCTGTCTCCACTCAACTACGTCTTGAGGCAAGGCAAGACAAGACAAGACGGGCAGCCGCGAGCGTACAATCGCGTCGCTCGTAGAGATCGGCATCGTCTCGACTAAGCATTTATATAAGAGTACTCTGCATCCACATACATATATATAAGAGCATCCGTCGTCGCCGACCCGCTGACTCGGGACCTGTGAGTTTTGTAAGTTCGGTGTATATATAGGCCGGCTAGGTTGTTCCAATTCATTCCTTGGGAGTTAATTATATATCCTGGGAGTTTTGTTTCTTCGATCACAGCTAGAGCCCGGTGATATTTCATTCGACATCGCAAAAAGAAGAGAGAAAGAGAGAGGGACGCAGCTGTGGACGGACCGCTGTGATCAATCAGTCACGATGGGCAAGCCCTTCTTCGGTCTTCGAGGCAATGCTCTCAACTATGCCGTGGGTTTCGTCGCCGGTTGCGACTTTCTGCTGTTCGGTTATGGTAAGCACGTCGCCTCCACCCATTCAGTGCCATAGTCAACCATCGGTCCGCTCAACTCGCGAAACTGCGAGTAATGGAATCAGCGTCGTCGGGAGGCTAACAGGAGGCTCGCAGACCAGGGTGTCATGGGCGGCATCTTGACGATGCCTCAGTTCCTCGACATATTTCCCTCCATCAACCCCGACGACCCGGCCATCGCCGGGAACTCGGGACTGAAGTCTGAGCGAGCTCAGACGCAGGGTATCGCCGTCGCCAGTTACAACCTGGGATGCTTCGTCGGCGCCGTCTTCAGTATCTTCATCTCCGACAAGCTGGGCCGTAAGCGAATGATCATTCTCGGCACCAGTATCATGGTCATTGGCGCCGCCCTGCAGGCTTCGGCAACCACCCTCCCTCATCTCATCGTCGGCCGCATCATCACCGGCATTGGAAACGGCGGCAACACATCCACAGTCCCCACTTGGCAATCTGAGACATCGCGATCACACAAGCGAGGCAAGCTCGTCATGATCGAGGGCGCCCTGATCACAGGCGGAATCACGCTTTCGTACTGGATCGATCTTGGCTTCAGTTTCGCGCCCGGCACCGTCGCGTGGCGGTTCCCCCTCGCCTTTCAGATCGCCTTCTGTCTCTTCATCCTGGCCTTCGTCTGGAACCTCCCCGAGTCGCCGCGCTGGCTGATCCTGAAGCACCGCGAGGATGAGGCGCGCGACGTCCTTGCTGCGCTGGCTGATACCTCCATTGATGATCCTATAGTTGAGAACGAATTCCTAGCTATCAAGGAGACAGTCTTGGAGATGTCCAAGGGCAAGTTCTCGGATCTGTTCAAGATGACGCAAGACAGGTTGGTGCCCCGGTCCTCGGATGCTGAATGCATGCAATGGAGACTGACATAGTTTCAGAGAATTCCACCGAACCTTGCTCGCTTATGTCAACCAGGTCTTCCAGCAAGTTTCCGGTAAGTACAATTGTACATTTCGATAGATCATGTAGTACCTGTCTGAATATTCTGAGTAATACTAATTTTGCCACCTATAGGTATCAACCTCATCACTTACTACGCGGCTGTTATTTATTCCGGGTTAAACCTGAGTGGTTTCCTCTCCCGACTGCTCGCAGCTCTGAACGGCACGGAGTACTTCATCGCCTCCTGGCCAGCCGTCTGGCTCGTCGACCGCGTCGGCCGCCGTAAGCTCATGTTGTTCGGTGCCGCCGGCCAAGCCGCGACCATGGCTGCCCTTGCCGGCGCGGCCTCGCTGACTGGGGGAGACAACCCGCCCAAGGGGGCATCAATTGCTGTTATCGCCTTGTTGTTCGTCTTCAACACGTTTTTCGCCGTCGGCTGGCTCGGAATGACCTGGCTCTACCCCGCTGAGATCGTGCCTCTCAAAATCCGCGCTCCCGCCAACGCCCTGTCGACTTCGGCGAACTGGATCTTCAATTTCCTTGTCGTCAGTAAGTACAGGGTCTTACCAGAAAGAAACATAACGGTCGCGGCATTGTTATATGCACATGCATGAATAAAGCGGGCTAACCAAACTATCTTAGTCATCACCCCCATTGCATTCAATAACATCGGCTATAAGACATATATCATCTTTGCCGTCATCAACGCTTTCATGATCCCCTCCGTCTACTTCTTTTACCCGGAGACTGCCTACCGCTCACTGGAGGAAATGGACGCGTACGTATTGACACCATTCAAATATTTCTTATCTTCGTCTAGAACTTAAGCTGACTTGAATTGTTCACATAGCATCTTCCACAAGGTAGACGGCGTCAAGGGCTACATCGACGTCGTGGGTGTAGCGAAGAGGGAACCCCTTCGCTACGGCAGAGACGGCGAATTGCTCATCGCATACGACCAGACCGAGGAGCACAAGAAACACCTGCCGCACTCCGAGCACACTTCCCACAGCGATGCCGAGAAGGCCACCGGCGTCATGGTGCCGTAAAAAGTATATTTAGATCTTATCTATATAAATTTAACCCGAGATCTTTTAGAGCGTGCGGTCGTGTTTCATAGTGGCCTGAGGATAAAATGTCTAGTTTAATTGTCTAGTTTCCGGAACAGGCGAAGGTTTCTTTTCTACTTGGGTGCAGTACCTAGCTTTAGACCACGCTAAATGCGCAAGGCCTCGCGCTACATACCTCCCGTTCTTGATTATATATATATATACCCTGTTATCTGTTGTGTATATACCTCAGTGAGCAATGTCAGTTTCGCAGATGTCTATTCTATGAAATTCAGCAAAATATGTATATCAGCTCAACTCTAGGGGCAGCCATGAACCATCCCTAGTGTCATTATAATCCTTCCCTTCCACCCCATCTCCCTTCAGTAGGCTAGTTTGCCACTCATATTCACTATTCTGTCTACATACATGAAGACTCCAGCCTGATATTATTCTTGGTTGTTTATCAGATAGTAATTCAGGGTTCGGCATCTGGCTCCATCCGCCGACATATGATACTATCGGCAATCACAGGGCCAGATGTGACCATCCGGGCATATCTAAGTATTACTTACACTCAGAACATCACCCGTTGTAAATAAATTCCTGGACAAACGCCCTTATACTCTCATCTGTTTCACCGTCAAATCTCTTCTCGATGCCTTTCTTAGCACCCCGGAGAAGCTGCATGAGCGTCGGACGTTGCTGCGGTTCGGCAGCCATGCAGCGGGCGACGATCTGCCGGAGCTCGAGATCGTAGCAACCGTAATCCGCATCAGTCAAAAGCAAGGCGCAGTAGTTGTAGGGCAAGTTTGCATGAAGGCCCCTTTTCGCCTGTAGCTGTGGCGGAACCGGGGGCATCATCCCAGTCATGAGTTGCCACATCACCTGTGCAAGAGAGAGAGAAGGGCGTTAAAATTCGTTGCCGAGACCAACTACAGATAGGAGCCCCTTCATTAACTTACAAGTCCAATTCCCCAGACATTCATTGCTGGGCCATAATTTCCAGCGACACGCTGCTCGGAGACTTCTGGCCCGTCTTCCATGACTGCTCTACCCTCGTCTTGCACAATGTATTCCCAATCTCGACAGAATTGTTCCTAACTGGAGTGTAAGTCTCGAAGCCTGCTTATGAACTCGGCGGCACTGATAAATGAGTAGAAGCTTACAGGTGCGTAATAGCCGAATTTGGTCTGACTTCGATATTTGTAATAGTATAAACTATGAATATGTGAGAGTTCGCTTTGTGTATTAATGGGGAGCTGAGCATACTTGTTCTTTCTCGGCTTGATCTCCGCAGCGAGCCCGAAATCAGCAAGCTGTAAATATAATTGTGAGAAATCGCCTGTCATAGTGCGTTTGCAATTAGCTGTTACCGGTCGGCGTACCTTTAATCTCGGGACGAGTTTGTGCTCTTCATCTCGCGTCAAAGCATCGAGGCCAGTTATGAAGACTGGTAGATATCAGACCAACTATCGACCAAGAAGAACGGAGTGTCTTGACGACTTCACTCACTATTCTTAGGGTCGATATCAAAATGGACTATTCGTTTCTGCGCCCATCGTTTCCTGGGATCGGGGACCTCTTCGAACAGGTCTGTACCAACCACCTTGCCTAACCTGTCGGTGCTCACACCAGGCTGCCCACCCATATCTTCCGGTGGTCCCTCTCTTCTCCTAGGGTGAAATTTCCGGGGCGGGTATCTGAGATTCATATAAGCATAACTCGTAGTACCGGTCGTAGACAGAGAGAATGAACACCTACTGCATACCGAGACAAGCTCGTACCACTATATCTTCGATTAGTGCACCTGTCCGACAATGATCGGGGCTTGACTTACTGCACAGCCAGAATGACCAAAGAACTGTTATAAATGTATAAGTCAGTAATTCTCTCCTAGAAATCGTCCAGAGGATCTCAGTAGTAGAATAGCTAGGTGCGAATTTTAAGATGTTTATAGGACCACTACTTACCGCGATTTGGAAAGACCATGTTTCTGCCACTTACTCTGTCGTTATCGTTAGCTCATCGCTCAGAGAATCAACGCTCCTAGGCGTGGTGACTGAGGAAGAGTATCGTATACAGAGCAGAGGTAGCGTCGCTACAATGTAGCAGCAACCTTGCGTAAAGGCTTGTAGTCGCTGTGTCCCTATGCAACTCTCTGACTTACCTCTTTATCAGACTCTCCAAGTCGCCATACCGACAGTATTCCAACATGAGAAAATCTCTGCGATTCAGCTCCCACGGATCCCCTATAGGTCCCTGCCCTCGGGAATCTTGCCCCTTGGCCCTTCGCACACGTCTATTGCGCTCCTGTCTCGCCGCTTTAGAAGCTATCATTCGCGCCTTGTGGCTATTCCTCTTCCGCAACGTCTCTAGGCCATTTGCACGACGTATCTCTTTTCTCGTTCTCTTCTCCTTTGCCTCCGCGGTGGGACGATCATCCCGGGATTCCTCTCCGCTGGAGTCACGCGGTTCATCGGAATCATCTGCCGGGACTACCTCAAATGCGAACTTCTCACTTTCCGGTAATCCGAATCGTTCACGGGGGATCAACTGGATAGAATGTGCCGCCCTAGCCATTTTCTACGTGTCCAAATTTAGCAAGAACGGAAACAGTGCACGTGCCAAAAGTTGAGGATCATACCTTTGTGTTTCGCTCTTCGTGGCGGATCCCGCTGTTCTCCCAGCCAAATTTTGAGACCTTGATGACGAATTGAAGGGGATCCTGCTGCGCACCTCCCTGCTGTGGCTGGTGCCGGTACAGCATGGCGAGTCCATTACCACCAGCGCCGAGGGTTCTGAGGTACTGTAAATCTTGGATGTTTAAGAAAAAAGTTCTCGCTTCGTCCCGCCGCCTCCTCGTTTCGATGTACTTGGTATTAGGATTCGGCGGCCACGGCCCATCTAGACTGGGCTGTGGTATAGAGAGTCAGTAATCTCCCTGTCTAGCGTAACCTACAATCGCTTCGAAAAGCACATGAAGCTCTTACTGGAGCCTGATTCGAGCTGAAGCAGAGGCCTTCGAAACATGAGAACATAGCTAGAGATAAAGAAAAACCGGTCGAATATTGCTTACACCTTCATCCCAGTTTGCGATATATCGCTTTTCCATCGGTGAGGCTATTTCACCTGTACGTCGGAGCGGGCCTCCCGGGGGCAATGGCATGTTTTCTGTCACGTTCAAATCAGTATCTAATTCATCCCCAAAGAGAGTTCAGGACGTAGACATCGTCGCCTTCACGTGCACCCTAATCAATACTGAATTGGTCGACCCCCAGTGAC
The DNA here is from genome assembly GCA_022578765.1 of Xylaria sp. FL0933. Classification (NCBI taxonomy): domain Eukaryota; kingdom Fungi; phylum Ascomycota; class Sordariomycetes; order Xylariales; family Xylariaceae; genus Xylaria; species Xylaria sp. FL0933. The sequence goes on along the minus strand of MU389720.1, from coordinate 1,770,391 downwards.
TACTCACCCCAGACATCTCGATATTGTTCGTATTGGGCTGCGTCAGGTGGGCGGTGCTGTCTATGGCTTCGATACCTCTTGAAGCGCCACATTGTCGCAGGCCAACATTGCTCCCAACCCCGCGGGCCTGGCCGAGCAGGCGGATTAACGGCTGCCGCCATATTTACTGTTCGTGTGATTGTTTGATTATCAGACAGGACCGTTATCTCTAAAATGATACTGTAGCTGAAGCGGCGATAGGGAGAGCTAAACGAAATTGCTTGTGCAGCTACTCAGATACTTCTGCTATACATGGAGTTCTTGACTCCGTTTACTGATCGGCCGACAAGTAGTCACACTATGTCCGGAGAACGGTAGTAATAATGACGAACAATGAGCCAGAGCACACACTTACAAAGCTTTACACTATTGTTTTGTGTCTTGATCCTAGTTTACGTAGAACCTTTTCCTTTTCCTTTGTCTACTTCTGTAGTTTCTACGCATGCGGAGTGCCCTAGTTTCAATGATTGCGTGAAAGGGGTCCCATGCAATACTTTTTACTACAATGCTATCGTGAAAGTTTCTATTTAATGAAATAAGTTTAGGTCGTTCGTTATTAAGTATCTACTAGCAAGCTTGTAGTAGTGGTTAGTTGCGAAATAGCTATTCGTAGACTTTGAGTCTATCGCCACTCCTTTTCTGTTCTCAATCACTAAGCTAAGTCTCATAGAACCTAATATAGCGCTTAATCCCTCGTATTTCGGTTGGTAATTGTAAGGCATGTGCTACGAAGCAACTGATCTCAACTGTGTTACCTGAAACTGTGACTCATTGATGATGTGACAGTTTCGCAACCGACTTGCTGGTTTTGACAGCCCTTAAAAGAGAACTAGACTGATATTGTCTGTTAGAATAGCACGAAATTTGATTTTGAGGTTCCTAACGTAAATCTTCGAACTTTTCATTTGCCATGAACTATTTTAGGAGCTATGTAGCAGATCATTGAGATCACATATGCCATCTTTGAACATCAATGTTCGCCCGGCCCTCCCTTTCAGACCAGTAGGAGACAAGGAGGAAATATATAAAGCAACGCGAGCGAAACCTGGGGTATCATCCATCCTGAACCACCAACTCCGAGTTCTTAGACTCGATACCAACAGACGCCTACCAAACCATGCATGCCCTCCTACTTATGATCTGCCAAGACCGTATGGGTATTTACGCCCTCTTCAAAGTACTCAACCATATCTGTAATGGTTGGGTCGGGTGCCAGAAGAGGTATGGGGATATAATCAAATACACTGCACATTGCTGGGCAAAGGCGTTTGAACTGACCGACATGCCACGAACATTTGGAGCAGATAGTTTGATTCAAATCTGAACTCCAAATGTAGGCGTAATAAACTGACAATGGTCATATCAGATTAGATGAAGAGAGTCCTTTTGATTGGTTCGGGAACCGCCTGCCCATTCAAATGGACCTCATCGCGTCGTTTCGAGCTCTCGCCTAGGTTGCGAATCTTCTCGAGGAGGTGGCTGGAGAAGTTGTTAGATGCAAGATTCATAACAGGAGTGTTGATAATGATTAAGAGGGGGCGACACTCGATCGTGTATATGGCTGTGTATAAGACTTATACCGAAATTGTTTGTATGGATGGTGTGTCGAGTCTGCAAGACCAATGAAAACAAACATCACGGTAGACGAAACCATCAGCTGAACCACTTGGCTAAGCTGGGACATGAATGTATGGCTTTTCATCATACTCGACTATAATCAGAAAAGGAGGGAAATAAGCATACTTAATTGGCATGTGTCCTCTGGCCTCCTGCACGGCAAGGTCAACTCTGTTCAATGCCATCTCATGCGCCTCATCTTGAGCTGCTTTCTCATGCTCTTCGTAATGGGCGCTGATGAGTTTCTGGCCGCTATCTTCATTGGCGGCTCGCACGACATAGCCACAGTCGGGTTCTTCACAGGTCCATGTCTGATTGGGACCTAGCGGTAGGGTCGAGGGTAGTTTCTCGGCACGGATGACGAATTGGGGTGCTGCTATAACGTCCTTCTCAGTGTGGGATTTACTCTCGCTATATGAGTCTTCGCCATCCTCGTCTATGCTGTTATGATCATCTTCGTCATCTTCAGTGAAGTAGTGTGACTTTTTGGCTTTCTTCATCAGTAACCCGTCTTCGTCGAGGTCCATGTCATCTTCATAGTCTGTCTCATGGCGCAATCGTTTCTTACTTCCCGTAGATGGTCGTAGTCCGGCGGCCTTGCCACTGGGGCGATTTCTGGGTGTCTGCTTGCCCGCATAATCCTTAACTACTGGCTGCTCGTTTTTATTCATTGCCTTCTCTGTCTGGGCTGCGCGTTCCGACTTCTTCACCCGTTTGACGATCTGGTTGACCTCTGTATCCGAAATAAGGGTGAGAGTTGGTGGCTTTGAAGCCTTGTCTTTTACCCATTGGTATATCTGAGTATCATGCCATTCAGGGCCTAGACGCTGCACCAGATCTCGAGCGTGGTAATGGAAGATTTCTCCCATTGAGCTGTAGTGTTTGATGTTACACTCAAAGTAAACCTTTGTTTGCCAACTCTTAGCAGATAATTGATGTAACTGCTTTTTTTGCTTTCCATGCTCGATGAGTTGGATCATGCCCCTCCTGACGTCTTCCAAAGTATCGGCTAGGACACGCCCCGATGACGTTGCATCGTTTGTAGTATCCATATCCACTTTCGAGGCATCTCCACTGACTTCTCGATGATCAAGCGACGTCCTGGTGGGAGTAAGGCTGTTACCTGGTGGGTCGACCATCATAACGTCGCTATTTTTGAGGGGAACGTCCACCGGGGATCTTCTCTTCATCCTTGCGGCCCTTGAATTATGAGCTTCGTGGTTCTTCTTGGGGAGCTCGACATGGCTTGTAGAATTAGGTGTCTCGCTAGTTCGTGTGGTTCTGGGAACACTGTTCCTGGGGCGTCCTTTGCCCCTCTTCTTTCCGTCTGCAATCTCAATCGATGAAGATTCCTCACGATGGGAATAATCGTCAGCTTCTAGGGTACATGGTATTTCTATGTCTGCGACTCGTCTCGGATGTTTGGGACCTTTATTAACGAGAGCCTGGTGTGTATGCTGAAATCCCTGTTAATTCGGCACAAAGAGACATGGCGGGGGCAGAACTGACAGGATACTCATTTGCCAGGTACTTGTAAAAGGCGGTGTCTTTTGGAAAGTGCGACAAGAGGAAAACGCAATGTTGCTTTAGCAATTTATAGGCCTCGGGAAGAGTGAGGCCATCCCCAGCGCGTAGAGCATACTAAGACACTGTTAGATCTCTTACAACCCTTTTGTGCCACCAGTTGCACTGAAATAAATTACAGTGCGACCTACCTGGAAGAGAAGTTCCTCTAATTCGATGGATACATCGGCTATCGTCGCCTTTTTCTTCTTTTTGGACCTCTGTAGCTTTTCGAGAGCTTCTTCATACTGGTCCAGAAGCGAGTAATGCAGCCGAACGGCTTGAAACATTTCGTCGCATATCCGTTGATAGCACGGCGCAGGCACAATCTCAAACCATCCTGCACTACCACTGGCCCAAACAACGGGCGCAGATAAGCTGTCGTCTTTAGCGCCTACTGAGAAGGATTGCGAGGCTTCGATCTGGATCCAAAGCGTCTTGGCCTTCATATTGCGATTGACAACTAGACGGACAGGTCAGCGAGGAGCCAGTAGATGAACACCGCTAGGAGGGCATACGGCACCGCTCGTTGTCTTTCTCCAGCTCGAGCCTGCCACGAACGATAAAAGGACCATACATATCAACCTCCAGCTGGTTGACCAAGTTGCCATCGCGGAGATGGACGGTGGCGTCAGACAGGAGGAAACAGGGCCAATCATCGGGGTGGACGGACGGATCGACGGGTTTAAGCACCGAGGTTTCCTTGTAATGCCGGGCGGATTCCTTATACTCGAGGGGGCGAACCGGGGCGGCGCGTCTCCTACGTCGGGCCATAATGGCGGAGATGGGCGCAGTAAATTAAGTATATCGGTGAAGGTCGCGGCGCGGGCTGAAGCAAGTGCGAGGTATCGTCAACTGTATTATAGGAGGATCTTATCAGGCAGGTAGGAAGGCGATGTGCAGGTAGACACAGAAATAGGAAAAGTCAGAGGATAAGGTATAAAGTTGAGCAGAAGAGGCACCGCTGGAAAACCAATGTCGGTGTAAAATAAATGTTCACTGGAGGGAGAGAGATACATGGAAGAGACCATATAACTCAATTGAAAGTTGAAGAAGGAACGGGGTAACACGCATTATTTGGTGTATGGATGCGGTCATCAATATAGAACACGCGACGCACTTGCCTTACCATTAACAGTACCTTATGGAAGTGTTGAGCCATGTACTATCTACGTACCTGCCACTATACCATACAAGCTCAATACCTTATAGGTACCTGCCCTGTTATCGTCGTTATTAACCCCCACTAGTATACAGCCTGGAGTTTCCTATTCGTGATGACAATTGGCTAGAACGCGGAATTCTGGCGGGGTTCGAAAAGCTGCAGCGTATTGCCAAGTACTCTATAGTGGGTAGGTACGTCGTATATATAGATCCGCTACTGCGCCTACCTAGCGCTTGGAAGCTTTTACCGACGGGTAAGAAGGTACTATGAATGCGACAAGGTTTGGGTTTGACACTTAAATTGGATAGACTAGTGTAGATCTGTACCGCCCCAAGCTTGCTACTCAGTTTTTTTTTTTTTTTTTCTTACAAGATACATTTGTTTTTGTTGATGTATACACTCTTATAACAAGACAGCCAGAGCATATAGTTGCTTTTAGTTGCGACGAACATCTTTAGCATGTTCTCCTGTTACAGCCCTCAAAGCCGCAGTTTCCTCTCCTTCGAATGAGAATCGCAAGAGCTCTCAAAATGGCGGCATCTGGCTCTGCCTCGACTCCCGTCCTGGACGGCGTTTTTGGTATTGCTCTCTCTGTCGTCGCCACCCAATTAGACCTCCTGATCTGGCTAACCTCGAGAACTTATTTCAGGCATCAATAAGCCCGTAGGCATGAGCTCTGCGCAGGTAATCCGAGACTGCCAACATCACTTCAACCCCTCGGCCCTCTTCAAGCCGATGATCGACGACGAGGCTGCGAAAAGGTCGCGCGAGTCAAACAACAAGCAGAAGCGGCGGAGATTTGGGAAAAACGACATCCGAGTCAAAATGGGCCATGGCGGCACCCTGGATCCTCTGGCCACGGGAGTGCTTATCCTTGGCGTTGGGAAGGGCACGAAGTCCCTACAGTCATTTCTGGATTGCACCAAAACTTATGAAACGGTGGTGTTATTCGGTGCTAGTACCGATACGTATGATCGAGTCGGGAAAATACTAAAGAAGACGGCCTACGAACATATTACTCGTCCCATGGTTGAAGAAGCTCTCAAGTCCTTCCGTGGCAGATACCAGCAGATGCCTCCTCTCTACTCTGCTCTAAAAATGGAAGGGAAACCACTTTACGAATATGCGCGCGAAGGCAAGCCTATACCACGGGAGATTGCCACAAGAGAGGTTGAGGTTTCAGAATTGGAACTGGTGGAATGGTATGAACCTGGCACACACTCCCATCGGTGGCCGTCAGAGGAGGCTACAAGTTTCGAGCGGGGTTTCGCCGAACAGGTCTGGAAGGTTGAAAAGGACCAGATGACATCAAAAAAACTCACTCCCGAAGAGGAAGAAGCCGATTCGAAAGCCCGGAAAGAACACGAGACTTTCAAGAGAAAGGCCGACGAGAATGTTGACGCTCTCGTATATGACCGCCAAAACAAACGTAAAAAGGCGAACAATCAAAGGGATGTCCCAATGATGTCCGGGGCCTTGGGCGAGAAGCCGCCTGCAGCTCCTAAACCCGGTAAAGGATCAAATCTCATCCCCGAGGTTTCTGAATCGAGTCCGGTTCCATGGGAGGGTAAAGGTCCTCCTGCGGCAAGAATCCGAATGACAGTTACTTCGGGCTTCTATGTCCGAAGCTTTTGTCACGACTTAGGGGTCAAAGTTTCCTCCTCTGCTATGATGGCTGAACTTTGTAGGAGTCGTCAAGGAGACTTCATTCTAGGGAGCTCTAACTGCATGGAGTTTTCAGATCTGGCTAAAGGTGAAAGCGTCTGGGCCCCACAGGTGAAGGCAATGCTAGAACAATGGAACTGCAAACAGCCAACAACATCTAAACCACCTTTACGAGCTAAAGAGAACAAATCACCACAGAAAGATCATGATCACAATGAGTCGGCACGGCAGAGGTCGCGATCACCTAGGGAAAACGATAGTCCTGTCCAGTAGTCTAAAAACAAAACGAGTTTAAATCAGGGAACGCCAAGGAGCATACCTACAACGCAAACAGCACAGCAAGGCGTTGCAACGATGAGCCTCGCATTATCACCAAACAAGTGGAACGCTGGGTGCCGCAATGCTTGTCTTTAGGCATGAATCGAGTCTCTCATGACAACCGTGCCTGATTGGTCAACCGTAGTCGGTCCTGGAAGTCTTCTTGAGTTTTGCCTCCCATCCACCAAGCACTGAAGGAGCCTCGTACTCGGATCAACAGTAAGCCTCGCTTTAGATATAGCTTGTACATGGCTTGCTATGCTCATGTCCAAAAGTTGGCTGCTAAAATCCGCAGTGGACAGCCAATACTGTGAGCCGACGGCACTTCGACGAAAGTCGTAAACGATCCCATTGGCGAACTGCTTTCTCCTTGCTATAACTGAGTCCTGCATTCAGTAAGTTGACCGAGCGCTGGCACATTTGAGTCTGCTCCTATGCGGCAACGAAGACCATGGTTATGGGTTTCGCTTCCTGGGGAGCGTACGGCAATTAGATGAATCCACATAAACTGAAAACTGGCGTCTGTGCCTCTTGTCCTTTACTTTTCGTGTATAGCAACAGACAGCTCTCTCTAGACTAGTATGTTGGTATCCTCCCTGTAGAGGCCAGTTTGAGAGGTATGCATAACAGGTCAGGTTATAAACATAGCTGCAAGTTGCGACCTGCAGTATACAAAGAGATGCATTGACTGGGCCGTTCCAGCTAGCGTGTATAAATTATATAAACGGATCCGCATACGAAGAGTACTAAGGGGAGCGGATTACTTTATTAATTAAATGACCTTTGCGCCTTCAGACTTTGTAGTACTTCTCCTGCTTGTCCGGACGCCTAGGTCTAGGGTTCTCGATATACACCGAACAACAACAACAACCCTCTTTGTATAGTTATGATTCGCTCCTCGCCTGTAGTGGAAAGCACTAATACCTACGATGATGAAGAGCGTCTAGTGTGAGCACTATCTTGCTCTCAACCAGCAAGGTAGATTAACATTGTATCTATCCCAATCTCACGAAAAGGCGCCAGTAAATTCTCCCCTAGGATAATCTGGCAATCGTCCATTACTCCTCAGCAGGCAACGACCTGAGCAAATCTTCAAGCGTCCTGGGCAACTGCATAAGCCGCGCCCTCGCGATCCTCTCCTCGCTCGGGATCCAGGCCTCAGGCAGCTTCACACCGCCTTCTTTCCCAAGCATCATCTCGGCGACGGCGATTCCGCATCTTGGTGCTACGGGCATACCGTGACCTGTGAAGGCGGCGCTTATCCACAGACCGTCGACGAAGTCATTCTCTGCATTGGATTCGCCATCGGCTAGGAACGACCTCGGGACGCGCCCCACGAAGGGATGACTATCACGCGAGTACCCCATGATCCCCGTCCACTCGTACGTCGAGCGCAGCTCGGCCTCCTCGGGAGCGTCGCCGGGACGGAGCTTAACCGCGTTCTTCAGGCCGCGGTGTAAGGCACGGCTTATAATGGGGTTGACAACATCATCACGGGAGATCCCTTCTTCGCCTTCCGGCACAGCGAATCTCTCCCCGCCTAGAATCAGACTCCTATCTCCGCCGTTCCCGACCTGGGTATCCTCTAGCCCGCGATGGATCAAGTACTGGTCGCTCGTGTCTTTCGTCCACACGTAGCTGTGCGGCAGCTGGACTCCGCCGGGTGGCGGTTCCAGCGCGCAGATCTGCCCGCGCACGGGCACGATCACGTCCGTTAGGCCCGGGAGCAGATACGACGTGTACCCGTTCGTCGTGAGGAGCACCTCTTGCGCCCGGATCTCGCCCCGTGGGGTATGCGCCACCCAGCCCCCCTCGCGGCGCTCGAGGCGCGTCACGGGGGTGTGAGTCTGGAGATTAAAAGCCGCGGCGTCGTTCTCGCTGAGCAGTCTCTCTAATGCCCACGCGACTAGCTTGTACGGCCACAACTTGGCCGCGTTGGGCTGGAAGATAGCGCTCAGGGCGTCGGGGACGTGTTGAGCTGTGAGCTCGTCTCGATCTGTGATTAGGATTGCTTTGTCTTTGAGATCTGCGTATTTCTGTAGACGCTTGATTTGCTTCTTTGCTGCGTCGAGGACATCTTGTGAGTATATGGCGTGTATCCCGCCGACTATTTCCCAGTCGCATGGGATGTCGTGCTCGGCAACCAGGTCTTTGATCAGGTTAAATGTGCCTAGCTCGAATCTTGCGACTTCTTCTACGCTGTCCCATACCGTGGGCTGGCAATGGCCTCCGTTCTGCAGTTCTTAGTCAGTCCTATCTCCTCTCAGCAAGCGGAATGACTAGGTGTAGTGTAACACTGCTGTCATCGCTAGATAAAGAGTTTAAAGGTTTGGCGATAGAGAGGCTGGTTAAGACTAACTCGTCCTGTCGCACCCCAACACGCTTCCCTCGCCTCGAGCATCACTACGCTCCTCCCACCAGCCACCAGTTCTCGGGAGGCAAACGTCCCACTTATTCCACTACCAATAACGACGACATCAGTGGTGGAAGGGAGATTTTCCGTCGTGTGGTGATTTAGTAGCCTCTTCGAAGGGTCGCGGTGCCAGTATGAATGTGTGCTGTTTGGTGTAGGTAGTTCAGCCCGCCTGCTGGCTTGATCTTCAGGCGGAAGTGTGGCCATATTGATGTGAATATGCATAGGTATTGACGAATAAATCAATGACACGAAGAGAAAGAAAAATCCCCTACGTTTCCATTCCAGTTTTCACTCTTGTAACTTCGCGAGGTGTAAGTGAACCTGAATGTTTCCGCGTATCGACAGTCTTATACACCGATCGATGCTCGGATTCCCCGCATACCCACGTCCGTCGGAAAGGGTGGAGTCCAGCAGACCACCTCATGCGACATGTTTTGTCAGGTGAAAGGGGAAGCTGCTCTCTTGGTGATTACGTTGACGCGGGACCTTTCGCTTCCCAACTCAAATTTGTTCTTTATTAAAGATTAACATGTAGACAAATTTTGGTCATTTTAGTTTTACTGAACCCTACACTGTCTTATACAACCACCTGCCCGTTAGCACATGCTAGTTTCATGAGTAGGTTCAATTAATGGGCAATCAAAGAGGCTCCGAGAGGAATACCAGATCTGCTTTTATTCACTGAGCCTGACTTTCATGCAAGTCGTGGTGAAAAGATAATGTGGTAGATTTTGGCATATATAGAGTATACAGCTGACAACGCAAAACGATCGTGTTTCGTTGTTACATTATCATCTATCATTAATATCATGATTCGTATAAGCAGATATAAACATCCTTAGAACACAACCTCTCCCAATCGAACAAGATTACGCTCTCCAGAGAGCTGTTGGTTTTAATAAAAGAACATTATTTCAAGACGTTGAGATGCCGACATACCAACTGTGAGCAATGGTAGATTAGATACGAGGGTGTACCCCCGAATCCTTTGCTTAAACCCAAGATTTCTGAGCAAGGCCGCTGATGAACAGCGATTTCAAGCGTCTTCAGCTATAGCGCAACGACTCTTAAAAAGCTCGATGACATCGCAATGTTTTCTCGACCTCCGGTGATGCTGCTAAAGCAGCTCATCTATGCGTGATCCTCGTGGAGCCTTCCAAGTCCGCTTCAAACATGGTTCTCTGAGACGACGGCGACAAGCTCTTCTCCCACTCCTTGATAAAATTCGAGGTTGTGGTTTTGATGTTGCTGGGGGCAAGGCGGTTCAAGATAGCTTGAGGGAGCTCTTCGAACTTGCTCGGAGTCTTTGGAGATGATGATTGGAGTTCTTCTTCCGAGGACTTGCGTCGTCTGTTCTCGTTGTTATTAGAAAGTTGAACCTCATTGCCGTTGTTCTTGTCTATTCTCTCTCTTTTGGCTGGGTGGCTGGTTCTTACAGTACAGCTTCATTTTCATCGGCCTTCTCGGCAATAGCCGGGGCGATATCTCCATTTACAGTGCTTCCACTCCATCGAGACGTCTTAACGTTGGGTGAATCCCAATTTGCCCAATCGTCATCATCAAAATTATCAAAAGTTAGAGGCGTCCAAGAGAAGTGTTTCCGAGTTCTGGGTTCTGGTCTAGATGATGTTCGCCTGTGTTGAGAGCGATCACCGGAGTCACCCGTGGATGAGCTGCTTGGGTTATCAGACGGAGAGTCTAGCTCTGTATGGAATGGGATGCGTCCACGGCTTGCCGCAGAAGGGCGTATCGTATCTTGGTTGCCGTCCATCTTTTCCGTCCTCAAACCCATCTCAGCGGTCCTGTTTGTTGTCCCTGATATGGCTTCGTCGCCAACAGTCGCCTGTCTCAAATCTTCAACAAATGTCCAAAGGCCCTGCTTGAAATCATTGGCAAGCTGTTTGACACCGCCAGGCTGTTGCGTACTTCGGGGTGGCGCCCATGTGGCACGTTTGTTTAATGTCAGTGGACGAGTCATCGGAGTGGGTGATTGCGTGATGTATGAATCGGGCGACCGTGTACTATCCTGATCTTCGTGAACCGAGACGTCGCTAAGCGACTTGGTAGGTGATAGCAAGGATAGAGTACGCGTGTGACCTCCACGAATAACTGTTCTCTTGTGTTGCCGGGGTGCCCCTTGGCTTTGCGCAAGGAGGATGGCTTTTCTCCTCTCGAGTTCACTGGTGCGCTTTGATGCTGGGCTATCCTCGCGGCCATCGCGGAGACTTGCAGCGGGCGCCAAAGCTCGGTGAGGTTCAGGGGTTGTGTGGGGTGGTCTCTTTTTACAAGCTTCCGCTATAGTCCACTGTCTTTGCAGCTTCTTTAGGTCCGCCTCAGCTCGTGCAAGCTCTTCTCGCAGCTCTAACACGCGGCGTTCTTGTGCCGCAATTGCAATGATGAAATCGTCCGACTCAACGGGGGAATTAACAGTTAGAGTTTCGATAGGAGTCGGTGGCATCGACGACGTCGGTGTAGGTCTTGAAGAATAACTATTAGGTAGTGCAATTGGCAGGGTTAAGGAAAGTCGGTTCGCATTGCGAGAGGCAGATGACATAGAGCGAATTGAGCGCGTCTCCGATGTCTCACTTGTGCTTGACCGCTGCTGTGGGGGAGGCATGGAATCTGACGACGTCGCATTTGCAGTGTTGGACTCGTTTTCGGCCCAACCGCCTTCGCTGACCTGCGATGAAGGTATATGAGTAGTGCTCGGCACCGCATCTTCTGATCCGATGTCGACGCTCGAGGCGTTCAACACTGCATCGAGAGACACGGGCGCACTGGGCGACGCACGCGACGAACGGCGCTCTACACCCATGTCTGTCCAGCCAAGCGGGCTCACGGAACTTTCAAGAGAACGACGGCCAGAGGGTTCACGTATGAGGAGCCGGTGGCGTTGGCTCTGATTAAGGAGAGAAGAGGAAGAGGAAGAGGGAATGGACGGGGCACTCGGGGCCCGGCGGTGCCTCTGGTGTCTCCCGGAATTTGAAGTCCTTCTAGAATATAGTGCAGTAACTATGTTGTTGAGGCGTCGGTGGTTGAAAAGAGTGGATGAAGAAGAAGTGGCTAAACAAATTTGTAAAAGCTGCTTTTGTTTCATGGATGAACGAAGAAATAAAAGGCGGTCACGGCCACATAATCCACCATCGGGCACCCTGGACAGATGGCGATGATCAGTGCGTGAAGACTGCAACAGCAGCGATGGGTGAAAAAAAAACGAGTGGATGTGAAGCTGTATTTGAAAACAGCGCCGGGGGGGAGATTGAAGGAGTACCCAAGCTCCAGGTACCCGTCCAACCTAGATAACCTAAAAGGAGGTAGGCGACGGGCTGTATCTGTAGGTACGTGTGTAGGGTGGGATTGGGGACCTGCAGCCGGCGCTGGGAGCCACCTATAACGACAACGTAGGGTTGATAATTCCCAATTAGATGATAGGATAGGACAGGTCCCTGTCAGTCAGGGGCAGCTGAGAGCCTAGGCGGCGAATGATAACCTTATAATGAGCGAATGTAAGGTAGAAACCGACAGAAAAAAATCAGAGGTGAAATGATAACGAATACGTTAGTTGTCCGTGGTTTGAACTTAAGTTTCTCAAAATACGAATAGCAAAATGCCGTGCATTAGAAGGAGTGTGATGTCTAGGTGTGTACACAAGTACTGTATGTCCTGTTTCTAGCGGCTAGACCAGCAACCGTAGCAACCGCTGGAGATGTATTGAAGACTGTAGTGTACAGACCGCGGAAAATAAGAGAGCGGAGATGCCGCCCCAGTCGCGTGGAAATCGGTCGGGGGTCTGCTTAAATATGGGATATTAAGAGCGTCATTACATCTGTATGTATCACTCGAGATTGTTTATTTTGAATCATTGTGTCCAAGCTTTAGACCTGCTATACCACAGCTAGGCTAAGCAGTCTTTCCGCTTCCGCTTTCGATTCTAGTCAACTGTTAACGAAACAACTACCAAAACTCCACAGCAGCCCTGGATCGATGACTATCTCGTCTGGGGCTGGGCTGGGCTGTTTTTGGTGGCTGCATCTTATGATTCAGGAGTAGCGAACTCGGTGTGCAAAATAAGTACCTTACAGGTAGCTATAGGAGCTCGTACAACTATACGACACATTTATAAAGCCGGCATAATCTGAGTGCAAATATGTTGCAGAAACCTTTGCACTTACAATGATATCTGTTATATATCATCATCGCGTTCAAACAGTACTCCGTACGTCTGTAAATAAATAGGTTACCGTTTGCACTACATGTTAGGTAAGGTAAGGTAAGTCTAGTAGATCTAGGCTTAGTATAGCGTCAACTACCCTGCAAGGCCGAAATTGATGTCCTGCAGGCGAGGCGGTGAGGTAAAAACTAGGCACCGCAAAACACTTTATAGCACCAATATAGCCAATTATTGAACCACCTAATGATCTAAATAGCTATTTTTAAAGCTGTTGATAATATAGCACGCTTATTTAAACCTTCGAAAAGTATTTTAACGAAATAGCTTCAAAAATAAAGGGTTGAATAAGTGGTTATATTGGTGGTATAAAGTGTTTGCGGTGCCTAGTTTTTACCTCACCGCCTCGGCAGGTTCCATGACTATGTGGGGAAAGCCCACCCGGATAGATCCTGGCAATTGGCTTGTTTGGTTGGGAGACCCACAAGACTAAACACGCCCTGCGGACCCCTTTAGCTGAGACACAGAGATGGAGCAGCAGCGCAGTAGGTAGGTAATGGCTGTGAGACAGCGAGCAGCTGGCGCACAGCTACAATAAAATTATGCAGCTGCCACAATGGCCCCGAGTCCCTTCCATTACCTTACTTGCTCATTGCTGCCTTTAGTGGGCACAGTACAGCAAGAGGCACGTGAACACGGGTTATTGACATCGCGTTAAGCTGCAGCCCCGCGTCGGCTAATCAGAATGAGCCAGAACTGCTTGACTCGTTCTTATGTGGCACGGCGCATTCCATATAGCTGGTAATGATTTTGTGCTTGCTCTTTGCTGCCTTCTTCTTTGTTGCCCATTATCAATGCGGATTTCCGTCGCACAATCAATCGCCCTTGCTTCACAATCCGGGGCGAGCATAGGCTCTTTGCTGCCTACAAACATGATTTCTCTCCCTTATATATTAATCGGCTTTCTCCTTTCTGGCTGGGTTCCAGGAGAGGAAACCGGTTCTTCTCTGTGACTAGCTCTCTGCAAATTTCCCCGCTTCGATTAAAATGCCATTTCCTTATAGATATATATGTGATCTGCTTCAGCAACTTGACGATGAAACGCGCAAAAAGCCTGAGAGGCAAACACCCTCGGAGGTGATCGTCAAGTCTTGGTTCCAACAGCATCGGTGTCTTCTCAATGCGCCCGCAAATGTTGCCTCTGCCATACTCTCCACTCTGTTACCTGAGACAAGGACAGATCGTGTCTATAATATCCAGGCCCCAAGACTCCAAAGCATCTTCGGCAAAGCTTTAATGCTCGGAGCATCGCGAGTGCTGGACCTTCGGCGATGGTCTGAATCTGGTTCGGGCATAGACCTTGGCGACTGTATTGAGAGGGCATTAAGTCAGACGGTGAATCATCCCCTCAGCCCTACCATCATTGCTACGTATCCTATTAGAGGCGAGCCGCAAAACTAACTGGTAGCCTTTAGCCTAACTCTCGTGATGATTCAACTCATCTTACTGTAGAGGAAATTAACGAGACGTTGGGTCGCATAGCAGCAGCCTGTAGGTTCAGCTCGCCTGCCGTCAGAGCCTTACATCAACCATCGGGCGTGCGTGATCCCAATGCTCTACTGGGTGGTATTTATACACGTCTTGGTTCAAGAGACGCAAAATGGTTCACCAGACTAGTCTTGAAGAATTACCGTCCCGTGGAACTGGACGCGAACGTTGTATTTCGCTGTTATCATCCACTACTGCCCCAGATGATGAAAATCAGAGACGATCTTTCCATTGCAACCGCTTACGTACGGCATCTTGATGAGAAGCCTAATGACCCAGCCACTGTCGCAAGTATACTCAAACCGCGCCTTGGGACTAAGGTGGGGAGGCAACCATGGTTGAAAGGAAGAAGTATAAAGAATTGCATGAACATGGCACAAGGGCGAGAAGTCGCTTGCGAACAAAAGATCGATGGGGAGTACTGTCAGATCCATATCGATCTTCGAAAGCCTCGCGATTACATTCAAATCTTTTCCAAGAATGGCAAAGACAGCACGGCTGATCGCATCGGCTTACACAAGTCAGTCATATTTCATACACCTCTCTGAGCGTCAGCTAATAGTGGGACAGGGCAATACGTGAATCTCTCAAGATAGGGCATGAGGATTGTGGCATCTCCAAAGGCTGCATTCTAGAGGGAGAACTTGTGGTATATAGTACTAAGGTAAGCGCCGGTTACGTGCTTGTTAGTTTGCAGTCTACTAATGAGCAATTAACAGGAACGCAGGATTCTCCCGTTTCATAAGATTCGTAAACACGTTTCTCGATCCGGTTCATTCTTGGGCACTGCAAATGACTCGCAGTAAGTTATTCACCATGATCAAGAAGTTATAACTCACAAGTCGCTAGGGCGCATGAACACGAGCATCTAATGATTATATATTATGATGTACTTTTAATTGACGATGAATCTTTGCTCGGTGTGAAGAATAGTGAACGGTTTCGACGGCTGAGCGAAATGGTCACATGTCGAACGGGCTGCGCGGAACTTGTGTCTCGGACTGTCATCCACACTTCTCGGTCCTCGGCTGCCCCAACTCTACGTGAGCTGTTTGCGCAGTGTATTTCTGCCCGCGGTGAAGGGTTGGTATTGAAGCCAGACGAACCCTACTTCGATTTTACGGGAACAACCAGGCGTTACGGGTGTTTCAACATTAAACTAAAGAAGGAATATATTCAGGGATGGGGGGATGTTGGAGACTTCGTGGTTGTTGGCGCATCCTACGATGCCGCCAAGGCGAGAGAATATAAATTACCCAACGTGAAATGGACCCATTTCTTCATAGGGTGCTTGGAAAACAGCAACCAAGCGCGGGCAAAAACAGAAACGCCTCGATTTCGGGTAACAAATATTGTCGAGCTCACCGGGCCGGTATTATCAGCATTCTGGGCCCAACGAACGCCAATATCGATACCATATGATGACAATAATTTCTTCGAGTTGGATTATAGCGGAAGCGCGTTCGCCAAGAAACCAACGGTCATATTTCAATGCCCCTTGGTCTTCGATATGCGCTGTTTTGCCTTTGACAAAGAACCAAACACAAACTTCTGGAGCATGCGATTCCCACAAGTTGCCAAAATACACCATGATAGATCATATCTGGATACTATCACCTTTTCTGAACTGCAGCAAATAGCCGAGGCTGCAACACATGTGCCTGAAGAAGAGGATAGCCAGGAAATGCGCCAATGGGTGAGCGCTCTCGAAAAGATGGATCGTGGAAAGTTCGCAGCCGAAGCCTTAAGTCAAGCAACTACTTGTTCTGATGTCAGCTCTTCTCCTTCGTCGTCAGCATCGCCCAGATTCAGTACTCGGCAAACTAGGCATGATCTACCTACGCCCCCAAGGTCTTCGGCTGTCCAAGCTGCAGGGGCTTCTGTAGATGATGCACTTGGTAGATCAACAATGTTTACTCCGACTCAGGCTAAAAGACCAGTCACTGAGGAGCCAGGATCAAGCTCTACAGTAAAGCGGCGTCGCAGGCACTCGGGCACTTTACCATCGCAGCAAAGTACCCCGACGCAGTCCTCGACTCGCACGCGACATCGGGAGCCTCTCAGCCAGGTGGACGGAAATGTTACTGAGAAGCCACGTCCAGAACCCCAGCTCCCACCGTCTACTCTGCCGCCAACAATCTCGTCAACTCAAGACGACGGTGAAGCTTGTTCTAAAAGGCCTGCTGTTTCTTCGCCTGTCGCATATTATACCGCTTCAGAAATGGCATCCTCATCACCTAGTAGGGCCTCCAGAAACCAAACAAGCTCAGTGACAACTCGAAATCCCAACAAATCAAGCGAGCCGGCCGCTTCATGTTGCTCCATTTCTAGACATGAATGCGCCCTCGCTAGCTGCTCCGTCTTACTATCACCGTGTATATCCAGTTATGCCTGGATCACAGATGACTTACTGAAACGTCACGGCGTTGTTGACCCCCTGCTGGACCCCAGGGTTTGGAATAACCCAGATTCACAGATGAGCATTTGCAGAAGCTCCAGCAGTTTGGATCCCGAGTTGACCCCTAAGGCTGCTCCTGGAAGAAGACAGCGGCTCCGCAAAATCTGCCTAGTTGAATCGAAACGGAAAGAGGCTACGCGGGCTTTCCTCCAGAAGATTAAGGATGCCGACTTGAAGAAGAAGGGCGGTGGGCGAGAATGGGTTGCCGTTTATGATTGGAGGGTTCTAGAGACCATCACAGAGCGGGAATTACAGCACAAGTCGGTTAGGGGCACCGACCCTTGGCGACGGTTTTACGTTGGGCTTGTATAGATGGAATATTTGCATTTCGGCGTTCGATTGCATTCCTGGCGCATTGAATTCATGATATCACGGCATAGCATATGATATTGGGCGGTTATGCATTATTTTCCGTATAGATGGAAACGGATACAGGCGCTAAAATAATATGAATTGATTTTTTGTTTTTAATCAATGAAGTGACAAACAGACGATGCGCACGCTTTCAAAGGATTCTAATATGTGCAATGGCTTTAACACGTTGAACGAGCAGTTAGATTTATGAGATATTATTTAATAGTTATTTGAAGCAGCTCTATCTCTATCATCCATGGGCCAAGGTATATCGAAGGCGCGCACGAATGCGACTAAAAACTGGAATCCCATGATTCCTGTCCGCATCATATGTATATATCATATGTATGGTCTAGTCTATCCCAATGCTCCAGGTTATTATTATTACAGCCAAGCAAATCATTAGTTCGTATCGCAGCAAGTTTCCTTTTGCCTCTCCTCACTGCCGTCTACCCAGACTAGCTTAGCCACGTATCCTAGTATTGCCAGATTAAAGCAAAAGCAGCAGATTTTTTAGAGCTTGCCGAGCGCAAGGTTCCCCAGCATCTCGCGGCCGGTGATGTAGGTGGTGCGCCAGAGCGTGGGCAGGTCGAGGGTCGAGGACAGGCCGTCGGCGAAGCCGAAGAAGAGCATGGGCGGGATCCAGCCGCGGGCGTACTCGAGCGCGAAGCAGGCCTCGGGCATCTTGTACTGCTTGACGGTGCCGCGGCGCAGGTGGTGCACGGAGCCCGCGGGGAAGACCTCGGGGGTGTAGTCGCCGGGGGTGTACGCCCACTGCTCGCCGGACAGGATGTGGAAGTAGTCGTCCGCCGTGTGCCGGCCCGTGTGGCCCTCGGTGCCGACCGCCGTGCCGAAGATGATGAGGTATTCTGTTATGCCTGTGGTTTGGGGTTGTGTCTGTTAGTTCTGCGGCGCTGGAGCTCCTGGTCTTACACCAGTTTATTTCCCTTTGAAGAGTACGATTGAAGGGCAGAAAAAGGACACGACTGTCAACTCGGCGTCTAGAAAGCAAACGTACTAGCATGGATCAGATACATGCCGCCCATAGCGCCGCCGGCATTGTTGAACATCCACTCGTCAGGGTCGTCGTGTCGGTGCGAGTTGACGTGGTAAGGGTGTTTCTCGGACAGTTCAGTCACGATGTAGTTGACGATGGCGCCCGTGTCGTTTCCGTAGGCCTTGACACCGCGCTGCGCGAGGTCGTGCAGCTCGTCCATCTTGAAGATGTAGAAGCTCTCGAGATTGCGCTCCAAGAGCATGACGATGGGCGCAAACACGCCGATCACGACGGCCACGATGGTCAGGAGGCGCGTCAACCCGCCGCTTTGCGAGGTCTTCTGAGCCATGGCTGCTACTACTGCTGCTGTGGTACGTGAGAAAACAGATCTAAGGAGCGACTCGCAATACTAAAAGAAAAAAAAAAAGAAGCTAAGATTAGGAAGAAATGAGTGTATATAAATATGAACGAAGGTGTTCGAGAACTGCTCGCGACTACCAAGCCATACCCTGTAAGAGCTCGACCGTATTAGTATTCGTATAGCTTGCTTGGCCAATTACAAGTAACAATTTCAATACATACATATGCAGGGCATTGTGTAGGGGTCCATGTTCAGGAACCAGGTCCAGGGCAGGTTGTGGGGGTCTCGGCAGACCAAGCAGCCGGATCGCACCGCTACTTTTCCAAGCCGTATTCTTATTGGCCGGCTGCCTAGAGTAGAGTACCATCGGCCAAAGGTGCCGCGGACACCGATCTGATTAAAATCACCTGAACATTTGTTTGAAGCTTTACATCATCGTAGCAAAAAAAGTACAACCGATCTTACGCCCAGCGCTTTGACAACCCAAAGTCGCATTGCGCCCGCAACAACACACGACATAACACCACACCTTAATCAGCGGTAATGGCGGCGGTGCAGGCGCCAACGGTAGCCATACCGGGTCAACTCCTCGGTCCCTCAAACAAATACAGCGCCGGTCCAGGGACACACATACACGAATCAAACCTCTACTCCTCTCTGCTCGGCACCGTCAGCATCACGCAACCAGAAAAGACAGCCGGCCCCGCGAAACGCATGCACCGTATAGCAGCTCTGAACACGCCAAGTACCTCCTCGTCCAGCACGAGTACCCTGCCGACCATATCCGTCTCTCCAGCGAGAGGCAGCGCGGCCGAGCAGGAGGATAAGCGCGAGGTCCTCCCTGAAGTCGGCAACATCGTGTTATGCCGGGTGACGAGGATCACCCCGCGGGAGGCCACAGTCGCGATTCTCATCGTTGGTGACACCGTGCTGTCTGCGCAGTGGCAGGGCGTGGTGCGTGTGCAGGACGTGCGCGCCACGGAGAAAGATCGTGTCAAGATATACGAGAGCTTCCGGCCGGGGGATATCGTGCGAGCGCAAGTAGTGAGTGCTTCTCCATATATTTGCCAAAGATGAGAGCAGTTCTAGGTGAATGGTAGCTAACAAGGTTGTATGACGATATAGATATCATTGGGTGATCAGGCCAATTACTATCTCTCGACTGCAAACAACGAATTGGGCGTCATTATGGCTACGAGCGAGGCCGGCAATACCATGTATCCCGTTAGCTGGAAAGAATACAAGGACCCGGAGACGGGCCTAAGCGAGAGTCGGAAAGTTGCTAAGCCTTTCTGAGAGACGATTTAATTCAGTTATAAGCCGATACAAACGACAAGCGTCGCATAAACCAAGACTGCGGCGTCACGATGTTCGCGCTGTGGTGTCCATCAAAAGGACCATGAGCTATGATGGTCCCCGTTCAAGGCAGACAGTATGCCACGGTCGAGTTAGCTAATAACGGTCAACAATGCACAGATCTTACGTTGTGAGAACCGGGTAAAATTCAGTGATCAACGATGATCAACCCGCATAAGACCGTCGCCCGGAGCCAAGCTCATGGAACAATGAGTATTTGAGCTACCAATTTGACTCATCACAAACATGGTTATTCAACTGGGGAGAGCTCCGGACTCAGTCAGTCCAATTGAGAGGCACTTGAGCAGGTCATTATGATATCTGTGGTCAACCATGGACTTTATAACACAATGTTTCACACGAAACTGCGCGCATATGTCCGAGGCGGCGGTGGAGTCTCCGTCAAGTTTTAGGCCTCTCTACCCTTGGAGTGCATGCAATGCCTGGCGATATTTTAAACTATTGCCAGAAGCACATGGTTTACGCACGCCGGAACGCAGAGAAACACACTTTAGTAATGACAAGTATCCAAAACTCTACGAAGTCAGATTTGACATATCTCTTTTTTATCTGTGTGCTATAGATGTCAGAGAAAGACAGAAGTTATAGTTGGCTAATTCATCTAAAACAACGAGGCGCAGCCACCCGAAATGACATGTGCAAAATTGAGGTCCCCCGCCGCCCCCCAAAATAGAGAAACCCCAGACATGTTGGCCAGACCCGGAAAGATCAATGGGTCGGACCCTAGACTGCCTTCCTAGGAAGGAGACACAGCCGCACTTGTCGAGAATGCTATTTCCGCAGTAGCATGTAATAGAGAATTGTGAAATATAGATTCAACATTGAACTGCAACACAGCTTCTTCTTTACCTACCTACGTAGGTATTCAATACACTCATCGTCGCCACGAAGCCATCGCCAGCCAGCATCGATATGTCCACTCAGTAACGTAGCTTTGCTGGTAATCGGATAGACCGAAATACCGATAGAGTAGCTAGACAACAGCAAACGAAGCAAAGGACGCTGCCCATAGGAAGTATCTAGACAGACACACAGTCGGGCTTCGGTCCACCCAGCCTCCTACCAACCTCAATTACAAGGCGCTGTAATCACGACGACATTGGTAGTCAATAAACACGATTACTATTTCCCGCCCATCAGCCTCTCTTTATCCGACGTATCCAATGTGCACGGCACATAGACAATGGCTGCAACCATGACAATGACGTTACCGACGACCACAACACCATCAACAACAACATCAACCTCTCTACCAATAAACGAACCATGCTGTCCGAACTGCGGCCTCTCCCTCCCTTCTCTCGCCTCCGACCCGCACAAGGCCCTCCTCCAAGCACAGCGTCAGATCGAGGACTTGCAATCACAAGTACGCCTGCTGAACCAGAAGGCCACGGCAGCCGTTGACCGATGGGCCGACTACGAAGATGAATTGTCGCGCCTGCGCGCCGCCTCTACGAGCACCAATTCCACCACCACGACGTCTACGAAGACCAATAGCAACAACAACACTCATCATAACCATACCAACAATTACAGTAACAGACCACACACGCCCGACCCAAGCGTAGCAACAAGCAGTCCGCGCTCCTCCTTCCTCGGCGCCGGGGCCGCCTCACGGATAAGCCAGCTCCTATCCCCGCGGAAATCCGTCGCCCAACTCACATCCTCCACCTCCTCCACACACCCCCCATCCTCAACAACAATACAACAGCAGCAGCAACAACAGCAAAGAGGAAGCCTCTCCTCCGTCTCCACCCCCGCGCTCCCCATCGACCGCACAAGCAACAGTACCGCCGCCGCCGCAGCAGCAGCAGAGACGCGAGACCTAATGACAGCCCTAGCCCGCGAGCGCAGGCTCCGCGAGGCCGCGGAGGAAAAGTTAGCGGCGACGAGTCGCGAGGTAGAGGACCTCAGCGCCTCGCTGTTCGAGCAGGCGAACGACATGGTGGCCACGGAGCGGCGGGCGCGGGCCGCGCTCGAGGAGCGCGTGCAGGAGCTCGGAGTGCGGGATGAGGAGAAGAGGGCGCGAATCGGGCGGTTGGAGGGTGCTGTGCGGCGGATCGAGAGGGTTAGGGTTGTGCTGGAAGATAGAGGAGATGGCGAGATAGAGGGGGAAGATAACAGGGCGGAAGGAACGGAGGGGATAGGGGAGATGGAGATGGAAGAGGACGAGGGAAAAGGAGGACGGGGGGAAACTGAGAGTATATCCAAGCAAGATGATACTGTTGAGGAGACGGATGAAGGAGAGAGGAATAGGGATGGTACTTCCTGGCTACGTCTCTCAAATGCACAACCGCAACCACAATAATCTGCGGAAAGGTTCAATCGAGATACGAACCGGCAATCCATCGGCTAAGGCAAGATGGATACAATCATCGCCAAATAGGAGAACCGAACTGCGAAATTCAGGAGAAGGGCTGACAACCTGCTCACCTATATATCTTGTAACCTGGCAGAGGGATCCGTGGATTTCCTAAGTCTGAGGATGCAGGGAATATATATTCTTCGGAAGGAATAGGGAGGGGAAAAGGAGAGATAAAGATGCGCCGCTTCGAGTACAGGACAGACGCTGTGAATAAAGCATCTCTGGGTCACGACGAAGCTTCTGCGACAATTCGCTCTCTATCTTTATATGCCTGGTTTCGGTATGGCTATTATTCTTGCGCATATACTACGCCCTCGGAGACTTCTATCCTCAAAGCTCCTGCAGCTACTTGAACAGAGAACGGGCTAGCGGGGAGGATCGGGAAGATTTAAATGATGGAGCTGAGCAGTCGCATAATCAGGTACTGGACGGGAAATCGAGCGGCTCTCAATCGCAAGGAGCACGAGGGTCCTGTTGAAGTTATGCATGACTAGTAATGAAGTAATGAAGTTTACGATTTATAGCGGCAAGAAACCAAAACTCCAATATCGAGACGTGACATGTTGACAAGGAGCTTGAAGCCCCGTCCATGGAGTTAAGTTTAGAACCTGACACTGAACCTGCTCTAAATTGGTATTGGATCTCATTGAATCTTTGAGCCTTATCACCCCTATTAGCCCCTCTCCCATAGTCCTGTTATTTACAGCCTTTGATCACATCTGCCCAAAGTCAAAATTACTCGTCCATTACAGACGCAAACTTGTCCATCAAAGACTGGTGAATATCCTCATACTAATAACGGTAACTGGTCAGCTCTGATATCGGTAAAATAGCGGGGTACGTACCTTCTTGCAAATAGCCTCCTGGCCGTCGTTAGGGTCTTCAAACTTGAGACTTCGAAGTTGGGCTTGTAGGTCACTGGTAGCCTCACGGACTTTGGACCAGCTCTGGCCCTGAGCAATTGCCTTCTGTGCCTCATCATGAAAGCCCATCATGAGCTTCATCATCCACTCGGTCTTCCATAGGGGGCAGAACTGGTCATATTTCGAGTAACCGTTCTGCTGCAGGAAATCTTCCTTGAGAAGCGTAGCGATGTCAAGAGTAATCTTGTCGGGATCAGACAAGGCCGACTTTCCTACTAGCTGCACGACCTGGTCGAGTTCTTCCGAGTCGGATAGAAGCTGCTTTACGCGGTCACGGAGCCGAGGGAATTCAGGGTACTCCTTTTCGTACCATTTATCAAGTGTGTTGGTGTACTTGGAATATGATACTGAAGTGTTGATGGAAGGGAAATGTTTTCGCTGAGCGAGCTTCTTGTCGAGACCCCAGAAGACTTGCACAATACTTAGGGTGGAACTGGTGACAGGGTCGGAGAAATCACCACCCGGGGGACTGACGGCACCGACAATACTGACACTACCTTCACGCTCAGGAGAACCCAGGCATTGTGTCTTTCCAGCACGTTCGTAGAAACTGGCGAGCTTGGTACTCAAGTAGGCCGGGAAACCTTGATCAGCAGGCATTTCACCGAGACGACCGGAAATTTCACGCAGAGCCTCGGCCCACCGCGATGAAGAATCAGCCATCATAGCCACGTTCATGCCCTGGTCGCGAAAATATTCAGCCACAGTAATTCCGGTGTAAATGGAAGCCTCTCGAGCGGCGACGGGCATGTTAGAAGTGTTGGCAATCAGCGTTGTTCGCTTCATGATGGGTTCCCTGCGTCCCTCGACCTCGATAGAAAGCTCTGGGAAATCCTTCAAGACTTCAGCCATTTCATTACCACGTTCACCACCTAAAAGGAACAATGTTAGTGGTTTTACTCTTTCCTAACCGCTACAGTAATCACCCAGCCAAGGACTAATGCTTCGAGAAAAAGAGATGGCGTTTTGGTGGTACTCACATCCGACGTAGACGATGACATCGCTGTTGGAGAACTTGGAGACAGATTGCGAAATAACTGTTTTACCGCATCCGAAAGCTCCGGGAATAGCAACGGTACCACCCTGTACACTGGGGAATAGGGCATCCAAGACTCGCTGTCCGACAATAAAGGGGTTGCTGGCCGACAGCTTCTCGGTGGTAGGTCGGGGAACACGGACCGGCCACACCTGCATCATACCGTATTCGGTCTTGGTACCGTTGAATTCAATCTCCAGGATCTTCTCTTCGACGGTGTACTCGCCCTTGGAGGCGATCTTGGTGATGGTTCCCCTTGCCCTAGGGGGTAGCAGGATCTTGTGGACTTTGATGAAGGAGTTCTCGAAGACGGTTCCCCATACGTCACCACCGGCAATGTGGTCACCCACTTTCATGGACGGCGTGAACTCCCATTTCTTTTCACGGTCGAGGGCTGGTGCGGCGACACCGCGAGGGATGTAGATACTCTGAGCCTGCTTCTGGATCTTCTCGAGTGGCCGTTGAATACCGTCGTAGATGTTATGTAATAAACCAGGGCCGAGCTCGACGGACAAGGGCTTTCCGGTTCGCTGGATAGGGTCACCGACAGTAAGACCGGCTGTTGGTCGTCAGTATCGTCTATTGGGGGTCTGATGTTGTCGGATGAGACGTACCAGTTTCTTCGTAGACCTGAATGGTGGCCTGATCGGCATTGATTCGAATGACCTCACCGATTAGTTCATCGTGACCGACTTTGACCTTGCTCAACGTTAATAGATGTTGCAAGACGAATACAGTTGAGGCAGGTCCATACAAGTTCGTACATGGCAACACCGAGCACATCTTCGGCGACAACGACAGGCCTGGGAGAAGCATTAGCTTTATGGTCGATGGGGTGGTTCTAGTGGACGACGAGGACTGATCACGAACCCAGAGACGGAGTAGACCCTGCCTATAGTGTGGTGTTAGCACATGTGCCTGAGAATATAGAAAGAAGAGAGAGGAACATACCGCTGTTGAGCCCATCGCTGTCGCCATTGGTGGCTTTCGCAGACTGATGACGGTGTTAGCAAAGACAAAGCTCCAAGTTGGCGGGGCAGCACAGCATAGAGGTCGAGTGCAGTTGTGAAGTGAGCTTACCGGGGCCATCTTGGGAGCTTGTGGAACTTTTTCCAATACCTCAGCAGCTTCAGTAGTGGGTTGAGGAGGGCTAGGAGGACCTTGTGAAGCTACAGGTGATGAGGTAGCAAGAGGTGGCGGTGTTGATGTCGAAGGGGACGAGATTAAAGGTGTAATAGCAACAGCAGCAGTGGTGGCAGCTGGGGAAGCTGTCGGTGATGGCACGGGGCTGCTAGGCAGGGGTTGCTGGGCGGGAGCTGTAGCGGTGGCCTCGTCCAGTAACGTCGCTGTGGCTTTAGCGTGCTCTACTACTAGCTGTGGCGGCGGCGGCGGCTCTGCCTCTCCCTGTCCCTCCGCTTCTGCCTGGCCCTCTACCTGGCCCTCTGACCCAGCCTCCGTCCCAGCAGGCGATGCAGGCGTACTCGTGCCTGTAGGTGTGGGTATACTACCTATTCCAGGAGGTGTGCTAGGTGCGATTGGTGTGCTGGGTCTGCTATCGCTGTTGCTGTTTTGTCGAATGAGATCCACCAGCGACGGCCGGGCCTTCAAGGTCGGTCGTGGGTGTAAGCCGAGCATCCAAGATGAGTATAAAAACTCTCAAAAGTAATTGGTTGATTATTGTGATGCCGACCGAGACCGTGGTAAAGCTTTATTGTTGTAGTACATTTACGATCCGGATGACAAACAAACAAACAAACAAACAGACAAGAAACACCTTACGCTTTGCTGTGGCCTGACTGATTATTAAACGGAGACAGTTGGGTGGAGTTAGTTAGACATGTGTGTAAGTCGGTTGGTCAGGGTATTAGTATTTATTGATGAGGTAAGAAGAGAGAAGGATGGAATCCCGGGAAGTCGTTACAGCAGGTATAGGCGGCATGTAAGTGGCTTGCCTTACCGCTTCTTCCTGTTTCGGGAATGAAGCTGAGCCGACTCAGGTGCGTACGCAATGCGACAGCCAAATTGTCTCTACTTTGGCGCGATTTCTAGGCCCGGCACAGCCTCACGAACTCCTACCCCAACTTCCTTGTCCCCAGTCACTTAGGTAATCTTACATAGGTATAATATAGGCACTCCTGAGCTAGGTATATAGTATATACACGAAAAATGGAAAAGACTATTCATTGTACATATCACGCTCGAATATAAACAAGTCACCCGATAGATATCAAACAGATAAGTGTGTTCTGTTCCTCGAGGTCTTCATGGTCCGCCGAGGTAGACAGATAGGTAGATTTGTGATCAATCATTGTTGCGCACTTGTGTGCAGTAGGCACGCAGTCTCTGTACTATCATAATAGCTGATCAACATTATCATCATCCACATGCATCTCCAACCAAGCACGCATGTCTGCATCAGCCATCAGGGCGCCCAATGTATCAGCTAGCACCGAGCCGCCACATTCCAGTCCATCCGGCTTTGCAGTAAGGGCGGCGGCACCATCCTCAGCCAGCCCCTTCACCAAGCGGATAGCACCGGGCGGTATGCAGTTATCCTGTGCCCTGCCAGCTCTCAGCTTACAAATCTCGGCGCGCCGACACTCGTCCTCACACACGTCCGGCTGCCAACCCCTGCGCTTCCTTGCGATGAACTCCTCAAAAGCGGCGGGGTCTTGCTCGAAGACCTCGGTCACTTCGTGCCAGAATGCAGGGTCCAGCTCACGGGTTCCGTCCTCGTCATCCGTCCCCAAGGGGGCGAGAGGCGGATTAGCAAGGACACCATACGTTTCTCTAGCTGAGTAGTATTTTGTCCAGACTGGTCCCTCTGCGCTTTGGAATGCTGGATCACTCATGTTTGCGATGTACGTTGTGATGTCTAGAACTCCGAATGTCACGGGGTCTATGTCGTAGACGCGGAAAGCCGGGTGGCCTGAGGTCGGTGTCATGGCGGGCCCGACATAAGACACCATGACCGCGTTGTTAGCGGTCCTTTGACTGTAGTTGGAATACGAAATCTCAAACTCATCGAGATGAGTGTGTCCTATGATAGTCGTATGATTAATAACATCCACTTCATGTACAAATCGTTCGCAGCGCCTCTTGGATATGAAAACACATAAAAGGAGACATACCAAAGAATAGTGCGGCAATAGTAGCCTCATATCGATTCACGATTTGATCGAAGTAATTCGACGCATCGTGGAACGCATCGCGCGCGCCAGGGGCCATGTGTCCGATGATATACACCCTCTCACCCGCCTTCTCGGCCGCATCCAGCTCGCCGATCAACCAGGCAAACTGCCCGCTCGGATCCTTTTCCATCGGCTCCTCGTATAGCCAGTAATTGTGCACATAATAAAGATTCGTGCTAAGTGATATGATGCGCAAGTTCCCGCCAGGATACTTGGTCGAATATGCGCCAAACGTCCTGGTCGTGTCAAGGGCCCGCTCTTCGACCCATCCCGCCCAAGAGAAGGACAGCACGTCGTAGAGCCACTGTGTAGATGAGCTCACAGATAACGGCGGGTAGGAATTTGACGGGGACGCCTCGTGGTTACCTGCAGTCCCATACACGAGGAAACCAGCCGCATCCATCCGGTCGTAGGCATCAGTGATGTCGAGCGTGTTCTGTATTATAGTAGTATTCCAGACGGCATGGTCAATGATGTCGCCGGTGAAAATAGTAAAGGCCGCATCAGGTACCAGTGTCCGTACGGCTTCGTACATGCTCTCTTCCAGACCTACCGGCGAGTCGCAAGTATGTTCACCGTTCGGCCCAGCTGGGCGAAATGTATGCCCGGGAGCTGGCTTGTCAGAGTAGTTCCTGCAGCAGATAAACTTGGTGCATTCCGCATCGGCCCCCTCGGTATACCAGGGGTCAATATGAATGTCCGAATAATGGACGACGCGTAGCGGGCTCAGTCCACTTGGCTTCGGCCTCCGCCGCTCTGGCTTGGGCGACGGAAAAGAAACCTCGTATTCCTCAACGTCGGGAAACGAGCACATGCCAAAGAGCGCGACGCAAACCAGCCTCGATGTCTTGGACCCTACGTGAAGACCCCGAAGGCTGTGCGCTATGATGGGGCCTTCGAGGGCAATAGATCCTTCGCAGACATCATCATCGGCAATCTAGGAAGCCATGGTCAGTTTGTGAAAGTGCACTGGATATTGGAATCTGAATGGCCGAGCTACCTTCAGTTGCTTACACGCCCTCGTCGCCAACGCGACGAAGAACCCATCACCACGCGCAGCAGCTATTTTCAGCTGAAAAAGCGTAACCTAGAAAACAGACCGACACACACACTTCGTTAGTCCGACACACACGCACATACACTCGGAGTATCACGTGGTCGGAGAAAGGGGAAAAGCCAACCTCGCAAGCGGCGCAGGAAGCAGGAAGTTTCTGCGCATCCGGCGCTGTTATGTCGCCAACCACACTGTCACGGCCAGTCCCGGAGTCGACCATCAGAGGCTGCTGCACCCCATACGTGTCGAAATGCGGCGGCAGTCGGCCGCCAACTGCCTGGCCCTGTGCCGTGGCGGCAAGCACCGTCGCAGCGATGGCGAGGAGAAGACGTGGAGGGCGCATTGTGGCGAGACCGGTCTATCAGTCTGGCTGTCTGGCTGTCTGTCTGTCTTCCTGTCTCTCCTCTTTTTCCCGCACCCTACTCCGACCCGTCTTTTTGACGATGACACCCGCCCTAATACCTTGCTCCTGCGCTGTGTCACCGTTGCTATGCAACTGCAACCACCCGTCCCCTCGGGCGGTAAACGATCAGTCGACGTGCAATATACGTGTAGGGAATCCCATGCACGACGAGAAGACGTAATCAACGACGGATCCGCTTACACCGGCGCCGAGACTGTCACTTTCAAGCACACCGGCTCGGCAATCGACCCAGGGGCAAGTCAGATATTGTTTCCCCAAATGCGTCAATGGGCACAACCGAGATGGCGTGTGTCTGCCTGTCTGTTAATTCCCGATGGCAATATCGAATAAATGGCTTCGGGAATCGATGTAGTAGTCGAGATTGGCTGATGATGACGGCCTGTGCTCCATAGCAGACGGTTGGCCAGTCAGTCAGTCAGTCAGTTAGCCCAATGTACAATTGCGTAACCACTTCATCGCGGATGCCTAGAAATCCCATACTTAGTAGTCCACCTAGGTTGGCCATGAAAAGAGCCTATTGTGGCCAGGTCTAGCCCAAGTTAGGTAAGTCTACTACCTGTCTGGTATGACGCGAAAACGCCACACGCACGTTAGAGTACTTAGTTGTATATATCAGATAATTAACATTTTGTTTCTAGTATGTTTAAGAGATGTTTTTATTTTTGAAGATATTTATAGAGCTGCCTTTTTGTTGAATCTTCAGATCTAGAAATTAATTCCCCTAGCCATAAGAGAGTATGGCAAAAGGTGTGTTTATTGCCTTGGTACATGGGATACATGCTGGCCACAATAGGCCCTTTTCATGGCCAACCTAGGTGGACTAATACTTAGTATACGTCTCTCAGCCCCGCTTGGCTAGCTAGATGAACAATACCCCAGAATTGGTTAACCAAGATGGATACCCGAGTACGTAGGTACCTACAAACATACTAGTACAAGTGCCAAGATACATGTAGGCATCCTACCTGGAGAAGTCCTACCTGGCAGCAGCTGTAGTATATGCCCCATTTCTATCGGGCATCTCTCCTCTCCCTCCTATTTCGACACCGGTGAGAGTGTTCAGTAAAGCCATCTACGCAGAAGGCTTTCTCCAACTCATTAATATCCACCACCTCATCGCTATGACCTCTTTAAAGACCCTCGCAGCATCCTCACCGCACGTTAGATCTCACTCTCTTCTACCTAGTAGTTTTCCCTAATACCTCGGCAGTATAGAGCGTACTTAGTGTACTGTAGTGTGGTGTGGTGTGTTGTAGACACACTTGCAGACAAAGAAAAAATGATAGACATGGTGGTGTGGGTAGTCTACCGCGTGTTATATATGCAATACACCCTTACCTCCTGCATGACATACCTACATATACATACACTACACTCCATGATAATACCGTCCATCCATCAACGAGGGTAGAGGGGGCAGAATGGGGGTTGGTTTCGTGAGAGAATCTGCTCATCCCATCCCCATTCCATCCCATCCATCGTCCATCCAACCGCGGATCCTCCCTCCCATCCCCTCCTCCCCGCATATGTCCGGAAGCCGCCCGCAACGCCCACTCGACGGGTGCAGTTGCTATATACTACCTAGGCACAACAGGTAGGTAGGTATATAATTTACGACGTATCTATATGGTATATCATGTCGTCGGGTAGGTTCCTGGCCCGTCTGCCTGCTTGTCCGGCTGCTTGCCTCAACGTCATGCCCTATGCAAATACCACCTCCCTTAACACGCCCGCCCCCCTGCCTCACTCTTCTGACCGACGTCGCATGGTACCTTGTCTGAAAACCCTACGACCTGCCTATGCTACTCTACCTACTCTACCTACCCCATAGGCTTTTTGTTTCGCTTATACCTACTGCGTAGGCGAGGTGGCTGGCTGACCGGCTGGATGGATGGCCAGGTCAGGGTGTATAGTAGGTGACATCCCGTATCCGGATTACCGCATTCTGAAAATCTTCACCTGCGTGACACTGCATGGGCCGTAGTCGTCACGTCGTGGTAATTGGTAATCTGCGTCCCTCCGCCATCAACCCGTAACCGTTTTCCAACGTACCGTAGATTTGGAAGAGTCCCGCGAAATGGAAGGGATTTCCGGTGCCATGTCATGTCAACGGAAGGATAATTGTGGATTTTTTGAATACAACCTCGACAAATGGTACGATTGGGGAGAGAGAAGGGAATAAGAGGGACAAGTAGAGCGAGGATTCAAGAATTTGGGTGCATTTCAGTCCTTAGTATCCAAGATACATAGAATACGATAATATACAGGTAGCGGAGAGCGCGGGTCACGTCCGAGTGGTTCGCCAGTGGCACCGGGTCTCACCTCAACCCCACGCAGTTCAATATGAAGTGACTAGTCAAAACGACATCTTTTCCTGCTCTCGCTGTTTCCGACCATAATTCCCGTGCAGAAAACGCCTGAAGATATGCACATGAGCCAAAGAGCTTTTGTGGCTTGAGACAAACAAGCCTCACAATGCCTCCCGATGCATGAAGTTTCGCTTTCCCTGATACCAAAACTTTTTGCCCGTCTCTGCCGTCTCCCACGCCCGGAGTTTTGCGCTATGCGTAAGTCGTTGACAGTCGTAAGTCGTAGCCGCGTCTGTAGTATGGTTTTCTTTTTCTTTTTTTCGTTTCCAACGTCCCGTAACGTCAAAAATTACCCTAGTCGTAGTTTGTACAAGGGAACACGCCATTCGTTTGAATGGTTCTACCCCTATTCTTTTTCGAGAAGTGGCTTCAGTACCTCAAGAGCCTTCATTGACTGCTCATTGGACAAAATCACAGCACCCGCACGGGCGGTCGAAAGGTACGATAATTCGGCGCTGACACCCGTCTCTATCATATGCATCTCGTCGACGAGCTTCCCGGCCACGCCCGAGACGATTCCTGTGGCTTCGAGGGGGAGGCTGACAAGATCGAGGAATATAGGCACAAGGTCGCCCTCAGTATCACCGACTAGAGAGTCACCGAAGACACTGAGAAGGCTCTTGTCCAGTAATAAAGAGGGAGCATCCTCTAAGGCTAATGTAATAGATAAGAATTTAGGCTGACCAGCCAGAACCGCGATAAGGCTGGTAAACAGCTTCGTATCCATATGATCGAGCCAGCTAGTCCTGTGTCCATTGCCCGTTGCGTGCCAGCTTTGATGTGGCCGCCGGTTACTTAAGTCGATCAACTCAGATACATCTCGACCTGAACACTGGACAAGGCTTAGGCCGTCGCAGATATATGGAATCACGTTTCGCTTTTTAAGTAAGTCGAAGGTCCTCTTTTGTAATTCTGCCACACTGGACGGTGGGGGTGTCGAGGGTGGTTCGCTGCCTTGACTCCTGGCCCGGCCATGGGACATGACGGTTGGTGTTACGTACGACTCTTCATCCTCAATGCATTCAAACCCTCTGGCTAACAGGGCTTGTACGACTGTGTCCTTTTTCTTCTTAGGCACCAGTATAAAGTCCGAGTAGTACGTCGTGATAAAGAGAATAGGTATGCCAGCAAGCGCTAAGGGAGACGTTAACTCCATGACGCGATTCCCTGCATCCATTCCTGCACTGATGACTGAGAGGACCAGATAGGCGTCTTTTGAGATAGTGACCCGTTTCGCGACATCGCGCGGCAGCCGGTTGATGACAGGTTCAAAGACCGTCTTGGCCCAATCGCTGTGGCACACGACTGAGCATTCGATAGGCGTTATACTAATATTTAGAAATGCATGCCTGGCATCAATGCCGAGCCCCTCAATCCCGTTGGTGGCACAAGCATCCCCGGCCCCCTGAGGGAGAAGAACTTGTAGTATCGGCTGCAGAAAGGTTGGGTATAAGTCAAGAGGAATATGTATTAGGCTGAAAGACCCTTCCTAAAAGATGTACTCGTAAGCACTCGAATTCGTTTCAATCGTTGTTGTTGCTGCCGCTACTACTGCTTCGCGCGCCCGGCCCGGCCCGCTCTCTTATTTGCATGCCGAATCTGCCATGCGGCGGACTTGGGTGTGATATGTGATGTGATAGGCTTCCCCGCAGTCACGGACGGACCTTATCGCCGAACACGGCGGGCTCCCAACGAGTTTCATTTCAAATTGACCAGTTTGTGGAGGAAAAAGATTGAAGAAGGATGTGCTCACCAGGAATGAGATTTGGGCATTCATCGTATCAATGTTGAATTGAAGCTGTCGTGGGCTTCGATTGGTGCCAAGCACTGATGACGGACCCCCGAATGTCGGAAGGGTCTCTCTTAAAGGCACGAACGGGGGGGTTTCCCTAATGGAACACCGGCGTAAATGGTGATTGGTGTAAGGGGCGGATGGAATTGGGGCCGGTTGAAAAACGCTCAAGAGAGGTGTGTTGCTTTGTGAGAACCGTGACTTGAAACTCGAAACTCCCAATCCCACATTTCTTTGTTGTTTATGACGACGAGGAAAGCGGCCAGAGAAGTAAGCGTCCTTTGGTTAGACGGTGAACGACACCGGCGCCGGCGAAGTGGCGTACAAACAGAAATGAGTCAACTGATATAGCTACCACGGCAGATAGGGATGTTAATCGGAGCTTCTGTGGACACGAACGAACGGGAGGTTTAAACTAGCGTAGTCTAACACCTACTAACGGTATAAAAGTAAGAAAAGGACGGGGAGGTTGGGGGAAACGAAGGGATGAGGAGCAGGGTAGTTTCGGCGTATAGACAAAACTGTAAATAAATCCAACCTACGGGAAGTCTAGTCAAGTCGTAGTCTTGGACGCTAGGGAGCAGAGAGAAAGGTTAAGAGAGTAGTCGAGCCTCTCTACGACAAAGCTTGTCGAGTCAGGGTAAGATAACGCAGCATGGCTGGCACCACTTGGACATTGAAGGGTGGAGTTTAGATAGATCGACACAGCATTGGCATTTGCATGGCTGCACCATGCCATGCCATGAAGAAGATGTGTTTTGTCGTGGTTGCTCGCCGGGCTTGCTGAAATGCGAATGCAATATGCAAAATGCAAATTGCGGCTGCAATGTCGCTGCAGCTGCAGAGCGCCCGAAGCAGATCTCTCGTCTTGGACGACGGTGTCGGAGGTATACTAGTCCTGCCTAGGTGGGTAGGTATACTGCTACTGCTACTACACCAAAGGGGGATTGGTTCTGAAATGCGCGAGATGATGCCCTGTTACTGTAATCTGTAATGTAATGTGGTGCGAGGGGCAACGCAGGTTTAAGTATTGAATTGTATTCGTATTGGCTGGCTGCAGTGGTGGTGCGTATGTATATGTGCCTGAGACTGAGAGCAGACGAAGACAGAAAGGGACGGAGGGAGAGGCCGGGACTTGGCTCTGTACGTAGGACTGAATTGCGACGACAACGCCGGTGCTGTGCTGCTGCTCTACTGCTCTACTGCTCTAGCACCGATCGATCTAAATGTGATCAGTAGCGTAGTGCCGTGTTGATAGTAAACGGGGTAGGAAGTACATAGGCTGGGTATGTAGGTAGTTAGAGATACCCTTAGACTGCATGTAGGTATGCAGGTAGGTAGGCAGGTTGACCTGAAATAAACATCGTCGTCATTGTCATCATCGTCCTCGCCATCTATCGACATCGTCATCGAAACATAGTCCAAGGACCTGGCTTGTTTGTTCCTGGGTAACATAGCAGAAAGACATCATGCAAGCCATCTGCGCGTTCCCTGAAAGGACCTGAAAGGGTATCCCGCAGGGCGCCGCGTAAAAGGGGTGAAAAGTGAAGAGCAGCAACTCGCGCCGTGAACCTTCTCGCGCCGCATTGGCTGTAGCGCGCGTGATCTAGTTCGTTTTCGGCGCATCTTGCAGCACCGCATCTAAAATGCGGATATAATATACATACGGGAGTTACGGGAGTCTGGAGGCATGTGTTTCCGTATACCACCTACTTACGTAGGTAGTATACGCTATACCGGGAGGCACATACAAAGCGTATGTGTATACCGATGCGGTGGATCCGTGAGCTGGAGCTGGAGCTGTTTGTCTAGGATGCTTGCTTGCGATACATGGATGTTAAGGGTAGGTTATTTCACGTTTTCGGGCGTGGGGGTCTCTTTTCCCGTGCGAATAGTCTGCGGGTGCTGATTTAGTTTGGAGACCCTAGATATCATTCTGCTGCTGCTACTGCTGCTCTAGCGTAGTCTACTGTAGCGCACGCATAGTGTAGCGGCTCGTTGCATGATAATGTGTGATAACGTCTGCGCCTAGAGAGGCTAAAGTCGGGGAGTTTGGAGTTGGTGAGGTTTAGTCGAGTAGACAGTAGCCTACCTTGGATTAGCATGGACAGCAGCACAGGCCAGCTCTTCCCTTAGCCTGCCCAGGGAGGTAACTACCAGTAGGAGAAGAGGGGCTCGCTTGGCGACGATGTTGCTTCCCGGGTGTTTGTAGCCAGCGAGCCAGCCAATACGTGTAAGTCCCCTATCACATCGCTGCCCCGCCAATGGCTCGCTGCTCTCCTTTTCCCCCTTCAGAGCCACCCCGAAAACGACGAGGGACACCGGTCCGCATCTTCGTCACCTGGGTACATATTCGGCTAGGTTAGCATAGTTATACTGCTAGCCGCGGATGCAGGCGTCTCTCTCCACTCCAGGAGAAACACATTGAAACATCATCCTCGGCTGTGGCCGGGAGTGTACATGTACCGGGTAATAGTCGTCCTTTGTTCTGTTGTAATAGTATATACGAGAACGCGAGAACAATCGCTACATGTGCAGTCGACGGAATACTTAGTACCGATATCCGTTCGAGCAGCGCCTATAATAAATCACCGACATGTCGCAACGGAGGGCCATGCAACTTAGAAATTGGGGGTTTTGCTCGCTAGTCCACGATACTCCACTCGGCGGTCCTTGGTGAAGGCACCCCCGTTCGGCGCCTACTCGGTACGCACGAACGGCACGCTTCGCTGGCGATGCCACCAACTTGGGCCTGTTTTGCTCATCTATGGCCTGATATATGGCTGCTGTAAGGACCCCCAACCGCAAGGGTTAGGATTTAGGCGTGGGATGCCTTTCCATGGTATCATCATCCCCATTATTGCGAGTGTTGTGAAGGCTAGGAAATGGCCCAGGTAACCTAATATGTCGTCACAATCGCGGCTTATTACGGCCTTGGCAGATCGCTTTCCAAGATCTTAAGTAGTCGGGATATAAAATCTAGATAGTCGCATTTGTAGGTACTCCGTCGAACTAAGTATGGGCTTAATGTCGTAGCAAACGCATCCCGTCTAGCGTATCCGTGAGGCCTTTGAAACCGAAGCCACGGCTCCCCATTGTCGGCTGGCTGATGACGGTGAGGAGATGTCTTTACATATTCCATGCCAAGGAAGGTAAAAGAACCAATTACTTGGAACCGTCATCTCGGCCAATAATCTTTGATGTATGCAGGTTCATGCATGGGGTCAAATGATCAGTTACGTATCATTTTGCGGGGACATTTGAATGGCTCCAAAAAGTCTGATAGTGACCAGTCTATGATAGGAAACTTGTGCTGTTCTTGACGAGTGACCTGGCTCCAAGCCAAGGCAAGACAAGTAATATCAGGGACCGCATAGGCTTCTATTATTGGCCGCTGATGACATCTTCTCGGCCGAAGAAGTAGGATTCCTCCGTCGGCGTCAAGGCTTCGCTTTCTTGATACCAACAACTACTAGGTTTCTCGGGCTCTGACGATAGTCGAAGACTGTTTCCACCCAAGCGTCTTGTACCACGTCAGGATGCTGGCGCAAAAATAGCCACCTGTCTGTGACAATTAAGGACTCGACGACAACCGCGCTAAACGCCATCAACGTCCACACGGCACTGAGCTCCCTCTTGCGTGGTCCATACTGGCGTTCATATGCCGCAATCTCTTCGTCGGTGATGTCACTCAATCTCTCTTGTATTATGTCCCGTTGTTCGCGGTGATCAGAAGAAGTAGTCAGCTTAGTGATTGCACCCCGAACGTAGGCGTGCAGCGACTTGTAGCAGGATTTGCTGAGTGACCCGAGAATTACGGGGTTGGTGCTCATGTTGAATGGACTTTGGGTAGCGTCGCCCGCTCTATCCTCAGCCTTCGTGCCATCATGATATATCTTGGAGATGACACCCCTGTCAAGAAAGATCTTCTGCAAGACGGCACGAAAGAAATGCCTAGTAAAGAAGCCATCACTCTCAGCCTCTGTCCAGTTATGCGGGGCCTGACACGCCATCATCCTGGCAGTAATGTTGAGACGAATGCCGTCTTCTCGATAAGTACACAAGCGATCGCTTAGGGGAAACCCATGAGGATCATGTTTAGCCGACTCCCTGATCACACGACCATTGAGAGCTTGCAGACTAGGCCGCATATAAGGGTGCTTGTAGGTCGGCGGCCCTAATTTCTCAGTCAATAGGTTGTAACAACAGCCCACGATTGCGATGGCCTGGACTGCTGGGTTGAGGATTAGAGAGCGAATGCCGTGGTGCGAAAGGTTTCCACATGAGTGAATCGAAATTGCCATCAACCTTATGTCTTTCCGTGCTGCGGGCGGCTCCAGGTGGGTGTGTTCTAATTTGTCAATGACATCGGCAAGGTCGCCAGATTCCAACCGCCCTTCTATATAGCGTATAAACCCTTTGCCTTCCTCGGGGGAGTAGACAGCTTCGATTTCCCTCCGAGGTCTGAAATCAACCGTGTAATCTTGGGATGCTTTGATGATCTTAGCAGCTCTCTTCAATGCACGCTCGTCTCGCTGATCCTCAGGGATCAAACTATCGACCCGCTGCATCCAAAGCTTCTTGTTTCTAATTGTCTTCGGCTTCTCTATAACGCCAGACATGATATCGAGCTCCTTAGCACCGGCTATGTTCTGTTCTCTTCCCTCCACGGCCACAATTTGCTTGTTATAAGGAGCACTCGCTAGAGCTCTGCCGAGGTAGTTTTGACCGCTGCCAAAATCGACGAAGTGTGTGATACTATTGTCAAAATCGGCCTCTATGTCACTGGCCAACTGATTCACATACTCTGCAAAGTGTCTCACTTCGTGTATTTTCTTCGGCTTCATCCCAACTGCCATCTGCCATGTTAACTTTGGGAGTTCCTCTTCCCTTGAAGAGAACGTTCGAGCCAGCGAGAATCTCCTGATGTCCTTGATGTACCTCGACAAGGTCTCTGGTGGCTGCTGAGAAGCAGAAAGCGAGTCAATATCTTCCCTCATAAGGACATCTATCAACCTCATGGGATCGCACTGAAGAAGCCACTGTTGCCATTCATCGGGAATGACATGACTGAAGAGCCCAGGCTCACTAGTGAAAAAGTCTAGGACGTGCACGCCACCGCACAGGATCTGAAATGTGTGCGAAGTAGTCACAAACTGCAAAAGATTGTCGACATACTCTTCTGGGGAAGCCCAGCAGTCAGCATAGGGCAAAGGCTTAGAGGGTCTCATCTCCAGTCCTTTCTGCCTCTTTGCCAGTAATGGAGCTTCCTGGGGAATTTTGCCGTGGACTTGAAGTATAACCGATTCAATCCGCCTAGAATTATTCTAGCACTGGGCATGAAATTATTATTATTCACATGCCCGACTTACACGAAACTGCCCGCTGTGGACAGCTGGCAGAGCTGCCAAGCTGCACGTCATTGCAGATCTTAAAGCGATGCCTAGTGCAGCTTCAAGAAGTAACAATGTACAGCTAGATCTACCAAAATCATCAACACATCTATCTACCCATTCATCATTCAGACTCGGGGAATGCACGCGAGAGCACAGATGTAGTCTTTAGATGAACGCGCAAAGCTTCAAGCCGGCAGGATGATGTCCTCAATTAACGACGAGGATCCCTTCCTCCAGGTCCAACAGTACGCAACACCCATCCCAAGCCACCATGTTTCAGCTGGCCTTATAGCAGCCTACCAACCATCCTAAACATGCAGAGATGTTCTCGCGCAGATGCAGAATGCCCGACCGCTCTTCGCCTCGTACCTGCGCATCCGCAGCCTAAGCAGCACGCCCGCGCAGTCTCCCGAAGTCGCCTCGGCGCGCGCGGACCTCGAATCCGCGCTCTCGACGCTCGCCGAAGACCTCGCGGACCTCGTCGAATCCGTGCGCGCCGTCGAGGCGGACCCCTCGCACTACGGGCTCTCGGCGCACGAGGTCTCGCGGCGGAAGAAGCTGGTCGACGAGGTGGGCGGTGAGGTCGAGGACATGCGCGAGGAACTGGCGCGCCAGACCGCCACGCTGGCCTCGTCTTCCTCCTCCGGCCCTTCGGGCTCGAGAGCGGCGGCGGCCGCCCGGGCTGCCGCGAACGAGGACCTGCCACCCCCGAGTGCCTTCGCGTTCGACGAAGCCGGTTCCGCGCAGGGCGACGACAACTACGCCGAGTTCGAGCACCGCCAGCAGTTGGAGATGATGCAGGAACAGGACCGGGCGTTGGACGGGGTCTTTGTCACCGTCGGTAATCTGCGGCGGCAGGCGGACGACATGGGGCGCGAGCTTGAAGAGCAGACCGAGATGCTGGAGCATGTGGATAGCCTCGCAGACCGCGTTGGTGGCAAGCTGCAGACGGGTATGCAGAAGCTGGGGTACGTGATGCGGCGCAACGAAGATCGGTATAGCAGCTGCTGTATCGCACTTCTCATCACGGTCTTGATTATCTTGTTAGTATTGTTGCTTATTTTATAGATGCTACATGGGTCTTGTTTTACGCGTTAAGCGAGCACCGGCGTGAGGGAGTGGTTTATATGTTTGTACAACGCAATGTAGAATAGATAATGTTCTTATGCTCTAGTCCCGGTTCTGCCAGAGTATCGTATTTCAATAATTTAAAAGTATACCTTCTTGCCGAACAAAGCTTTGGACGCCGGATATATGCTATTTGACCTCAACGCCGTTCTGATACAAGGTGGTGCCCCAGACCATTATTTATGCCCCCCAAAGTGGATATTTTCCATGTCGTGACCGCTCCAGCTAGATTCTTACAATTCCAATCCGATATCCCGCTTTAGTATATGCGCTAGGACTTGCAAGCCCGAAGTGCCAGGCGTCTTAGGCTGTACTTTGTTGGGAAAATCAACCAACGCCAAGCGAAGAGCAGCAATGGCGGCGCTCCCATAGAAGTAGATAAAGCGCTCCTCGTATATCTCAATCATGCCTCGCAAGACTACACACTGCGTATTGGAGATTTCGGCGGGCGGCGTATTGACGATTTTAGCCAGGCTTGTCCAGTACTTGGAAGGCGGCCAGGGGTTCGTGTTTGCAGATTTAGAAAAATCTCGCAGTGAGATTGCGGCATATCCTACAGCGAGACCCTTCATCTTATCTATATGCTGTTGTTCCGGTGTCCATCCGGGCCCATCTCTTCTCCATCCTAGCCTCATGCGACCTTGCTCCGTGCTTTCACTGCCGTGGTAGCCAAATAGAACAGGACAGGCCACTCGATATTTGGCCATCAGAATATCTATGAGACTTTTGCCCCGCCATTGATAAAGCTTGTTGGCAAAAACCTGGGCGACAATAACGCCGAGAGGATCAGCAGCTTTCGGCTGAGCACCGCACTCGTTGATAAACTGGTTAATGATGGATTTGGCGAAGATGTTGAGGAGGTAAAGGAAGAGCGAGGGCAGCTGCGCTTCATTGTTTGTAGCTCCATCCATTGGTCCTCGTTGATCTGTGACATACTGCGAGGGATCTACCATTGCACTTGGGACCCTGCCACTGATTGACTCCTGCAGCAGCGACATGATCGTTGCGATCTTGGTTAAGCGGGTCAGCTGGATGGCATGTATCAGGATAGTTAGTTACTGACCTGTTTCCTGTTTGCCCCCTTTTCAGCGACGACTTGGCCCAAACTCTTCCTTAGCTCTCGCCTCATATCCCCCATTCGAGCCTTGAGCGGTGGTAAAGACTTGGCTTGTTCCATTAAAGACGCACGTAGCTTCTTAAGGTTCTGATGTATTACGATATACTGGTCAACCGGCGGTATTGATGTGGGCAAAGTTGAAGCAGGAGGTTTATAAGAGGGAGCTGTTGCAGTAAGAGGAGCAGATGGTGAGGGCTGAGTGGGTGCGACATGCTGTGTCCCGCCTAGTCCGGCGGTTTGGGTAGGCTTGTTGCCATTAACTGCTGCGAGCGCCGGGGTATTTGATGGCAGCTGTTCGGAGGCAGCAGGTGATTCTTTTTTCTCTTGGGTAATCGAGCTCGGAGACGTGAAGCCATTGGGCTGAGGCGCAGAGGCAGGGTTGGACCAGGGTGACGGGGGTGCTACCGGCGCTGTAGCTGGTGCAGCCGGCAGTGACGGTGCCTCGGGAATGCGTCTTGGCACAGTCTTCAGCTTCAGGGCTCGGAGCCGTTCTTCCTCGGCTCGCAGTCTTTCCTCGTTGCGGATACGCTCTTCTTCCAGTCGCTGCTGGTGTCTGATGAGTTCCTCGCGTTCGAGCAATCGCCGATGTTCCTCCTTCGATTCGTGGTCCTTAAACACCCTAATCGCAGCGTGGCGGACGCGTTCATGCTCGGCCTGGGCCGCAGCAAGCGCGTCTTGGTGGCTCAGCTCGCTATGCCGGTTCTCACCAAGAAATTCGGAGATGCGAGAGTGCGATGGGCTGCTCCATTGTCGCGATCGTCGCGTCGCCGGCGAGGAACCAGTCATGGCGCTGACAACTGACTAAAAAGCTATAAGGATTGCATAGTAAGGAAAGGAAAAAGCTTGGCCTCGAGAGCAACGAACACCTAGGTAGGTATCTAAGAGCGAGCCCGTCCTATTAATAGAGAAAGAAGAGGAGGGAGAGGGAGAAGAATGAACGATGCAACAATGTATCAAGGTACCGGCAGAATGGAGCGAGCTTCGAACCTTGAAGCAAACAAGGGTTGCGAGGTCCTATAGGGCCTGTAGGTAGGTATCTACTGCACCGGTAAGCTCTTTCACCGCTCGCTGGTACTTTGAACGCACACGATGATTGGTTAGAATTGTGCATATGTAGTTTAGCGCCATGTAGATTACTTACCTAAGCTATTAAGCACATGTCCATCTAATCACACTGAAGCACATTTTCCTCTTTGTTTAACACTAATACCTTTCATTGTGATGAAAACAGAAACGCCCATACTAAGAGAAAACAGAGGAGATTATGTAGCAATCACGGATATATATATGTAGAAAGGGAGAGAGAGAGTGTGTGAGAGAGAGTGAAGCATGACTGATAGCACTGAATACTTATCTACTACAAATCATCTAAAGTACCGCTCATTGAACATCTCTATTACCAAATTATTGTTCCAACAAAGTAACTACTATGACCCCTAACCAAGGATTAATATACGACATCTTACTCGACACCGCTCATCTCCTTAGTGTTAGGGCTTTGGCGACTCTAGCCGCCCCAACGCCAGCCTTCAGCGAGCTCCTGACAAAATTCGCCTTTGAATTCGGCCGTCGTAGCAGGCCGGTAGACTCATACGGTAACTTCACCTCCTTCTTTACGCACTGAGCGACGCCGGTATATCACCGTGGGATCAGGTTTGCCACATTATTTCCGGATCATTTTCCACGTGGTAAGAAAGCGGGTTGATTGATGGTAAGGCTCGGCTAATCACGCTGCTCTCTGACTATCAAGACAAGTATGGATATCTTCCCGGACCAACAATACTAATTAAAGAAAAGGGTGGCAAGGTTCTAGACAGATACGGCTCACATGTTCCGAGCACCATTCCGAGCACGATGAAGACCAAATTTACTTGGTACATGACATATAGAGAGAGCTTAGGTACGAGGTGTCGAGCCATACCGTTGAGCATGGGTTATATGTAGTATTAAGAATGGATGATACTATGTTTTTGGCCAAATACCAGTTTGCAACACTTCTGTATCACATCACCAAGATGCCCAGGTGAGATATTATACCCAAGTAGTTACTCAATACATATCTACCTAGGTATATAAGTAAGTAGGTAAGCTGAAATAGGGGTGAATGATAAGATTGCTTATTAATATAGTCCTAAGCTTCCCGCGTACTTAGGCAGCCATTTTCACTGGTTCATCCAGCACGTTACCGGTAATAATAATTAAAAGCACGAGCTGATGTCAGTGAATACCCGAATGAATCCTGCAGGACTCTGCGATGATTTGCCAGTTGTCGACGACCATTTATGCGAAGTGCGCTGTTTGTTGCTGCAAGACTCCAGGAGCTGGTAACCAAAATGCCCCTGAAACGGGGATTGGAACGCGAATCCTGCGACTTTTGCTTTCGACGGAAGATTAAATGTGACCGTTCTGCTCGCGCTGCAATGGGCCGTCCTGCTTGCTCCCAGTGCGATTTGCGCCAGACGCCTTGTACTTTCGAATGTGACGATATCCGCATTCAACGGCGCCGGAAGAACTCGCCTCAAGAGAATGCGCTCGACACCAATACACACACCGAATCGAAGTCTGGGCAACAAGCTATACATAGTTTTATCGGCAATGGTGGATCGACGTGTGCAGCAAGCCAAGCTTTGACCATTAACGGCAGCGATAATTCGTCTACTCTGTTTCATGACAATACTTCTGTCTCAAGCTGGTTACCACCGGACATTGGTGTTAATGTTATTTCGGCCCAGAGCTCAGCGACAGCGTCCTCGTTGCCGGATTACTCGGATTTTGAGTTCGACTTAAGTCCTAATAATGTCTCGTTTCTCGACTTGATATTTTTACAAGGTCATGAAACGACAGAAGCCACTACGAACAGGAACATTATCCCAGACCTGGGTCTACAATTTCTCCACGAGGGACAAAAGAGCATAGCCCCAAATGTAGTGCCAAATAAGAGCCCTTATTGCGACACGGACATTCAACCCGAGCTGCTGGACGCGGCGATTGACGCATATTTCGGTTTTGCTTCTCTTGCCCTTCCCATTCTTTCTAAGGATGGGTTTATGACTGACTACAAAGCTCACCGAAGCAGCTCTGCCCTGGTATTTGCCGTTGCTTGTCGAGGCTGTCCGTTTACTCGAGCGAAAGAAAAGTGGTCGCTGCAGCAACGTTTCGCTTTTCGTTTTAGAGAAGCATTCCTCCGAGTACGGAGCTCTGCATCGGACCAAGATGTCGTGAGACTCGACGATCTAGAGGCTTTAGCTCTTATGGAGGACTTTGAATATGAGAGTTCTGATGGACTAACTTCACCACTCCAGTCTCAGCTGGGAAATTTGTTGTTAACACATGATTCCCTGGTTGTGATGACGCTACAGTATCGTATCGTGAGTCGTACTACCGCAGCAACAGGCCCATCGACAAATCTGTGTCAGGCTGCACAACGCCAGATGTTGCTCTTCTGGTACGTCTATGGGTGGGATGCTTTTTACAGCCTTGATCGTAAAATGGTCTCTCGTATTCAAGACGAAGACGTTTATCTGTCAAGGCAACTCGATGAACATGAAAACCAGAGCTACTTCGACGCCATTCTTGGGTTGGCAGTAATTGCTCGAAAGATGTCTCGAGCACTTTGTGGTCCCTTGGCTAGACGGCAAGGTGTAAGGCACCATGACGTAGAAAGCCTTTATAAGCAACTTGAAGACTGGCGGAAGAACACCTGTCCAGCTGCCGCGCACACTAGGTATTCAAGTCCTGCGCCGTCACCACAAGAGGGATCTATATCCCGAAGCACGAATTCATATGAGTTTCTTCCCATTCAGAAAGCAGTTGTTGCGCTGCTGGAACTGAATTGTTTCATGCAATTAGAAGCCTGTGTTTCACAATACGGGATCGAGGAATCTGGCTCTCCAATAGGGCAAATT
Organism: Xylaria sp. FL0933; assembly: GCA_022578765.1. NCBI lineage: Eukaryota > Fungi > Ascomycota > Sordariomycetes > Xylariales > Xylariaceae > Xylaria > Xylaria sp. FL0933. Next base: position 1,725,645 of record MU389720.1, on the reverse strand, counting down.
GTAGCTATGCGAGTCAAATACGAGACTCTACAAGCCGCATATAAAATAGTTGAGGTGGCTCGATGGGTTGCCAAAGTTACGGTCGATCACGGGATATCTACATCCTCAAACATATTTCCCATGGCCGATCTGGAACCAGGGGTCATACGCAACATCTGTGCCGGCGCCTTCAATTGGATATCCCGACAATCAGAAGAGATGTTTCATTCAACAAATAGGGAGGTGCTTAATCCTACGACGAGGGAATTTGATTATGTAGTTGACAGTGGGAGTACCGCGGAACTATCAAGGGAGCGAGTGAAGAACTGGGTAGACGCGTTGGCTGCACTACGGGATACTGCCGCTACAGCCACCTCGCACAGAGATACAGAACATCTCATCACTCGATTGGATCAGAGCCTGGGGTCATTGAGAGCATTAGTTAACACTCATGGGGACTGTTAATCTGTTCAATAACGTTGTATCATGCTTTTGTAATATAGCTCGACAGCCACCACAGAAGTCCCGCGAAAGTCCCGCGAAAGTCCCGAAAGGTCCTACGAAGCCCACGGTGTTGCGCGATCCATAAATACTGCGTCTGAACATCACTTTATCATAATAGCTGACCCCTAGCCATGCCGAACCTGCAAAGTCGAACTTCCGCTAAACCAACGTTTTGAGCTTCATTCCTATATTGACTTAACATGGCGTATTTCCTTCTGGGACCAGCATACCCGCCCCCCACCGCCTTGCTTACATCCAGCGTTATACACGACTGGAATGATAGCCTGACCGTAAAACTGAACCAGATATTACAGTCTGGTGAGAGCGATTATGGGGGTTTCGAAGCGAACACCTCGTCCGTCTCCGTTTCTATGGTATCGACAGAGGATAGCGAAGGCACCCCGATCTTCGATTTCCATTACTCCTCGCCATTCCTAAACCATTCAGATGGAGGTACTAACCACGTCACGAAAAACTCAGTTTACCGCATAGGCAGCATCTCCAAACTTATCACCACCTACATGCTTTTGGTTGAATACGGATGGGAAAGTTGGGATCTCGCTGTTACACGTTATGTGCCCGAACTTCGAAGAGTAGCTTTATCCGGACATGACCACCCAGTCGAGAAAGTGTATTGGGATAGGGTAACCATTGGTACTTTGGCGTCTCAGTTATCTGGAATCGGGAGAGACTGTGAGTGATACCTAATATAGCAACAGTGTTGTTAGATTTCTGCCAGTGAGTCCATATTCAAGCTACCTCTGATGCTAATGCGCTCTCAATCAGATGCCAATGGGGATCTAGCTAGCCAGGACTTGCCTTGGACAGAAATTGGGCTCCCGGAGCTACCACTTAAAGACATTCCCCATTGTGGTGTAAATGCCAGTTCACCTCCCTGCAATCGCCAAGGTACAGAATAGTTAAACCTCACCCACATATACCTACAGACAGTGCTTACATGGTGACGACTAGAATTCTTTCAAGGCGTAGTTCAACGACATCCTGTATTCGCACCATGGACAACTCCCGTCTATTCCAATACGGGGTTTAGGATACTGGGATATGTACTCGAAGCCATGGGTGGCACATCATACAGCTCTCTCTTGGAGACCAAAGTCCTTAAGCCGCTTGGACTGGCCGATACATCTGCGACGTTTCCGCCAAAAGAAGGTTCTTGGGTAATACCCAATGGAGACGAAAACGGCTTTCGCGTCAGTTATGGTGACGAGACACCGTAAGCATTTTGGCAGCAACGTCTCTTAGCTAAACCCAACTCATTGAGCCCACGTAGCTAACCTCTGAGTCAACTTACAGAACGGCAGGTATATACTCATCGTCGGATAATCTGGCTAGGCTTGGTAGAAGTATCCTACTGAATAAGCAACTCTCAGCCCTGGACACTAGAAGATGGATGAAGCCCACATCTCATACTTCAAGTCCTTCTTTCTCAGTCGGCAGTCCTTGGGAGATATGGAGGACGCGAACTCAAATTATTAACGGCCGGGTTATAGATCTCTACACCAAGTCCGGCAGCGTTGGTCAATACACCTCACAGCTGATTCTGATGCCAGATTATGGTGTGGCGCTGTCTATCCTGGTTGCCGGGTCCAGTAGCGGATCGGTCATTACCATCGCGACCGAGATGGTGCTTCAGTCCCTCATTCCAGTGCTTGAGAACGCTACCATAGGCGAGGCATGCGAAAGCCTTTGTGGTACATACAAGTCATCCCAGCCTGACTTGAATTCGAGTATCACAATTGCAGCAGATGCAGCTGGCTTGTACTTGGACCGATGGATTAATCGAGGCGTCGACATCAAGGCTGTGGCACAAGCTTATGCCGCTCAGACTGGAAGCACCCCCATCAATTCTGTCCGACTCCAGGCTACAAATCTTGAGGACTGGACTTCTGCAAATCACACTGCACAAATTAATCGGCGTGTAGCATACAGGGCGATTTTCGACACAACAACTGAACCCCCGAAGGGACCACCTCGTATCTTAGACCCGAACTCGCATCAGTGGAGCGCAACTGATTCGATCATGTACGGGGAAATCGGAGTAGATGACTTCGTAGTTCATCTTGACCCCAACAAGACGGCAGTTATGATCGAGCCGAGAGTAGTGAGAGATGTCCTGTGGAGGTCCGAATAGAGCCGAATACGGCTTGATGCCTAGTCTGTGCGCTGCTCCGGTATAAGTCAATTGGCCGAACGGACTCCGTATGTTTGAGTGCGGTTGAAGTCTGTTAAGTAAAGGCGAAAAGCTGATGTAAGCGGCAACTAGACTGGGTTCAACTGGAAATCAATTGTAGATCAGTAGCTTCGGCTTGAGATATACATTTAGCTCACGATATTTAGCTTCGATATTCTGCTCCGTCATCGGGAAGAGCTACATCTATCATAGCCAGCCCGTTTAGCTTTATGGAAACTGATGAACCTGACTCAGTAGCTTTTCTCCAAGCTGATATATCTGTTCGTCACCGACCCATTGTTTTCCCCAAGCAGACCCCAAGCTCGCCCAAGATAGTTTCTGGCACCGAATTTTCGGACCTTAGATTCTGCTATCCGGACCTTAAACTAAGCTATATATGGCAGGATCCCCACTTATACTCTTGGCTACCTCTATCAGCGTAATAACTCCACTTGAACTAGCTAAATCTATACATTTTATGGAGTACCTTGCAGTATCTGTACGGGGCTACGTAAAAACTACAGTCTGCAGCTTTACTTGACCTATCTACAACGCCAACGCGCGTGACGATATCTTAATTTTTTTTTTTTTGGCTTCACTTTTGGATTTAGGCTATACTTAACTAGCCAGGCTATCGGAAGCCTTGATTATACCCGGAATAGTTATTCGAATACACCAACAGGTGACTGCCGTACGGTACTCAGCAACAGATATCCGACCGTTAATTTTGCTGGTGTCCATAAGGTGTCTTACACTAGTCCATTTTGTATGGGAAACAGGGGGGTGCTAGGACATGACCCGACAATTACTATATAAGGCCTAGTTTAAGGTCCAGATAGCAGAAAGTAAGGTCCGAAAATTCGGTGCCATAGTTTCTTAGCTGGACATGGAACTAATACGTGGAGACTGACCTATCACATGGAGCTTCCCGAAGCTCCTTTATGGGCTCGATAGCTCAAGGTTAAAATATTGGGCCTCTTGAGGCACTGGGATGGGATACTTATTGCCATGTTATGTTGTTCGCTGGTTCTGCCAGAACTGATTATTCACGCCTTACTTATCTGGACTACTGTTCGAGTACCTATTTAACTTCGACAGTACCTTAGCTATGCTACGACAAGGCAAATGCCAGTGCGACTGGTTTAAGTTTATATATAGGCATACATTATACGACGTTAGAGTGATGCTAATTTATTCGGAAGCCTTGATATTTTAAAGGGTACAGGAGAAAAAAAGATAAAAGAAGAGGAAGAACGACATTATTCTGCTAAGGTTTATTTTCTGCAATTTACATAATAGAGACCTGCGTGAACTCACCAAATGGAAGATTTGCTGGCTTCTTATTGTCGGGATAGGGCTCCGACTGTATTTCGTGCCCCGCCAGTTGTGTTCATGCCGACATGTTGATTCTACATATGTGGGAGCAAAAGAAGCTACCATATCCTTTCTCGAAGCCACCCGATGCGTATTCCGAGATCTATTAACAATGTGCCAGTGTCTCATTTCCTAAAGCAAAAATATTAAATCACTGCTTCTCAAGAGCACGATGTGCGCATGAGGTTCTCGCCAGACCTGACCTACTTTGGTGTAGCCTAAATAATACGGGCGTTAGGTCATTAGTTCTAGGTTCCACCTAGTAACATAGCTCCCGGCTTTGGTCCTTTTGGCCCCGCTCTTTATGGTCCATAGGTAGCAGGTAGGTGGCCATTTAATGCTATGGCAGTGGACCTGCAGTTTACGTAGTGAGGTCGTCGAGAGCCTGGGTCTGTCGCCCCCCCAAAAGCTGTGGGCCCCGCCCTGACCTCACCAGCCTGACAGCCCGCTGTCTCGATACGGACAGTGTGTGGAGAGACACCTACCTGGTAGGTACGGTAGCACCCTGGGTAGTAGCCCGGGCCCAGGCCAGTACACGCCAGAGCAGAGAAAGGACATCTATCTTCCCAAGCCGCCTCCGAGCTCCCAACTTCACCACCTCAACAACACCCTACCGAGTCCTCTCTCTTTCCCAACTTCCCACCCCTATCCTCTTCATCTTGTCCTCTCTATCCACCACTCTCTTGGGTTTGCTTGCACACTCCTTCCCCTGGGAATTTTAGCATCACGCTCAATCACCGAGACCGTCCATTTTTCATCCTCTCATTTAGCTACCTCCTTTTCCAGTCGCACAAGGCGTCTACGCAATCAGCTGTGTCATCATCACCGCCGCCCATCAACGTGCGTTTCTGGCGATACTGCTCGCCTCTACACCGACGAGACATCGCATTGTCATTCTCACCTGAGCTCTGAACAGCATCCATCTAGGTCTATCCCACATCCCATCTATCCACCTTATCCACCTCCTTAGGATATCGCTTTTAACCAAACCCCCAACTACATCACGGCCTGTCGCACCTAGACGTGCAACCAGCGCCCACGATGGACCAGCAGCAGCAGCAGCAGCCTCCCCCAACTGGAGGTGTCCCTGGGCCAGCTGGACGCCGCCTTCACATTGCCCATCGTCGAAGCCCATCAGAGCTCACTCCTCTGATGAGCATGTTCTCCAACCCTGGAAGTAAGCTCCCCTTTTCTCCTCGTTGCCTATCTTCTATATTTCATTCACACAGTGCTGCCAATGCCACTGTCGCAGTTCTTGAGGTTAGCTGACTGTGTTGTGTTTCTTCGCCAGTGGAGCAACTCGCCATCCAACAACAGATCGAGCTGTTACAACAGCAACAACAGCAAATTCAAGCTACCCACCAACAATATATGAACATGGGAATGATGGCCCCCGGCCAGCTTGGTGCTGGTGGCCAGTTCAATCCTTTGCAACCAAATATGCCTAACATGTCGCCACAGACGGCTTTTCAGTTTCCCAACCAGCTTCCACAGCAGCAAAACATCCAGATGGGAGCCCCGAACCAGCCAATGTCACACCGCCGAAATCAGTCTGCCTTGCCGAACATGAACATGGGCCCACCTCCCGCACCATCTTCTGGCGCCTCGGGCTCTGCGTTCGGGCACTTTGAAAATATGCAAGGCCAGAACCGGGAGGCTGCGCCGCGAGGCGGGCGAGGAGGAGGCGGTGGCGGCAGTGGCGGCGGTCACCAGCGAAGGCATTCGCTAGCCCTAGCCGATGCTAAGAAGGCCGCTGAAATTGCTCAGCAGAAGCGCACCACTTCTGGTTTTCAATTCCCCGGTCCAGGGGCTGATTCGAGCCCGCCTGCCGAAGAGCCGAAGAGCAGTGTTGCGGATACTCCTATAGCACAGGGGTCATCCAATCGCGGCGGACGAGGCGGGCATGGTCGTAGCCAGAGTATGGCCGTCCATGGTCGTGGAGGTGCGCGAGGCGGCGCACCAGGTGAAGGAGGTGACTTTCCGCGCCGCGGAGGGGGCGCAGGTGGTCACACCCGGTCATCTTCGCGAAACTTTGAGGGTAACTGGCGCAACCAGAACCAAGGCCAGGATCAGCCCAACCAAGGCCAACAGGGATTTCAACCTGGTCATCGTTCTCGTGCTTCCATCAATCAGTCTATCTCTTCAATTGGGGCCTTCCAGTATCCCGGTCAGCCTCAACTCATGCAAATCCCTGGCCAAATCCCCATGATGCAAATGTATGGTGGCCAACAACTCAACCCCCTGCAGATTAATCAAATTCAAGCGCTCCAAGCTGCTCAGATGAACGGCCAGCACATGGTTGGTCTTCAGGCTAGCCAGCATGCGCCTCAGCTCGGAGGTCAACAATCTCAGCAACAACAGAGGAAGACGCTATTCACTCCTTACCTACCGCAGGCCACCTTGCCTGCCTTGCTTGGCGATGGTCAGCTCGTTTCCGGAATACTCCGTGTAAATAAGAAGAATCGCAGCGATGCATATGTGTCGACCTCTGACGGCCTTCTGGATGCCGATATTTTTATTTGCGGAAGCAAGGATCGGAACCGAGCACTGGAGGGAGACCTAGTCGCGGTCGAACTTCTTGACGTTGACGAAGTCTGGGGACAAAAACGAGAGAAAGAAGAGAAGAAAAAAAGGAAGGATATTACTGACACTAGAACTGGCTCCACGAATGGAAACGGCTCATCAAATACTAATAATGGTGATGATTCTACAGCTGGCGACGGAAGCATTCGTAGGAGAGGGAGTCTACGTCAAAGACCAACCCAGAAGAAGAATGATGATGTAGAAGTAGAGGGTCAGAGTCTCTTGCTTGTCGAGGAAGAGGAGATCAATGACGAGTCAAAGCCACTCTATGCCGGCCACATTGTTGCTGTTATTGAACGAGTTGCTGGCCAGATGTTCTCAGGTACTCTGGGGCTTCTGCGGCCAAGCAGCCAAGCAACTAAAGAGAAGCAGGAAGCTGAGCGAGCTGCTAGAGATGGTGGTCGATCCCATGACCACCGGCAGCCAGACAAGCCAAAGATTGTCTGGTTCAAGCCCACAGACAAGCGTGTACCACTTATAGCAATCCCTACCGAGCAAGCGCCGCGCGATTTCGTTGAGAAACACCAGGATTATGCCGACCGGATTTTTGTTGCGTGTATCAAACGGTGGCCAATTACATCGCTCCACCCTTTTGGCACCCTTGTTGAACAGCTCGGCAAGATGGGTGACTTGAAGGTGGAAACAGATGCTCTTCTTCGCGACAACAATTTCTCCTCCGACGAGTTCGCTGAAGCCGTCCTTAGGAGCGTTGGCTTTCAGGATTGGTCTCTTACTAAGGAGGATGAGGCTGCCTTAAATGCCCGCCGAGATTTCCGCGACGAGGCGACCTTCACCTTTGATTTAGCCGGCACAGGCGAACTTGGTGACGCCGTTCATGTCAAGACTCTTCCTGACGGTAAAATCGAAATTGGTATTCACGTACCGGATGTTACTCATTTTGTCAAGCCCAACTCACTTGTCGATCGCGAAGCGAAGAAGCGGGGAACTGCTGTACATTTAGTAAACCGCACCTGTGCATTGCTCCCCCCGAAGATCGCATCTGAGCTGTGTACACTCACTCCCGGGCAAGACCGACTTACCGTGAGTGTTGTTTTCAAGGTCAACCCCCACACCGGGGCTGTTGCAGAAGGCGATGCTTGGATCGGTAAAAGTATTGTCAAAAGCAAGGCAAAGCTGTCGCTCAATGACATTGATGAAGCTTTGGCCGGTGGAGCTAACTTTCAGCACGAGAGCGCTGAGGTTAAGGACATCCAAATTCTCAATGTAGGTTTCAATCTCCTGACATATCGCTGTTGCTCACATTTCATAGGCTATTGCACAAAAGTTCCAAGAAGCACGTCTTGGTTCAGATGGTGAAGTTACTGCACCGCTGCGCCTGCTTCATCACCTCGACGACGAGAATATCCTCATTCAGCACAACATATTTGATACCACGCCAGGAACCGAGCTAGTGGAGGAGCTTCTGCACAAGGCCAATGCCTACGTTGCTCAACAGCTTGCTAGCGAACTTCCTGAGAAAGCCCTGCTCCGACGTCAAGGCCCACCTAATGCTCGGCGCCTACAAACGTTTGTCGAACGCATGAGAGCTCTAGGATATGATATAGACACGACTAGTAGCGGAACTCTTCAAAACAGTCTTTTCAAAGTGGAGGACAGTGACATTCGGAAAGGCATGGAGACCTTGATCATTAAGAGTATGCAGCACGCTAAGTACTGCATTGCTGGCAAGATAAACCAGCAATTGCGGCCTCATTATGCCCTTAACCTTCCTCTCTACACTCACTTTACCAGTCCCACTAGACGATACGCAGATATCATTGTGCATCGCCAGTTGGAAGCTGTCTTGTCTGGTGGCACAATCGAGTATAATGACGACATTGAAACCCTAGTGAAAACAATCGAATCATGTAATATCAAGAAAGAATCCGCTCAGAATGCTCAGGAGCAGAGCATTCATATTGAATCCTGTCGAATCATGGACAAGAAGCGACAAGAGGTCAACGGTGACCTGATCAGCGAAGGCATCGTCCTCTGTGTCTACGAGTCTGCCTTTGATGTTCTCATTCCTGAATGGGGCTTTGAAAAACGGGTACACTGCGATCAGCTACCACTCAAGAAGGCGGAGTTTAGGAAAGAGAAGAGGGTGTTGGAATTGTACTGGGAGAAAGGCGTCCCAAGCTCGGCATACGTGCCTGAAGACGAGAGACCCAAGGCGGCCGCCTCACAGCGGGTCTCAAATGCGATGGCTGCTGCACGACAAGCCGAAGAAGCTGAGCGTGTGAAGAAGGAGCGTGAGGAGGCCGCCCGAAAGCAGACGGAAACTGGCACTATGTCCACTGATGATGTAGATGCGTTGTTCGACGACGACGATGATAATGTATCCGATGTCACCGAGGCGATGGCCGGAGCATCTCTAGCTGAACGTCCCACCCAAAGTGTGCCAGGGTCGCCGAATCGATCGTCCTCGAATGCCGCAGGTGTCCTACACCGCACCAGATCGGATTCTAAGGTTCCCATGGCTGAGGCTGTTGAGACCCGACTGACGAACAAAGAGAAATACCTTAAGCTATTCGCGCTGAGAGAGGAGGGTGGAGAATATATCCAGGACGTGACGGAGATGACGAGAGTGCCCATTATTCTCAAAACAGACCTAACCAAGAGCCCACCGTAAGTCTCCGCCCAACATTACAGTTTTCATACGAAAGTGAGATTGCTAAAAATATGCCTTAGTTGCTTGACCATCCGCTCGCTCAATCCTTACGCTCTCTGAGTGTTTGGCGGGCGAGCTCAGAATTGCTTGTAGTGCTCGAGATTTTGGAGCGACGGGACTAACGGACTGACTGGGGCATGGTATCGCCTGGATTTGCTAAACGGTGGTCAGGCGAGCATCAGGCAATGGTAGAATGTATCCGAAGCTCTAGATGAAGCTCCCTCCCGGGAGCATATCTTATGTGCTCCAAAAAAAAAAAGAAAGTTGTTATCATGGGATCGAATAGAACACACTATGTAGGGAGTAGCTATCATTAGCTGTGGCATGTCGCGCGATAAGGCTGGGGCGCTCGGGACCGGGATACGGACGGCCGACGACAGTTGAACTGCTCCTTGGGATATCAGAAAGAATAATATTATGCAGAGTAATGTCCCCCAAAATTTCTTATGACGCGGCAGGTTTTTTTATCTGTCCAGCATCGCCTATATAGTGCTGTTAAGAGATGCTGAGTCCTAAAGGAAAAGCGTTGGTGATTTATGATGAGAAGACCCTTGCTACCTAGGTATCCTTCGACCAACTGTATCAGTAAACGGACCAATGAAGTCCACGGCTAAATCCAAAGCCATGCCAAAAGTATACACTTCGGTTTGCCTTGGTGGGCTATGTTCCTTTAGGGAAGCTTGCGCAGTGCTTCTTAGCTGTTGAGACGCATTGAAATAGCCGCTGATCATGTCTCTTCATTGAAAGTGTCCCCTTCTTCATTCCCCCCTTCTTTCTAAAGGCCTAAAGTGTACATGTATTCACATGTTTGAGCTAATTTTATGGAAGGTCTGCATGTAAATTGACGTCTATTAAATCTGTACCTTGACTGGGTAGATGACGAACCGGTCCCGGAAACGTTGGAACTTGCAGGCTCGGCAGGTAAGCTGTTCCACGTTTACGTTTTGTCTGGCGGCTCAAGTTCTAGCTCCAACGACGAGCTTGAGATTGCACAGCACTACTGCACGATGTACTTAGCGGGTTGGCGATTCCCAAGGCCCGTGGACCCTCTTCCATGGTTGTCCCAGGCCTATCAAAGTAACCCGTTTTGCAATGCATTTAGACATCATCCAAGATTATCTACAGCACATAGTGTCCGCCTGTCATGGATTTCGTATGTTAATTGCCATGCTGTTGTCCCCAATAATTGTTATCTACCTAAATTGCCTGCTACATCGACCCAATGGGCAGGAGATAACTATGGCTGCGCCTATAAGTACCAGTAGCAAGCTCGACTGCCAATGCGCTTATCTCACGTTGCTTTCGAGGAGATCTAGGATCGACGTGGGGAATTTCTAATTCTGTACTATGTATGTAACCAACGAGACGACCTGCAGGGAGGAGGAAGGTACGTGCTGTGTATAAAAATATAAAGACCTCTATCTATTAACTGGAGCGCCGAAAGATCCTACAACGGAGCTCAAATGCGCCCTTTACTTCGTTATGATTCGAGGCCTTTTTACCAAGGCCGAGAAACAGAATCCAGATTCTACTGCTGCTACACTAAGATGTTGTATTGCAGCTCAAGGCCCTTCGAATCCCATGTCACAAGTCATGGGCGTGGTTGGTGCCGTGCACACCAGGATGCCGTGAGATCACAAACGAATCCATGACCCGGCATTGCGAGAATAGCGTCAAGTAGTTTCAGTGTTCGGGTGGGCGTTCGCCCGTGCAAAAAAAGTAGAAAAGGCTCTGCTGGCTGCAGCCCCGTGAAACCACATCTGAGGCAGATGGCCCGTCAGCGCCAGCCCCTTGCCCCTGGGAATCCCCGCAGCCGCTTATACAGCTCCCTAGTGCCCCTAGTCCTCCCCCTAAACAAACTCACTTACACTACCCAGGACCTATATATCACCTCCCCCCGGGACGCCAAGAACCCCCTGGCGCGCTACGCTACCCTGGATTTCCTTCGGCTGAGAACAACTTCATCTTAACTCTCAACTCAACCGGTACGCTTGCCACGGGTAGCAGCCAGAGCCGTGATCCTACTGGTGCTTCGTGTCTGTTTCGTTTCCCTCAACGCCGCTAACATCTGTGATCCGACTCTCGGCACTGCTCCCACGCGAAGCTACGCTGCATATCAGAATGCTAGCAGGCTAGCAATCTCCGTCCCATCTCTCTCCCCTCCCTTCCGGCTGCCCTGGCTCTTATCTGCATTCGGATGTCAATCCTCGATGGGCAACAGACAATGCCGGTTGGAGGAATCAAGCAAGGGAATTGCTGGGGAGCCGCAAAGAGCGTTGGCTGCGAGGGATCATCGCATCCATGCCCGGCCTGCCCTCTTTCCGTGAAGCACAGAAACCCCCCATGGCGTTTGGTTCCGTGCTCCTCCTCTGTGCCCTTGCGCCATGGCACATGGCACATGGCAGGTTGGTTTTAATGTGGCCGTGTTTCCCACATCTCGACCTGAATCTTCTTCTCATTCTCTTCTTGCATCCCCATCCCGTCGTTCGTGTGCATCAATACTACTCCATAAGCGCTGGTCTGCTTCCCTGGGATCAACGACTTTCACTCTCCTTTATACGTCTACTTCTTCTAATACCCAGGTGGGAATTTTTATTCTATTCTTCTCATATATCTCTCTCTACATCACAGGACAGCTAGGCTGGTTCTCGCTTTCACTACCATAACACGTCCTCTTAATACTAGCCGCTACTGTCGCTATTAAACGAGTCGGAAAGAAGGGAGCGTAAAGAATCAAGAGAAAAATATACAGAAGAACATATTGTCAAGAGCGTATTCGAAACCAAGATGCCTTCTTTTATCAAGACTACGGGGGTCCTGGCAGGATTGGTGGCAGCCGTCTCGGCTCTTCCGGCTCAACCTAAGCTCTCGACACGACAGAACGGTATCTTCGAGCTCGCAAAACGACAGAATGCCGCCGCCGCCGCCCTCGGCCTGTCAGATGTCGATATTCTCCAATTGTAAGTGGTCTTTTTACTATCAGCCTTGGTTCGTGGAAATCAACGACTTACACAGATATATGCTATAGTGCTTTGACGTTGGAGTGGCTTGAAAACACTTTCTACCAGCAAGGTTTCGCTCAGTTCCCCGACGATCAATTTGTTGCTCTCGGTCTGAGCGCAGCTCAACTTACCGACCTTAAGGGTATTGGATCGAGTGAAGAAGCCCATGTCGTTCTTCTGCAGAGCGCCATCGCCCAAGCCGGCGTCCAGCCCGTCCAGCCATGCACGTACAACTTCGGCTTCACAGACGCCGCAGGTATGGTGGCCACAGCCGCGGTTCTTGAAAGCGTCGGAATTTCCGCATACCTGGGCGCTGCGCCATTGGTGTCAGACGGTGGTATCCTCAGCACTGCAGCCTCGATCCTGACCGTCGAAGCGCGCCACCAGTCCTTTATCCGGAGCGCATCGGGCGTCGCCGTGTCTCCCTCACCTCTCGACACACCCCTGGGTCCCAAAGCTATCTTCTCGCTCGCTGCTCCTTTCATCCAGTCATGCCCCGATGGCTCCAATCTCGCGCTAACAGCATTCCCCGCACTCACCATGACGAGCCCCGCGCCTGTCGCTGGTGTCATGACCCTCGCTGCTGGTACCAACATCCAGGTACAGAGCGACGCGGCATCCGGCGCCTCGTTCTGCGGATTCACCAACTCCGCCGCCCCCGGCGGCACTGCCTTCACCGCTTTCGATGCTACCAACGGTTGCGCACTACCGCCCAACCTCGCCGGGGTCGTCTACGTCACGCTGACGAGCGACGCGCCCGCCACCGGTGTCTTGACGGACGACATCACTGTTGCCGGACCTATGGTGATGCAACTAAGCTAAGCTAAGCTAAGCGTGTGCAAATGAACAAAACAAAGACTTCAAAAACTCCAATGCAGAGCTTAGATGTTCTCTTTACTTATTTAAAGAGATCTCCGCTTAGACGGCAAGTCTTAATACCGGAGGAATACGGAAGGTAGGCAACCACACAAGACAAGACGAGATTATAGGTCAGACGGATGATGGAGGACGAGGGGACCAAAAAGGAGGGAAGCAACACACAAAAAGCGAGCGGGTGAGTGCCGCCCACCACCAGCTTAGCTAGCTCTCTTCAATATATTGTGTTCGTTTGTTTCCCTGCCTCTCTACTCCCCGTCCGTCCGTCATCCTGTCTGCTCCATCTCGCCTCGTCTTGTCCGGCCTTGCGCTGCCTTGTCCGGTCCTATACATCAAGTTGATAGATTCACATTTCCCGACCCGTTTCATTTCTCTTCTCTCCTTGATCTTTTTTATCTTAAGAGCATCCCTTCTACGAAGCGTCGCTTGTATATATAATATTATCATGTTTGCTACCGGGCCTTAATTACCGAGGTCTATTGATATGTCTATCTATCTATTCTGTATGTGTGCGATTAAGGGGTTGAGGGGGTAGTGGCGAGATAGCATAGAGAAAGAAGGACGCTGCGACGGACATAAGGGGAAGGGAAGCATTGAGATGTTAAAAGCTAAAGAAGGCAGATGGATAGTTATTGTGGTGGTGCATTCATTGCCAGCGATACCCAAGTTAAAGTTTTATTGTCAAAGTAGCAAAATAATTAATCATCTTGAATTTAAGATGCCGTGATGTGAATAAATATTTGCTGTACATAACCACGAGGACTTTCAGTATTTAGAAAGAGCCCGGATACATAATGCTTGGAGTAGATTACTGTAGTATCTGTAGACCAATCTCTGTTTGCATCGATTAAATCGATTAAAGCTTCACATTTCACAGCAGCATCTAATGTAGGTATTCTTAGTAGACGCGTGAATAGAATGCAGGCGGATAAATGAAATCTCAAAGCTGGCACACACTATCTTTATTACGGCGCAATACTCACATGTGTCTCTACCTATTCTTCTGACGCACATACAGCCCTCTAAAATATTGCGAAAGTGATATTGCGAAAGTGAAGCCCAAGTGGGATATCTTGTGGCCCGTGGGGTAATCACGAGGTGATCTTACTACCGCACGCTGGGTATTTGATTCAGGCACTCGCAGTTCTTCGATTCTTCAAGCGATCTACAGTTGTTCTTTGTGTTCGACCCCAATCGTATCGCGTCATACACTCTATCTTTGTTAAGCAGATTAGGTACCTTTCCATACCGAGCCTCATCCATTACCAAAACTAAAAGCGCCAGTACCCCCATCCCACTCTCTCGAAAAGTAGTCCAGCGTCAAGCTGTCGTAAAAAAAAAAAGTCCGAAGGCAAAATAGTACTTTGATCCAGGGAGGGCATGGTGGCGAAGAGTGAATATGTGCCACCGACTCCGGTATTAGCTGAGATAAAAACGTAGATATTGTAATAGTGTACAGTAGTGGTAGCGCCTCACTCTGGGCCGACGTCCCAAGGTACCTCCATGCTCGGTCCGTATATGATCTGCCCTCGTTCGATAAAAGTCTGAACCGTCGGAATCGCACCTCCGCGTTGGCGCATCAACAAGGCCAAAATGCCTTTCCCCTTACTGTTGTCGGCCTCTCTCTCCTAATTACCACCGAAGCGCTTGGCTCTAGCTTCTGCCTTTGCGCGCTCGCTAGGGTCATCGATGATACGTCTCGACTTTCCACCGCCGCCGCCACCACCACCACCACCACCACCTTCCTTCCGTGAAGGGCCGCGGTCATTGCCACCTTGTCGCCCACCTCGGCTCCGGTTATCTCTGCCGCCCCGACGTCTACCCTGGTTGTTCTGCTGCTGTCGCTTGGCGCCGCGCTCGCCCTCGGCATTGGCACCTCCCTCTCGTCCGCGCTTCCGCTCCCGCTTCTCGGGCAGCGCCGAATCGAGACCTGAGACCAACGAGGACTGGTCGACGCCGACGCCGAAGCGCTGCGCGCGCTCGGCCTTCTTCTTGGCTTCCTCGTCTGCGTTTTCTACGATGCCGAACCGTTTGGCGCGCTCTGCGCGCTTGCGGGCCTCGTCATCGGCGCTGCTGGCGGGGAGATGCGCTGAGAAATCTGCCTTGGGGACTGCTTCTGCCTCGGCGCTAGCCTCGGCAGGTTTTGCGTCATCGGTAGTTTCCTCAGCGGGCTTATCCTCGCTGCTGGGGGCTGGGACTTTGGTTGCGGATTCTGATTTTGCGGCGGTCGCGGCCTCGGCTACCTTGTCTTCTGTTGGCGCAGGCGCCGTGGTTGGTTCAGGCTTGGATGGTGGGACATCGTCATCTGAGTAGTCGATGGGGTCTTCTTCAGCCGACACTGTGAGCTGTTAGCTGGGTTTACCATTTTAAGAACTGAATCGTGTTCACGCAGGCGCGTAAAAAAGGGAAAATGGATACTGGAAATAGAATATAGGATAGAGAACATCAGATCGGACGTACCCGGTGCAGCAGCCGCAGCAGCAGGCTTTGGCTCCTCTTTAGCCTTGTCGTGCTCCTGCAGGCGCGCAATCAGATCGGCTTTGTTGCCAGTGACAGGAAGCTGCTTTTCCTGGAGCAGTTTCTTAAGCTCTGGAACCTTAAGAGAAGCGTAGTCGGCCATGGTAGTAAGGGATTATTCGATATTTGTGCTGGGTGCGGATGGGGGAAAAACGAATGCGCAAGGAGAAGAGGGAGCTGGCTGGCTGGCCGAGAAACCAGGCGGATACCTAGGTAAAGACCACCGCGAGCGCACGAGCGGAGCGTGCTTCTTTCCGCAAGGGAAAGAGAAACCAATAGTGTTAAGGGATGCGCAATGTAGTATGTATTTGTATCGGCTACTGTCTTGCTTTGTTTTGAGATTTGATGGTGTTGATAAACCGTCGGGTACTCTGAGGTGCGACGAGAACAAGGTAATTAAGTAGCCTTCCTTGTCTTCGAGATAGCAGTGTAATATGATGAAAACAGAGCAATGCAAGAAAGAAAACGCGTCAATTGGGTATGGGGGTGGGGACCCGCCCAGTTCAAACGGGGCCGGTGTTGCGCGAACCTTACTTGCGCACAGACCAACTAGACCAGATGTATATACTGCCAGACAGACACTTACTCTAAACAGTAAGACCCCAAATAGAGAACTGACTTAAATACTACCTACTAAGGCTAGCTGATACATAAATCCTCCCATTTTGTTAGGGTACTTACTATTTTACACCTTACAGTTGTTTATTACATGTCACAACTCTGGACTTGTGTCGGATAAAGGGCACTTCGAGTCGTTTGAGAACAATTCAATTGATCCTATTTGACTTGATTTTGAACACCTACTCGTGGTGGTCTATGATCCGGAAATCATCATCACTTGAGGTGTCCTTTCTCTTTTCAGGAGATGCCATTCAACGGGCTCTGAGGGCATAGCAAGAATAACGGCCCCAGCAAGTTCCTATCAGAAGCTGTTCTGAACGAGATTATGCTGCTCAGGCGTACTCATGTGAAAAGCATCGAGTATTACTGGATTTGTAACCCGGCTCGAGGCTTAAAGCCCAGTTCTTCTAGTCCGCATGCGAACTCTTCCCAGCTTCGAGCTCCCTTGAGGATGTGGCCCGTTGCAAAGTTACTCACGAATGCTTGCTCATTGTTCACAAAACCTCTTGACACGGTCGCGCATAGAAACAGAGCAGTAGATAGAAGTGGTAGGTAATCTTCCAAATTCACCCCCAATGACCAGAGCTCATCAGAGACTGGCTTAACCAGGTATCGTAACTTAACATCGAGGATTGCCTGTGTCAGGGAATCGATCTGCGGCTTGAAATCAACAATGATCGTGTTGTTATCGACATTCACACGGTACTTCAAGCCTAGGTTGACCTTTCCGGGGAAGAGGCGTTGGTATAGCGTCTCGTAGAAGAGATCATTGTACAGCAGCTTTGAAAGATCGAGCATTATCGGGTGGAATCCCGCGACTTCGTAATCGATGAACAGAACATCACTAGTCCCACCCTTGGCGTTCGATTGATTGATCATGACGTTTCCTCCATGCGCATCCCCAAGCCCGAAAATATGTGGACAACTGATCATCTGTGCTGAATCTGGGGAGATGATGTCTCTGGCTTCATCGAAGGCTTCATGCAGAGAAGGATACACTTTACCGTTTATGCAGCAGCGTAACGAGAGCAGCTTATCGAGAGGAACCGCCTTCCCTGCCAGTGTCATGCCCTGTCCGTAATACTCCTGCATCCGTCGGTCATTCAATAGCCGATCGTGAAAGAATCTCTGGATATAGTAGCGATGGCCAGGGGCGTTCTTTTCTAATGATAGAGAGCTCTGGTAAGCACGAAGGGTGTCCTCGGCCTTTACAAGTTCAACATATAACAGCTTTTCAACTAACTTCGTGTCCTGTCGTCCACCTCGAATATAGGAGAGTCTGACGTCTGATTCGGTACTTCCGTTGAAGAATGGATATAGTAGTTCGCCCGAACTCGCGATCTGAGGAACTGTAACACGAGGGAAAAAGCATGAAGCCGTCTTTCCCCCATTTAGTTCATCTTCAGCGAATGCAGATACCTTGACAAATATGTTGAAGATGTTTCCGGGAGGCTTTGTCTTGACGGTATAAGATGAAGAGTTGTGTGAAAACTGATGTTCATGAACTTTCTGTCGGGAAATTTCACCATTGTCGAATTTTTCCACCGCCTCTGCCGGGAGGCTTCTGAAAGGTACCGGGTCGGAGAAGACAGCATTGGTTCGTGTTTGAACCGCGCTGCCGAATAGAAACACCTTTCTCTCTCCCCTTGGGCTAAGATTGAGAGCCACAACGGAGTTCTCAGGACGCAATCTGGCCAATTTCCAGTCAAGCCATTTCGTATATGGAGAGGAGAACCTCGACGATTTGGCGAACGAGTTCACGCTTGGGAAAGAACCCGTCGCCGAAGCGTGGTGGTGCACGAGCATGCGCTTTATGTCTTGCCCATAAGGCTCTTCGCCATAAACACAGGCTGCGGAGAGCAGTAAATCCGCGATGACACCAAAGGTAACGAAGGCTTCCTCATTCGACATGTACAGCAACTGGTCATGCAAGATAACAGACCCATCCAGTGTCGTCGCCTGGCATAATTTTACTGATGACCCACTACTATCCGCATAAACACGCCTATCTGTGCCAGACAGAATATTGAGCGATACCTTGTCTCGGGAAAAATACTCCAAGCTCAGGAAAGTGATTGTCCTCTGGGTATGTTCCCCGTCGTACCCTGAGATCCTAACAGCGTCGAACTCATGATATAATGGCGATGATGGCGAGGGAATGTACAGATCACTTCGTTCCTCGTACTCTATCCCAACCAGATTCAAAAGTCGTTGGCGCTGGCGTCGGTCAGAAATAAGGGAATAAATGTCGTGCTTCGAATTGGCAACTATGATCCCATCATAGTTACTCTGTTGAGAGTTTTGCTGGCTGTATAGCCGGCTGCCCCCTATAAATATGCATGCTATCTCGCTGATGAATGATGGGTGACCTTGCAGGAAGGCCACCTTATATTTAAGAAGTGTTCTGAGTGAATCTGCCATTTTGTGAAACAAGTAGATATTAGTTTGGACTATGGTATCTGGACAGACGACACGGCAGAACTTTCACGATGGTCTAATATATCTCGTAAGGCGGGTGGAACAATAACATTGTGCTACTCCTGTGCAACTTTGCCAACATAAAGGCTGTTCTACCAAGCGCAGATGCACTATTATTGGACAATGCCATCATGAATGACCGACTTCTGTGCCTTTTGTGGTGATACATTGCCTTTCTTCACGGCCCGTAGCACTCCCAGATCTCGGGTCACTCTGTCCACACGACCTCTTCTTGTACGCCTTACTATCCGGGTCGTGAGAGCCTTCTGGTCTCTCACAATGCATGTCGCCTTTTGACTCGTCACCTAAGATCATCTGATCACATTGCGGGATCGTAGATGGGCCGACTTATTCTACTATTAATAACACGTCAGTTTCAAATGCTGCTATAGTCTAGAAATAGCTGCAAACGCTCGCACTGCTCCTATCTATCCTATAAATCCAGGCTGGGGAAATTCCTCCAATATTGTATTAGTCTTGAAAGCTAACTTCCCATCCGTATCGATAGGAAGTTTACCTAGCAATTAGATCAACTAAGTATACCATATTTGCGCAAACAGTTTTGTGATAATTCGAATTTTACAAAACCGGGATGCTTTTAATGAGAGTGAGGTATAAATAAGATAGCTGTGGAACCACCAGTCAAGACCAGTCGAGTTGAGTCACATAGTAGCAGCCTGCTCGAATCGGGATTAAGTACTAACTGTAATACTTCTGTAGGAATCCTCTAGTGTTTGACATAGCCAAAAAATAAGCCAAGTGTGCATCCTCCCCTTTCCTCTTTCCCACGCAATTATTTAAAGCGATATCCAAGAATCTGCTCTCCAGTCCCTTTGTTTACGTTGTCACAATAATAACCAGTGAGAGGTTGCGGCTGATCCCCCCTACACACTTGCTGGCCAATAATCTGGTCTCCAGTCCCTTCATGTACATTGTTGTAATAATAACCAGCGAGAGGTTGCGGTTGATCCACCCGACGCACTTGCTGGCCAATTATCTGGGTACCATCTCTAGTATGTATGTTGCTTTGGATCGTGAAGTTTGAGGCTGCCATGGGCAGCGGTCTGGGTAGTTGGGTATCTGCCTCCTTATAAACATCAAACGTTAGAGATACATAGAAATTTGTATGTCCCTAAGCGATAACTCACGATTGAACTAAGAGGTGGGTTGGGCGGTGTGGATCGCTCATTCAAGACGCCCTGATCTAATTCATTCTTTTGGTCTTCAAGCTGATCGAGAAGATTCTTGTAGCGGTTCTGCAATGCGATGCGTACTAGCCGGCATTGACGTAAAATACGTAGAATTCCAGTAGCGGTATTTATGATATTATAGACGCAGGATACGATTTCGGGTGTCCGCAGCCCAGGATTGGACTGTAATTCTTGGAAGAGACGGGACAACTGCTGAAGCATATACCGATGTTCTCCCGAGACCTCGGAGGCTTGATATGCCTCTTCGATGAATCTACACTGCTCTAAAGCATGACTTATAATAACATCGATTTCTGATCTTCGCGAGTCGGTCATCTTCAGGTTTTGTCAAAGTAGGTAATAGGGACAACTCATAAAACTGAAAAAAGGCGAGGATATGTAGATTGATCTGGAATGTCAGGAGCGATTAGCAGACTTAAAGCTGGGCAAACTGCCTCCAGTTACATATAGTCCTGGTGACGCAAGGGATAGTAGTCTGTTTGTCTTACCAAGTCTCAAGGGCCAATCATTGGTCCGCTCGGGGGCTGCTCTTATTTGTTTAGAACTGACCAGTTATTTTTTTCACTTCCCTGACTTCAGGGTGCCTTACCAGACCGCAGATAAACTACCTAAGTACATAACATCGGGTACAAATGTTAGAGAGCTGGGATATGGAAGCTTCTAGGGTTATTGCTGCAGTCCACGCCCTCCTCGTCATTCGAATCTAGACAAGCCCGTTGGTTAAGTTCTACTACCACGTTCGGAAAGGAATATGTTGGCCATCGAAACAGGTCATTGTATTTGCTCCGTGGTTACGCCAGCTGATATTGAGGCCCATGGACCTTGCGCCCAAGGGGTCCAGGGGGTAGGCTAAACCTAACTTCCCGAAGCCTCTAGATAAGTACTTTACTCACATAGCTGAGGAACTTGACAATCGAGGGAAACTTAGTTGAACCCGGGTTATTAAGGAATTCTCGCGCGTTTATTTGTTATTCTTTCTCTTAGTGATTGCTGCCATCCCTTCTATCCCCGCGAATCTGTCCAGCTAGCAAGTGTCTGAACCCTCCCCTGACGCGGCCCTACTTAGTGTACTTAGTACATTTAAATATCAGCCTTTTCTGTATACGCAATACATTACCCGTCTACCGATAAGTCGCTAGAGTATTCAATAAGAAACAATACGACCAATATCAATACTGAAATGGTGTGTGTAAACCGCGACCATATTACTTAGTCAGCCAACGTGGTTGCTTGGCCAATTAGGCGGTATAAAGAAGGATTTAGGTGAACTGATAATAGGAGGGGACGCTTCTTCATACGAATACAACGAACCTTTCACGCGAATACTTGATTCCCCATCTTAATTGTGACAATTCAAGGCCTGAAGGCCTGAGAAAGTGTAGCTGCGGACTATCTCCTGGAGATCCAATCCTGGCATGGGCGCTAGCCTATGGGGTTCACTTCGATACTTGCTGCGCCTCACCTTGCCACTCACCTTCGCACGATTGCCCCGGAGGTTATGCGACATGAGTAATACAGAAAGAAGCTGAAAATGGAAGGCTGATATAACGTCTCTCACTCGCACGCCCCTATCTATAAGGTCTTAAAACACAGGTGACATGCGGCCCTCGCGAGGGCTATACCATCACGTGCTCTTCACACCTGTCTATCATTACTTCATTTGAATTTCGCGCATTTTGGCCAGGGCATCTTGCTTATGAGCCTCCATATCTAAACCGAATATAAAGTCCCACCGAGGCGCAAGCAGCCCCCGCAGCTTGTCCGCTTGCAGGCCGGACTGTCCACAGAGGATACGACCCGTCTCGCGGCTCGAGTCGATGACTTGCTGACAGCGGGGCCGTCTCACCTCATCATACGCGCGAAACGCAGATTCGATGTCTTTGGATGATGAAATTTCAGCAAGCAGGGCCCCAACAACCATGGCGTCTTCGATAGCCAGGCCGGTACCTGAGCCCTGCCACGGTGTTGTGGCGTGGGCCGCATCGCCTACGAGACAGACGTGCTACTTGGCGTACGTAGGCGTGCTCTTGTGTTCCCATTGGGAATACCTTGAAGGGTCCGGTTGGTCGAGTGCCAGCTTTACAACTTGTTAACGCCGGTATGAATGAAACCGGTTTGAATGAAGCATGCCGTCCAAGTAACGCAGGCAGGAAGAGTGAGGAGAAAGTCTAGGACATACCTCGATCATCCCATCGGCGATTGGTCCACCGAGCCAACTACGTAGCGATTCTCTCAGCCCGTCGCGAGTGAGCGCGCGCTTCCTCTCTTTAGGGTCAATGGCTGGGTCCTTTTCAACCCCTGAGATGACGCATTGAACCATGGTGCCATTCTCTAGGACATCGTGCATAAGGAATGCGCCATCGCCCACCCAGCCCCACTGGCGATCAAGTTCAAAATACTCGTCGCCCAATAGCGTTTTAGCCTTATCTAAAGGGACCACGTTCCGACAATCCCAGAAGTGCGCTGGGGATGCGGAATGAGCCTTGGCCGCCTCCCGGCCTCGCAGCACGTGGTCCCGCACGGAGCTAAAGATGCCGTCCGCTCCAATGACGGCTTCAAACTGATAGGTGGTTTCGTCTTGAAATGTCAGCTCTACTCCGCCATCGTGGGCCTTGATGGCGACTAGCTTCTTGTTCGGGTGCAAAGATTCCTTGGGCAACGGAGCCAGAAGCTCACGGAGGAGCGAAGCTCTATGGACCACCTGGCCAGGATCGCTCTCCGCTAAATCGAAGATCAGCTTCCCGGCTTCGGGCCCCGAACCCTATAATTTGCCTTTTAGCATTAGACCGCACAGATATGAGAGGCTAGAAGAAGACTTACAAGCACGAGCCGCGACGAGTTCAAGGGCACAGCTCCCGCCTTGTCAAGCAGGGCAGTTGCTGTAGGAAGCACCTGATTCAGGGCCAGCTGAGCGTTTATACCAAGGCCTACGGCGGCACCACGCTCAGGAAATTCAGACGCGGACTCGAATACGTGAATTTCGAGATGTGATTCCCGAACCAAGGCGTTCGCCAAGGTAGCTCCAGCGAGCCCGCCACCAATAATGGCGACTCGAAAGTGATATTTTTCCATTTTGAATTATTCATAATATGAAATTGATGAGCTGGGGGATATGTAAAGCAAAGTTACGGTTCAAAAAATGTTTCTGATTTTAATGAAGAAGCAAACGACAAAGAACTTTCAGATAGCCAGAGATTGGGATGCCAGAGGTGGCAGTGTGCACACCCTGAGAGGTAAATACAAGTTGGCTGCTGTATGGGAAGCTAACAAGCAATAATGCGACACCGTGTGGGAATTCGTATATGTATGGCCCTGGATGGTTCTTTTCTAATCCCTTTGTTTGTCATAAGATGGCAGAAGCTAAGTTATCAATGTGATTCCGAGATCGCTCAAGAGAGATACCGATCATACAGTAAAAACATGTATTCTCTCCCCGCCCCCTTTTATGGAGTCATACCAGGCTTCTGGAAGACAGGGTCGATGCCGCACGGACGTCTGGCCCAGCTAATAAAACAGGGTCGCAAACTTTGCTAGCATAGATCTAACTTCCTTCCTTTTTATAACAATAACAGTCAAATACTGGCATTACCAGCGGCATAAGATCTTCGATCTGATCACTCAAAGGAAAATCCAATGACTTGGTCACCATCTCCTCGGTGCTCATTATTGCAGTATAGACCGGTGAAAATTCGCGGTTGAGCCCCTGCGCACACTCGCTGGCCTATCACCTGCGTACCGTTTCCAGTATGTACATTGTTGTGGGCAATTAAGCCTGATGTAGCTCTGATGAGGTCGGCATCGGTTATGGACGTGTTTGGCCCTATCTCCACGCCAACGATCTGGAATGTATCGGACTTCTGTATGTTTCCTTGAAGATGGCTCATGGTGGTCTTGTTGGAGTAGAACGGACGGGTTTGGTGAGGTTTTTGGCTGCCAAAGCATCGTGTCTTCAGTGCCTTCACTCTCCTTAGACGAGCTGGCTTTTGTTTTTCGAGGTCCTCCACACCCGGTCTAAGGGCCGAGTGGTTATTGTGCATCAGAGAGGGAAGTCTTTTCGCCGAATGTACATCGGTGTTCGAGAATCTGGGATCGTCGACGTGTTTTTCGTGGCAATAGGTCGTCTCGGTAAAGGTCCGCTCCGACGAGGCGGACGATGGACATGGGAGAGATTTCTCATAGAAAGATTGGACCGTGGTTAGAATATCGTTTGAGGTGACAGTAAGCTTTCCCAGAGCACTGGCGTTCAGATGAGAGATGTGCAGTCCCAGTGTCGCTTTCTGACGTTCCAGATAGATGAAAATATCATCGTAGTTCCTCTGTTTTACGGCGAATGTTATCGAGGATATGAAACGGTTCTTTTTTCGTTGGCGTAAAGCCGAACAAACACTATTGGCAGTACCTATAAGATCATTTGTACAGCTGATGATCTCAGGTGCCTGTAGATGAGGGTTGGACTGTATTAGCTGTAGCATGCTAATCAGTTCCCGGCTCGTCTTCTGATATCTTTCCTGACTGCCAGCCGCATTAAGAGCTTTGTCGATGGTTTGACACAGCTGCAAGGCGTAGTCAATAGCTTGAGCTCCCGCAATGACAACACCTAACACTTCAGCCATCATAACATCTTTCTGGAGACCGTCTATAAGGTCAACGACGAAAAGATCACATAGATGTAGGTTGGTTACTTCTCGGGAGGAACAGGAAAACGAGTGGTGGGTAGGCTTCAAGCAGCATGCGAGCGGGAACCAATTCTAAAGGCTTTTACCTCTTAGGGGCCAAGACCCGGCTGGGAAGATGCATATATGGTTCGTACGGCATTCGGCATGTTTCACTGGACTTATAGTATGCCTTCGAACAACTCGTCATCGTGGGGCGCGATCCAAGTCAATTGCACGATGCCATGGGTATATCTCAATGAATGCGGCTTGCGCCCAAGGCGGACATGGCTGAATAGAAAGAGCTAACAGTTCTCACTCAGTCTTACACAGTAAAGGGGCGCATGCTGTTGGGAGCCCGTTGGTCCTCTTTCTCCACGTTTATCTGCCCGTGACCTGACAGCTCAGATTCAGGGGCCTATTCAGACTGCAATAGCAACCTACCCAACCATGGAAAGACAACATTGCTAAGGATGCGTCGCATTTATATAATTACATCCCGTGAAGTAGCCTCATAGTCGTAATAGGTTTTTCTGTACTACTTCATATCGCATCCGTATCCGACCAAACAACATTGTGCTCCGGAGTGTAAGCATGCACTGCGACGCGGATCATCGTCAGCTACGGACCCTGCTACCCCTGCTACGCATGGGACTTCATTTGACAGCAGATCGGGGCCTTCTGGGGTCGAAAGTAATCTACGTCAGCAGACATGAGTTAGCCTTGCCGCTTGCGCAAATGTAGGTGCACAGTAGATATCATAAACTAACACGGATCTGCAGCACCGTGCCACGCTGCCTAATACGAGACCCAATGCCAAGCCAACGGCTAAGACCAGCAACAAGGCAACACCCACGATGAACCCCGTCATCACGGCTGCAACCAACCGGTTTCCAAACCAACAGTGGATGCCGCCCGATAATTTTAGGCCTAAGATCTGGTCCCCGCCGTAGTTTTTGTTGTTGTGGAATTGGGCTTCAGGTGGTGCATCTTCTTGTGATTGGCCCCTCATGGTGGTTGTTATGACTGCTCTGATTTAGCGACGTGGCTCATGATAGCTGAACGGATGCCAGTTCCGTGACATTGCAGGTTCTTATGTATGTATGTAGTAACCAACGAAAATCGGATGCATTAACTTCAGAATGCCATTGGAAATTTGAAGTGCAGATTTGGTACGTCTCTGTCGTGAATTCCCCTTCGTTACCCGCCCCGGGCGGCACTGCCACAATAATTGCCTTTTCCCTCAAAACATAAACACCCTGATGTCTAACCCCCCCCCCCCGAGAGAGTCTTGTCATTCTCGCAGCACAACAGGATCACGAAAATTACTTGATTTGAACTACGGGTAGATTTTCACTTGACTTCTGCAACGAAGGTAATCGATAGAACCCGCTCTTCCTGTTCCAGAAAATACCCACCGAGGCATATAATTAGTCATTCTGTAACCATAACTACAACGCAGAACCCTAGCAGAGAACCCGATACATTTGCTAACAACAAATCTCATATAGCCCGCGAACGAAAACAGGTAACGCTGAATGCGAACTAATCGCACTGGCAAGTACTCCTTGCTCTTACGGCAATTAGTAACATAAGATTCCGAGAATCTGCTCCCCTCCAGTCGTGTTCACATTGTTGGTATAGGTCCCAGCGAACAACCTAGGCGCGGCACCACGATTCACACGCTGACCGACGACCTGACTACCCGTGCCCGATTGCAGATTCCCATCTGCAAGAATGTTGGCGGTTACTGAGCGTAAATCTTGAGGGGAGCTTGGCCCGACATCGGCTCCTATGACTTGCATTCCGTTGGTTGTGTTGGTGTTGCCGCTTATCAGGGCTTTCTCAGGAACAGAGGCATAGCCTGGATGGTAGTAGGCACTGGGGTCTACATAATAACCTTGCCCGGGTCCTGTTGCAGTGGTGTGCCGACTGTTACTTGGATGACTGGGCGTAGTCGGACCTTGAGCATA
The DNA here is from genome assembly GCA_022578765.1 of Xylaria sp. FL0933. Classification (NCBI taxonomy): domain Eukaryota; kingdom Fungi; phylum Ascomycota; class Sordariomycetes; order Xylariales; family Xylariaceae; genus Xylaria; species Xylaria sp. FL0933. The sequence continues at coordinate 1,699,013 of MU389720.1, read as the reverse complement.
ACCTGCACCACCGTAGGTTCGACCGCTGCCAGATCGCTGTGACCCTGGAGCTGAACCCGTTCTACCGTATCCGCTTGGTCGACTTGAGACCTGCGGAGATGCATCGAGTAAGGGAGTCACGGGCTCTGTGGCCTTAGCCTCAAGCTCAGCCACTTTAGCCTCAGTAATCTCAGTAACCTCAAGCTCAGCATATTGACCGACATCTTGTGGGGTGTTGGGATAGCTGTTCCAGGCACTTTCAGGATAAACCGCCTCATAGTAGATATCTTTCTCGGCATCGCCATCCTCCGTCATGGTGCTTGTTCTTTTCTGTTTCGCCGACCTCAGCATAAGGTAAAATACTTGCACGATGAAGGTCCGACTGGAGGCAGACTCCTTCGAAGGAATCGAAGACGAATCATGCCCACTCTTGCTCTCACCGAGAAGTCGGCCCCGCCGCTTGCTGAAGGTGGGGGTCATGCTGCGACTAAAGACGGGTGTAGGCGGCGCGTTGCCTCGCCGATAACACAGCAGAATGGCTGAGTAGATTTTAATGGCTTAGATGGTAAACGTACCAGCGATATGGGGTGCTGACGGGGCAGATTGAACATAAAAGTGGGAAAGAAGAAGCCAAACAAGGAGGGGGAGCAGGCTGTAGGGCTCTGTATATATATATATAGATATATATATAGCAACAAGCGGGGGTGCTGCATCCATTACCCGACCGAATGTCGGTGGTTGCTGTATCGTCTGGGGTCTGGAATAGCTAGACGAAGTACCGACAGTGTATGCTAGCGTATAGTGCGAAGAATGCCGACTGCGGCGCGCTGGGACATCAGATCAACCGTATCGAATGCCCTGTAACTTATTCGAAATGTAAGTGATATTGGAAATGGAGGGAAAAGCGACCTCCTGGAAATATCCTAGTTCAAGAGATGAGAAACTTCTTTCGTGCCTATAGCGGGATACCGATATACCAGGTACACTTCAAAGCTGGTAGCTCTGCTATCGATGTATCTTTACCTAGGTAAACCGGGCGACACTTCGAAGAGAACCCAGACACCGGGAGGTGACAAAGTGCTAGCGAAAGCATGTAATGCGGCTGGATATGCATCAGCATGCCATTGCATGAGCTGCGCCAGTCACGGCGGCCAACACGATGGCGGCCCCCATGGCCACGTAGCATGCCAACACCCTAAGCGCCCATGCTTCTGGCCATGATACGCGGGGGTTATTGATTGCGATCTTGACTTCAACTCACCAGTGTTTCGAAATAGAGAAGGGTTTCGGAACCATGCGGCTGGGCCAAAGGGGCCAATTACATATCTCTAGCTGGCCAAACGAGGTTCAAAATTAACAAGTCACAGAGTACTAGTAAGAAGAGCGATATGTAATACGGCCAATCAGATGAAGGCCAAATCAGACAGCATCCGTTGATACCCACGAAATGCCGGCATGTCCTAGATATGGTCGAAATGGAAAGGCTTTCGCTTGGAATTGAGTCACTCTCTCTTGGCCGGAGACAACTTCGAATAAGTGAAGTTTCGCTTTGATATTTGATTTTCCGGTTACCATTTGACATCAACTTCCGTCATTCTTTTACTCAAGGGTGAATAACAGGAGTTGAAATGAGGATTGTTGGTATTGCTAAAGATCTACACCTTCCTAAGGTCAATTCATTCTAGGTTTTCATTAGACTTTCACCTAGGTATTGTCCACCTATATCATAGCACACATTTTGTGCGCAGGTAGGATCATACTTGAGTGTCGTTCCCTTCCATATAATTTCCTCAATTTTCAAAGTCTTTTGTTTGTAACATTTTCCTATCATTTCCGTCACATATAACTCATTCCACCTACTAGTCGACCAGCCGGCAGATATACTCAAGATTCACCGAGCAGATTACCTATTCCATAGACACAAACTTATCCTTTTCTCTCTTCCATTTCCTTCTACTTTTGGACTTATCTTAATTCCGGGAAATCTCTCAATGGTGCTCGATGGTGGCTTGGGCTCAGAGTTGAGGCGATACTAATGTAATGAGGGGTGAGTGTGCGCTGTGCCACCCGGGCCAAATTCAAGAGCAGGACGGAGCGCTGACGGCTAGGAGTCGAGACGGTCAGCGGATAACGCAAAAGCAAAATAGTATGATGCAGCGCTCAAGGGGCTACTGGCCTTTGTTATGAACATTGGCAACTCCGTGTGTTGTTGGCTGCTTAAATCATGCGAACAAGACTATTCCACTACTATCGAATGCGAGGAACTTATTGTAGATAGTATACTATCTAAAGCGTGCGTGAGACTCTCCATCGGGACCCTGCGTATACTAACTGTCGCCCAAGAATCATAACAATGATTCCTTCTTTCTTCCCTTATTTCCATTCTCATCTTCACACTCTTTCAAGCGTGCCATCGTCAAATGTATAGGTTAAAGAACTGGGATATTCATTTCCGACTTTCTCAGACGATATACCTTGCTCTACCGTTCGTGATTATCGTGCGATAGATTGCGCAGTACGATGTCATACTCACATCTTCAGCACAACCGACTTAGACACAAGCGCTGATTCCTTTCGTAAGCACTCTAAATCTGATCGCAGAGCGCCCAATCTCAATCTCAATCTCAATCTCAATCGCTGACTGGCTGGCTTCGAATAGAAAACCCGCTGACTGTATTAGCTAACGCATCGCCAAGATACCCATTCGGTATACTACCGGGCAGGGCTTGTCCGCTCGCATTCTCTTGATGACGGGACAATGCATGGGAGCCCCATGACCTCGGGGTAGTATCCGAGGTTAGCGAATCTGAGTGTCTCGCATTCGCCCTTCGCACTCTCTTCGCACTTTCTTCGCATTGAAGCCAACAACTATCACAGTCAGGTATTCGCAGCTTAGTTTCATCATTCATTGGGGAGGATAATTAAAATGGAAGTAACGTGTAGTTCCATCAAGAAGTTATATATATGTACATACAACAGCTATATAATGTAGACTGTAATCTGAACAACCTGTGCCCATCACAATCACAGCAATCAACTATCTGCCTTTACCAGTTCTTCTATATTGGGCTCCCTTCTTGATTCTGTGTCTTCTTACGTCTTTGAAATACCTTGAGATATTCTCTGATAGGATTGCTCTTCTTCACTTTCTAAAATGGTGACTTCGACCAAACCACCAGCGAACGCCTTTGTAGCGCATGCTCGAGAAGTCTACAACCCCATTGGGTTCGCAAAGGGCTACAATTTTATCTCATGATTTATCTTCGTCGGTGCGCTGTTCGGTTTTGCTCTCTCTCGGCGTAAGTAAATCCCAGAGCCGGTCTCTTCTCATTTCCTTTGCCATATGAAGAACGTATAGAGGCCTCCTTTTCAGAGGGGCAATCATATCCGCAAAGCGTTCACGATTTTGAGGAATACATAGATTACGCTCAAAATCATTCATCTCTGACTTCTAGTGTTGCAGTCGAGTACCTGGGCTTCTGGGACGTGTTCTGCAATCCCAACGAAGGACCCGGGCAGGGCGCCCTGCCGGGAGAGTGCTTTTATTACACGCAGCGAACGCGCTATCACGTCGGCATTATCCTGCATCTCGCTACCGTGGTGCCCGGCAGCTTGCTCGCATGTTTCCAGTTCGTCCCTGTCGTTCGACATAAGGCTATTCTCGTGCATCGTATCAACGGATATATCGTGACGCTCCTATCGTTTGTTGGAACGGCAGCCGCGCTCGTCATCGGACGGCGCTCGGCATGAGGTGGAGTGGATGTTGAACTCCTCTTTGGCGTGTTGGCTATATGCTTCTTGGGCTCCTTGGTTATCGCTATCATCAATATCAAGCGCTTGCAAATCGAGCAGCACAGGGCGTGGATGATACGCCCTTGGGCTTTTGTAAGTGACCCTACATGACTTAGCAAGACATTATACTGATATCAGGTAATGGTAGGGCGGTGTTATTATCACGCTTCGTATCGGCCTGATCATTGGTGCGATTATCGTCTCGTCTATCGGCGGCTATTACTTCGCCGAGCCATGTGACAAGATCAACTACGCCCTCGGGGGACAAGATGCTACGCTATCATTCTATCCACAATGTACACCTTTCTTCTCAGGCGAAAACCTAGACCAACAAGCTGTAGTAAAGGCGAATTATAACGGAAATGATACCATCGAGGTCGGTGCCGCATTCAATATCGTTTTTTGGTCCCGCCGGGTAGTTGGCCATAGCACTTCATGCTTTCGGCGCCGAGTTATACGTAAGTCATCAATCTGCTTAACCCGACTGGGCGTTATAAGAACTAGGTTAGCGCTTCAATAATAGCTTTGCCTCACGCCAGCTGAGCACGACCGCCTCAGAAATGTGTCTTACTAACGCCAACTAGAAGCAGGCATGAACAACCCTGGTAGGGCTGGCTTGACGGCTGATCGGCTCGGTGATGCGGCTAGATGGACTCCTGAATCGGCGGCAGGTAGCGATAGTGACGGCGGTGAAACTTTGAAAGAAGCTGCGGAGGTACCCTTCCTGTCCCATAATCGGTCATAGTATCCTGAGGAAAGGGTCAGTGTGTCATTTAGTATCGGTATTCCCTAATTATCGGCTCTGATTAAGAGCTCCATAGATGTATTTAAACAACTGAGTTTTAGCCAAATTGTCCTTCGCCTGACTGCCGGTACATGCCAGAGCTCATTAGCAAGAGTGATAGTGCTTAATTCTACGGGTTAAGCTGACACATGGCAACATTTCCTCTCGGAGAGCTCAATAGTGGGCTGGAATCGGACCTAGTATGAGCTGAGGTATTGATATCACCGATATGTTAATAGAAGAAATTCAAGTATTGACGCTAGTCTGAGTTAATGCATAACACATTGAAATCATAATGGCTTAGATATACATTGCTAGGAATTAAACTGATGAGTAGGGGTTTCCAGCTGCCGAACAGCTTAACTCTTGTCCACAACGTTCGTCAACCTATCGTCGTGGTATATTCCGCTTTCGCACCTCTCACTCAGAAAGGATTCATTGGGGTTGAGTGATATTAGTAAGGTGTCTTGATTACCTCCTATATCTTGATTTGATTGGTAGATCATAGGTAGGTGGCTTGCCGCTTCCTGTGTCTCACTCCTTATCGCGCAACGGGCTTAAGGTGTATATTTAGGGGTGGCTTATCCCAAATTGTGTAAGCCTTTTGGTTATGTAACCAAGTGCGGCTGTCGTTAGCCAGGCTGATGTCGAAGTTGAAGACGAGTTTAGCGAGGATCAACCGCATCTCGGCATAGGCAAGACTATAAGTGACAGGCGGTGTATTAGTAAGGAGGTGCCAATTTCGTACAGTGAAGTCCACACAAGAGGCTCCTGATGGTCTATTCTCGCGCACGGAAAAGTGACTCGAATCCGCAAGATAGAGCTCTTATCAAGAGGACATTGGTATGCTCCATGGTGACGGTGGTGTATGGTACATGTATGATATAAAAAGGAGCATGAGAGGGGCAAATGCCAAAAGCGTTTGAAAACTTACTTTCGACCAATGCAGTTGCGTGGTCCGACGCTGAACGCCTGCATAGCATCTGTGAAAACAGCATGATCAGTGATTGTCTTCTAGGTCTGGGATAAGACATGATTATATATAGCTCATGAAGCATGGCAGAAGCCCACTACTCTTAATGGTCTTCAGATTGCCCCCTAAAACTTGATGCGCTATAAAGAGATGGGCAATGACTTACCGAGCTGGTCGTTCTTGTACTTAGGGTCATTCATCCATCGTTCAGGTGCAAATTTCTCAGGCTCAGTCCAGTATCGTTCATCGTGGTTTACGGCCCATTGGACAACGGAGACGATAGTCTGTATGTAATTAGTCGCTGAACAATCCCGACAGAACTGTCTCCGAAGACTGATATCAATGGGAAAAATGGTACGCATATGCTAGCCCGTAAGAACTGCGAGAATTGTTTGGGGGAATGCCTAAAGGAGTCATAACTGAAGGTTAGGTCGCTTACATCTTGTGGTACAAACCTGCCGTCGACCAGCGCACCACCTTTGGGCGACTTCCGGGGTAAGCCAGCCGCAACCGGCGGGTATTGGCGAAGCGATTCATTCAGGCAAGCTAGCATCTATAGACCTGTGATTAGCATATTGTCCCTTGTATGAAAGACTCCCGGTATATGAGAATTTAAGTATGGGGCGTGTATTGAACTGAGAATTCGATGGGGCAGATGCGGTTTGCCAGAACTTACGTAAGATAGATTTCCAACGCTCGTTAAGGTTATCTCGTCGTCACTCTTGAAAGCAGACCGGACTTCTTGCTCCAGCTTCCTTAGCACGTCAGGATGGGTCGTAAGCAGATATGTGGCACCACACAGCAGAGTGGCCGTGGTTTCGGAGCCGGCCAGGATCAACAGAGACGCGTTCATTGTCATGCGTGGAAGGTCGAGGTGAAGCTCGTCCTTCTTGCGAATCAACCCCTCCAAGAAGTCGGGTCGCTCGCCGCCTTCCATGCGCTGGCCAACTTTCTCGTACACAATGGAGCGGTGTTTCGTGTCAGCCAAGAGACCCGATTTACTGGCGAACACCACCGGTACGCTGACGATTCTGCCTAGATGATGCAGGCCTTGGATTATGCCGGATTGACGGACGGCCCTGTTGATTATGTGGATCCAGGGGTGGTAGTTGGAGTCCTGTAAGCAACCGAAGCCGCCATCTGCGCCTAAACTCAGGTCCCCTATAATATCGAAAGTTGCAAAGTTATACCACTCCCGCAGGTTCTGGCTGCTGTTCTTCTTGGAGACGTCCCTCAGACGCGAGATGAGCAAGTCTACGTATCGTCCAATGATGGGTTCCTGTTCACGCATGGAGCGATCACTAAAGCCGTGGGATAGTTGCCGTCGCAACAAGGCGTGATCAAGGCGATCTGAATTTATGATTGACGTTGGCAAATGCGGGAATATCTTATAAGTGCCCTCGTATTTCGGGAACTCCTCTTCGCCGACCTTCTTATGGCCATAGATATCACGCCAAGCTTGAGGGCTGCTGAAGGCCAGCTCGTTAGGGCCGACGCGAACAACGGGACCATATTGCTTGTGCAACTCAGAGACGTGGAAGGGCAGACGGCCGCGCAACTGCCAGAGAACACGAGGGAGTACCGTCATGCGATGAGAAAGGGGGCCGGGAAATTTTCGCAGAGGGTGTAAGAATGCGTTATACACCATACGCCCTATGATATATACAATTCCCTTTTCCCCTCTGGTTAGCTCATATCTTCTCCTTATGACGATGAGGTCGTAATTCTAAGCGTCTCGCGCCCTCGCACGAAAGTGGGAAAGGTGAGCTTACAAGTATTAGCCCATTTCGGGCGAGATCGATTACACCACCCATTCCGCAGGTCTCAACGAAACGATTTACACAAATTCCAGTGAGGAGTGCTAATGGTATGTTGCTGAATTGCTCTTTCTTGGGAATAGCGTCCTTTAGTGAGGAAAGAGTGGGAAAGAAATACACTTAATGAGATCAGAATAAGGTTATTAGTGTAGCTCCGAGTGTATTCCTTAGAATTGCCGGTAAAAGATGGGGTCCCACGTCGTTATATATCTCGATAGTTCCACGTACGGGGGTAGTGTAGGCGGGGTTTGTATTGCCACGACAAGCTACAACGTCACTTGCCTCTAGTACGCTAGATTATAGAGTATACTCAAGACGGGAACGTGTACCCGCAATCGAAGCTGGAAGGAACCGGGGAACGTTGGCGATTGGATCGGGCCCGAACTACAGGTCCGAACCGTTTACGGTGTTAAGGCCGGGTTTCGTGAAGCTTCCGAATCCGCGTGCATGTTGTCATGGCATTGGTGGTGATAGCATGAGCCGTGATGATATAGCAGTCCCTAGTGTATACGTGTAGATCATGGTAGCAGTGGTGCTGCCAGTGGTGAATGGTTCACAACGAGCATCTCGATAGCGTTACCTTCCAGGATACCTGCACACGGCGGAATTCCGGTTTGTCATCACCCGGAGACATATGTAATGGCAGCTCATCTTCGTCTCCGTCTCGTTTGGCCTGCTGAGTTAGGTTACCTAGGAATTGTATGCGATTGATCGACGGTCTGACCGTCCGACCCTCCGCAACCTGCGGAATACGCACAAACTATGCGTATAATCTATCTACTTGCAGTGTCTACCACACGATCAGCCTAGCTTGATTGGAAATATGGAGGCCGGGGTTTCGCTGCCAACTCCGTCCAGATGCGGCAGGCATTCGCCAAACCCCCTTATTCTGCAGCAAGCTGCATGGGCACGCGTGCCGTGACCAATGTACCATGCATAGGGTTACTGTAGAACATTGGCGACGATTGCGTCGTCAGTCTGCCCAGCATTAAGATAACTTCTCGGCAAGGCGTAAGTATCGACGATGGCTGTCGACGGAACGGAGTAAGTGATCCGCTTCCATCTACTCCGTACACCATCTACATATTTATTGCTTCTCCATGGGGGGTCAATACACACCCGCCTATGCATACTGTTCGCCGTGGTCGAACCCCTTCCCGGTCCAACGGTCGTGGACCATAACTATGCGGAATTAAAGATAGCGCTGCAGCGGAGGGTCGGGGATGAGCCTATAGTCTGGTGTTGTAAGTATAGTATAGATGGAAAGACGAGAAAGCCCTGTGTTGGGTGTCACTATGAGTTTCCCCGGCTAACCTAACCCAGACCGGTTTCTTTGAGTATCACCAATACCGAATCAGCGTATCAAAGGAGACGCCCAACCGCGGAGACGAACTGCGCTGCCGTTTGTTTCATACCATACCCTAAGCCATCTAAGTTATCTATGCCATGACAAGCATACAGATATACTAGCATGGGTCGACCGTTGATAGCGTCACCGCCGAGACGTTCTAGCCGTTCAAGTGGGATAGCACCCATGTAAAGTTCTTAGCTCTAGCCTAGGCCGCTCTGCCCGTGCGCTGCCGATCTCCGTGGGCTGTAAAAAGATGGGAATAAGATGGAGAGATATCAATTACAGTATGGCCTGACTTGACTTTACCTCGCAGCAACCCTAGCAGTAACCCTAGTCAACTAGGTTAGGTAGGCATACCGAGAAAAGCGTCAGTATGATGATATACGTCTGATGACACCCTGAAATAGCGTAGGTAAGAAGTGCGAGAATAATACCGCCAAAGCGGCGGCCGACACAGAATTCGGGGTATATCACTTGAACTTGCCGTTGCTGTGTAATAGCAACTACTCTGGTGCGCTTATTGTATGTAGTACTTGATACAACGTTCTTCTAAGTGGTCGATCGGTATGGGCTCAGACACCCCCCGAACCCCCGTATTACAACGCCGTTACACTGAGTTCGGGTCCGCTCACACTTCGGCACTTTCGGACGCTTACCTGGGCGTATACTTGGCCCGCCACATGAAGTGACACGGCCACAGCAGAGATGTATTACGTATGAAGAGAGAGAAATTCTTAGATGACTTGATTGGCTGGTAATAGTCGTATGACAACCACTTGGTAGAAATTGTGTTTTCCAACTTCTAGAGTACTTAATTGGTGGCAACGGTTAGCATACATACATATACCCTACTTAAATCATGGACACTTTACCCCACGCGTCTACGCGCGATTACCCGTCATCACATGCTTCTTTTTCGACTAATCCTACTAGAAAGATTCCTAGCTCATAATGAATGAGAACTTCATGTGTCAAAACCCCTGTCAATATGACAATATATTGCGAACAGCGCAATACGCATCGCACGGGCGCGGAGGCAGAGGTCAGTCCGTAAAGTTAGAAGTCTATTCCTGCTTCTCGGATGATGCCGGTACCTTGGTATTGGAATAGCGCAGGTGAAACGTGTAGTTGGAGCGCAATTACATAACCATCTTACAATAGCCAACATCTCCATCAAACATCTTTATAATTCTTACAGAGGACGAAGCATCTTGTAGTTGTCTTTTCTTATGATTGAAAGAGTTTCCAAACGATTTTCCTAGTTACAAGTGCTAAGATAATACAAGTGCAGTTTGTAGAGGCTGACTCAGGATAAGCGCGTTATGTCGCTCCCTGCAAAGATCGTAAGCACTTCTGAATTAATGCAGGTACGAGTACTAATAATACTAGTGGGAGCAGGGTTGGATCGGCTAAGAAAATTATAAGCTTGTCAATTACCAGATACTGTTTCTTTTGTTCCTGTTGAAGAGGGCCATGTATAAAAGCGGCCTCAGTGAAATAGCTTCATGAAAATGCTTCACGGGCCGTTCCCCCACGAGACAGGCTGAGTCTTTGAAGCCTAGCGTAGCGCAGTTGAGGTATTAGGGAACTTGGCCGTGCGAAACAAAAAACAAAAAAACAAAAAAACAAAAAAAAAAAAAAAACGTAATCTCTCGCTTTCATTCCTCCACGAATATTCAATAGCAGCAGTGCGCTCATCATTTCCGGACCAATAGAGTTAAAAATGAAATCGCGTGAGACTCATACGCGGAGCTCCTTCATGTAAATTCACACAGTAAAGATACGGTGAAACATAGTCCTCTTCCCCTATTTTCTTTATGTCTTCTTCGTTGAGCCAAAGTTGAAGTCCAGCATAGCGGCAACGCCCCGAAGACCCATGTCCTGGCAAACAGAGTATCGCACGGTGGGCTGGTGACGATTGATCTCATAAGCTGGTAACCGAGAATATGCACTAGAAGTAGGTGAACGCAAGCGAGGTGAAAAAAAGAAGAGGCTGATAGTGAAGGCCGAGGATGTATGTCGGAGGACAGGAAATGTTTGCTTTATAGAAAAGGGGGGCGGCCAAGGGGTTGCAGCGTGTCCACTTGCCCATTTGTTTCTTCCTGTAACAGTTGACAAAGGCTGCCATCGTGTTTACTTCCTTGCATTCTATAAATGATTTGACTTGACATTGTTTCACGGGAAGGGAGGTTCTCGTCACGGATTGGTTGAAAATTTATTTTGATTATTACAAGTCTTTATGTATATCCCAGTACTATCTACGCATGTTTACGTAGAAGCGAAAACTCAACCGCTGCCTTCTCCCGATATGCAGTTGACAAAGATTCACCAAAAACCCGGGCGTTTGGCCATTTCCATCCCACCTATTCTATGCTGCCGTCCCAGAACCTCAGCGCTCACTCGAATGCAACCGTTTGCCCAGTATATCCTAGCCGCCGTGGGTAATCTATGCTCTTCGCAGGATACAAAAGGAATCATGTAAATACATGCAGAGCACGCCCGCTTTCTGCAAACTAAACCAGTGCGCCCTCACCAAATGCCGCTATATACCAAAGAAAAGGGAAAAGAAAAAAAAATAGAAGAGAAAAGATGAGAAATGAAAGAGCAAGAAATGGGGTATCAAAATCAACCAATAACAACTTCCTGCGTAACAAGTCCATAGATCCAACTTGCCTCCATAACAGAAACACACTGGAAGCACCATTTATTAACATTACCACCACTCCCTCCTCCCTTAGGGACGACACCCATCTCGCCGTGCTCGTTGCGAACTTCTTCCCAAACGTTGAGCAGAATGCCCCGGCTTCCGAGGCGTGAGAAACACCGGCTGCCTAGTACGACATCTAATACTATGCTAGGCTGGTCTGTAGCCTTTTTCGGGATCGTCGTCACAATAATCCGTTTCTCCATGCCTTGATATTTTCTCAGATTCTGTCGCGTCCCCTGGTCTGGACGCGTCACCTCGAGAAAGCAATTGCCATAATCCTCCCATTTGCTGGCTGACACGAGAAGATGCAGGCGGATCTTGAGGTTGTTGGTTGTGAGGCTCATCTTCGCGACGGCCCCACTATTGGCAGCACTAACAGATGGTGAGCGAGGCGGTGTGCCTGAAGACGATGTATACAACGAGTTCTCGCCACTACCAAATCGGGATTGTCGGTGTACCGAGGACATGGCAATATTAAATTGGCCACCGCCGCCCATAAGTTTCTTGAGAAACGAAGTGGCTGATACACTGGAGTGAGATGTGCTGCCCGCGGATTGTGACGGTGCTCGAGCCGAGGCACGGTAGCTATTCTTGCGACCGAACCAGCTTCGGCGGTTGCTGCTGCCCTCGCCATCATACTGTGCGGCGTGACCCTGTCCAAAAGCCCGAATCCGTGTCTCCTCTTCAAGGGCCTTATACTTCGCGTTGTCCAACCGAGCACGATGAACCGCCATATACAGTGTCTCACATTCTTGGAGCGATGGGGCTCGGAACCGGAAGAATGAAGTCTCGACCTTGTTCACCTTTGGATACAATCGAGCGTAACTCAAGACAGGAGACCTTATCTCGATATCAAGAGCTGTGCTTGTCCGTAGCATGACCAAGGGAGTAAGATCCAATGCGATGAGGGGGCGTTCTCCCTCCTGACTGGGCTCATCTGAAGTAGTGTGCGTTCGTTGGAAAGGATAAGCTTCAATTAAGCCTGGCGTTGTCACAATGGAACATATATCTGGCCAGAGGTCTTTCCAACATCCATGTTTGTTGTCCCAGTAAGAGATCGTTGCGAGAGACTTGAAGAGGTACTCCGACTGCGCGCCCCCGACCTTAGGTATCTCCGCTTCGGGGCCCAATATAGAAGGCGTAGGAGTTGTCGAGCTCCCGGAAACAACGGATTCCGTGTACGATTCAGAGTCTCTCCTTATACTAATAGCAGGAACAGCATCAGGCATGTCTGCGGCTTCGAGCTCGTCATCGGAGGATTCATCGGAGTAAGAGTATTCATCTTCTGATTCTGATGAGAGAGAACTCTCAGATGATACGTCGGAAGGATAATATTCGTGTTTGAGCGGTGAAGAATTCCGTCGCTTTAGACTAGAATATGCTTCTGCAGGAGGCGCAAGCGCTGGGGATTTCTTTGCGTCCAAACTTCGATGTACCGGTGGAGGTGGCGCACCATCGTCTCTATAAGGCGACTCGTCCTGGTTTTCTTCGCCCAGGCGCGAGAGTTCAGCCTCTACGCCCTCGGACTCCATATGAACATGCTGTTCCTCCGCATTTCCTGTAGATGGATCTGATAGTGAGTGTCGGGATTTCGTGTAAGAGCTTCTAGTTGTAGCTTTCTCCGATGACGGAACTGCAGGAGGTGGTCTACTAGGTGAACTAGGATGGGACTGATGTTGACTTTTGGATCCTCTAAGCTCCCTTTCGAGTTCATTGGTAGAAGGAATGGTCGGCATCGGGTAGGTTTGTCTCGGAAACCGTTTTCTTTCACCTACGGGTGTGTCTACATTTGCAGAGCTTGGGGACAGAGACAGAGCCCCTGCGTCAGACACGACCGTTTCCTTGACAGCTGGTGGTGTTGGGCTGCTGCCCAGTATTTTCAACCAATCTGAAACTTGCTCCTCATTGTCCGTAGTCAAAGTGATAAGTTCGAAATATTCATCTTTGTAGCCCCTTATCATGACCACCAACTGATGCTTGTTGTCCCCTTTTCGCGCAGAAAGATGGTTGCCAGTGATAGGGGCGAACAACAACCATGAGCGGCCACCGCTGCCAATCTCTCTGATAAGAAGATCGCCAGGATCAGACTTGAAAAGCTGGTTGTCTCTATAGACGAGCTCGACTTGACAATTGAGCCGTTGGCCATTTGAGTGTCGAAGATCGAGGGAGAATGAATCTTTAGCATAGACTTGCCGGAACCGGTCAATTCTAACGTTGTCGGCGGCTGCCATTGTTTTCAAGTCACGAGCCCGGCTCGTATCTGTTTTCCTTGCATCGTCGTCAACGATTCTCGCCGTCTCTTCCTTATGCCTTTTGCGAGCTTTCTCTTGCAGTGCTTCCCACTTTGATGCGAGGGAGTCGTACTGCGGACTACCTGCAACGGCTTGAAATCCCTGTCATATAAAATGTTAGAATTTGCGATCAACAACTAAAAGAGCTGGAAGGAACTTACCTGAATAAACTTGGTAATCCACTTGGTACGAACCAACGGGCGTTTCAAGAGGTGTGCCACATCTATCCGATCGCCATGTTCATTGAGTATATCACCTTGCTCGTTGCGCGGTAAGGCACCTATGAGTGAGTCTTCGTCGTCCGGCGATGCGGGTGCCAAATTGACAATGATGCCTTGAAATCCGAGGCGCCACACATCAAGATAATCTCCGTATATCGGAGTAATAGTTTCCAGCCACTGGGGTAGTCTGTGTATGTCGGTTAAGGGGCATCGACGATGGTGGTTCCTGAGCTTCTCAAGAACTACTCCCATACTCACCACTGCCTTTGGCAGCGGGTCATCCTTGTGCGTGCCTTTTGGAGATACGAAGAGGTCGCCCGAAGGACCTTGCTTGCCTTCGACGAACTGTGACAAAAGAACTGGGATGACTCCATCAACAAGCGTTTTGAGTTCCCGTGAATATAAATTCTCATCCCGTGAAAACTCCCGCAAAAGGTTTTCTACGGTGGCGTCATGGAGATGATTAGATACTCTTCTCACACTACGAGCGGAACGAAGACTTCGACTGCGGCTGGGGGTTTCGGTATCATTTGGCAACGAGAGCACCGAGACCAAATCAGAATGTTTAGTGCGCCGCCTCTTCGACCCATGATTCCGACTTCGTTTGCGGGAAACTGCAGAACTTCTAGTTAAACCAGTATTCCGCGTCATGGTAGTATGAGTGATAGTTGTGTCAGAAACGTTTGAAGTTAATTCCGATTCCAATGTGCTGAGGGTGTCGGGGTCGGAGATGATTGTAGAAAGTTGATGAAGGCCGTTGGTAGGTGGCCGTCTTTTTGGATTGAGAGGCTTGATGGACTCTGTTGATAAAGTAGAATCTTCTTCGTCAGAAGGAGTCGAGCTCCGTCTTCTACCTGAAGACCGAGACGGTTCTTGATATTCGATTGTTCTATCACTCTCATGGTCTGCTACCTCATCGTAGCTTGAGTATTCCATTCGGTTAGGGACGTGGACGGTAGATTCCCCACGAAATGCGTCTCGGATCTTCTCCTTGAAGCCTCTTCTAGCAGCGACCTTTCCTGAAGAGGATGAAGTCCTTGTAGCTTGGCTTCTCCTGAGCCCAGATGGTGACGGGGTTTTCGCTGGTTCATCACGAGGGTCTTCATATGAAGCTTTGGATGTAGACTTTGGCTCTTCTGACTCCTGGTAACTATCGCCATCTTCATCAGTTTCTTTGGAGATACGTCGCGAGGACGAGGCTGGACGACGTGCTTTGCTCTCATATGCCCATTCTTTCTCGATCGACTTCTTGGGGGGCTCATGACTGCCTTCACTTTGACCATCAACAAACGGATCCACAGTCTCTTTCAGCCAACTTTCAATGTTGGGTGGTTGATTGACGACAGGCTTTGGAGGGTCGACCTTCTCTGCCAGAATCTTCTTGCCCTCATTTAGCGCTTTTATGAAGACGTTAGTAGCGCCCTTGAAGCTAGACTGTCTGTTGGCTTTCGGTTTCGTTGTCGGACGTCCGCCTCTCCCCCGAGGTAGTTCTAATTCGCTGAAAGCAGAGTATCCAACGGGAATTTCTGCAAGGGGCTTCTGTGGTATACTAGATGGTACTTCAGATTCATCCTCTGAACTGCTACTCCACGACTCTGTATCTGACACATCCTCGGTCATTGTAGTTCTGGTATCGGCCACGCTCTTTGCCCGCCTTGGGCGAGTATGGAACGGCTTCTTGGAGCTGGCTTTGGTAGATGTCCTCTTCCTGGTTGGAGTTCTGAATTCGTCCGACTCCGAATCTTCTATAGTTTCTGTACCTGCAGATCGTGATCGGCGCCGAGTGATATTCGTCGCGCTGGGACTTGACACCCTTGAAGGCCGTGTCGAAGCCGCGCGAATAGTGCTCGAGTCCCTCGAGGCCGGGGGCCCGGGGCAGACTCGAATTCCATCATTAGGAAGAGCCCTTGTCTGAGACTTTTCCTTCTTGTCATTTTGGCGAGGCTCGTCTATGCGAATAGGTCTGACACGGATACCATCATCTTCAGTACTCTTTGACTTCTGAGACTCCGAGATCCTGGTGCTTTGGACGTCGCTTTCGCTTGTGATTCCACTAGACATGGACTTTACGCGGATCCCATCGCCTCCCCCGGCCGACTTGCTACTGGCTGGTGCGTGCGAGCGTTTGCGCGGTTCATCCGGAATCTCCACTCTGCTCGCCCACTCTTGGATTTTCTGGGAAACTGGTGGGTTTGGATTGGAGCGTGAGAGGAAATCTTTAGGAAGGGGAGAACCGCCACCTTCACGGGGCTTTTCTTTCGGCGTATTAGTTTTCGAGGGACTCTCTGACTTCTTGACCCAGTTTGTGTCGCTCACGACGCGCTTCTTAGGCGGGCTCGTAGGTGGCGTGGGTTTTTTCTGGTCCCCCTTGCTGGATCCATCACCTTCCGTGGTTGGAGCGAGAGGCGGCACGTTTAAGGGCGGTCTTTTCTTTTGGCGCATTTTGATCCTCACACGATCCTCCTCGGTAACACTTTCCTCATCTACCGGTACATTGATATCGCTAGGCTCGCTCGGCGCAGCAAATGGATCGGCCCGAGCCATGGCTTCTGCGTTTGCTTTCTGCCATTTCGTGACTCTATCGCGAACGCCCCCAGGAGCTTGGACACGCTGCACAGAGGCCTCCCGCATCTCCTGCTTGACTGCTTCGAGGCTCATTCGCCGTTGTCGAATTACCTCCTTCGCCGCCTTCTTGTCCGCCGCAATGCGAGCCGGCGACGGACGGCCGAGTAGGAAGTCATGGAGAAGGGTAGGCGGTGGCTTGATCGTCGTGGCTCGACGACGAGCGGTGGACGTTGCTTTCTTGGGTGTGCCATTCTCCTCGGATGCCGTGGCATTTGTGTCCACGGCATTGCTTGAATTGCTTGCATCGGTACTGGCAGCATCAGGTTGAGAAGTAGTAGTGGCGGAGGCGGCGTCGGGCTGAGGGGATTGGAGACCCGAGGGGTCAGGTTCTCCGTCGACTGGATTCGGGGCTGTCATCTAGACGGGACGTTAACGTAAGCTCTGGCAACATTCCTAGGGGTCTCAGGTGGTCGGCCGAGAGGGGCGGGATCGGCATGAGGCTCGTCGCAAGACATGGCTAGGGCTGACGGGACGGTCAAGAATGCAAGTGTCGGGTTAGAAGATATGCTCGCTTACCTGGTCGCATCATACTCCTAGCTTGCTCAGTCTACCGGTATACGCGAGGCAGAATGACCGACTTGGTTCTGTTTCTTTCCGTGACAGAGCTCAAATTTGCAAGGCCGTGATGAAGCGGAGCGGAGCTCGAGTACCCAATAGAAATGGTCGAGCTGTTGGCCGCTCATTTGCATCGAGAAGAGGGCGGATGACCGACAATGCAGCCAACTCAGTGCTTGGATTGCAGTTTGCGGTTTGCAGCTCGGGTCTTGGGCCGAGTTTGTGGATGGATTGGCTGGCGAGAACGCCAATTGGAACAAGTAAACAGCGGCCAGTCAAACCTGAGACCAATTACAACTCAGTCAACTATCGTAGACTGGCTCACAGTGGCCGATCTGTGGGTTGCTCTGGTTGTGTGCGGAATGTTGTACTCGGAGTGTGCTTGAACGTTCTTGGTGTGTTGTGCGAAAAGGGGTGCGAAGGCAATAGGTAGCGTGGATGGGTGATTTGTTGTTTATGCGATGCGCAGAAGCTTCATCCTCAACACTTGGTTTATGCATGTGAGAAAGCTTCCCACCTACTAATCTAGCCTATAATGCCATCGTCATCGCCCGGTTTGTACTACTGTACTGTAGGTAGGTGCGTTAGGTTGGCGGCTCCCCTAGCAACCAATAGTGGGCTGTCGAAAGGGTAAACAATGCCCGACAAGGTGGGGTTGTCCTTGTTGGTCAGGGCGAGGTCAGGGGTGCCTTTCGATGAGAAAGTGGGGACTCCCGACGCTGGAAAATAGATATTATTAGCCACCAACCCTAAATGCACAGCGAATAGCAGGTATCAGTAAGGTTGTTTTACTTAAGTTGGCCTTGAACCTTTACTCAAGCAAATATCGTGAATACCACATATACCTAGCAGTCAGTACTCGAGCAGCTCACGTTCTGTTGTCCTATCCAGCTGTCATGACCCCCCCTGAAGAGCTCGTGGCATTGTTTTATTGTTTTGAAATAGAAAGTTTAGTGGTTTTTGGCTTGCCCAACCAAGTACCTTGACGCTGTTTCAGCCCGACTTGGCATAGCCATTTTCCGATCCCAAAGTAAGTTACTAAGGTATCGGTGAGCAATTGATCTCGATCAGATCGATACCTCCTTTTTATATAAGCACGGCCTTAGTCGTTCCACGGCGCGAAATAGAATGGACAGAAAAGAAAAGGCGTTAGAAGAGAGAAAGACAGAATCTGTTTTGTTGGACTTCGGCCTTGTTTAGGTGCAGATCCCTACTTTTCATCGTCTTACTTATGTCATCGACTTGGCTTTCCATAAGAGTGACTCTACGCAACTTTCAACTCGACCTATCTATTTGTGCAGCGCAGGGACAAATTATAAATAACCAGCCCGAGCTACATAGTAGGTAGTTAGATACATTAGTACCTCCCACGTAGATCAGTATGGACGAGCACATATCGCTATATCTGCCACTACATGATCCCCAAGGAGCAACCAAGAACGAGAAATTGGTTTACAATGAATCGATCTACCTAGGTAGCCACCAATGGTAACGCACAACCAACGTTCAGGTCAGAATCCATACAGCGTGAAGATTCTATCTTCATTTGTAGTCGCTGAGGGAAGAACTTGCAGAAAGAAATCGATTACTCGGATGGCATAAGATGCTCACCTCCAGCTCTACAGGTGAGTAGCATAACACGCTCCTTGCTCTTGAAGAGATAAGGCGCTTGTAGCTCAGCCGTGTCTACCTAATCACCGTCACGTTGTATCTCTGACTTTAACTCCCTCAGGGCTCTATTCATTTAGTGAGCTTGATTGATCTAGCGCATCTCACTATTGATGTGTCTCGAAACTCCTGCGGCATTGAGGGAGCTGGAAAACAGGGCAGGCATCTGGGTCAATCCCATTCCGCGTGGCTCCCGCTTATCAGATACCCAGATCTCTCATGCTAGACTGGTCTTCTCTGCTATATATACGTATCGCCTAGACGATGCTTTCACAATAGGTGGTGCAGGGTTACCACTTCAGGATACGGCGATCAGAAATCGTCGTCCATAAGCGACGGGGCCGGCTGTAGCTTGTCTGGGGCATGTTACATACAGCATCCTCACCCTAAGTCAGTATCCGTCCAGACGGGAGCCGTAACGTTTTCTGCCTCGAAATCGCATCGCACTCCATCTCTCAAGAGGCGCAGGCCGGTCTTTAAGGCGAGTGAGTTATAATAGCCTTCGTCGAGCTGCTGTAGCTCTTCCAGACTTTGCTTACGAGAAGTCAGACCAAGATTTGGTCGAAGGAGGAAGAGAATCAGGCCTGAAATATATGATTTATAAAGACTCATTGTCGTGCTCTCGTTTGCAATTCCTATACCGGACGATTTTTACCCAATATTGGCTGTCTACGCGAAATATATACTTTATGGCAATAGTGCCCTCTTACAAACATCTCTGAGTCGGCTTACTGAGTATGGTGAGAGTAGCGTATCATTCATTACAACTGCCGAGCCGGGTCCCGCCGACCTGAGAATCAGTATTACCGGTAGCCGACAGCATAAATGGGAGCCAGTTTCAATATCCGCACAGGCTGCCAAGGTCAATGAGGAGAAGGGCTCTGAGCTTATACATATATCTCCAAATGATGACAACCACCCATCATCTTACATGTAACCCGCTTTTTACTGTTTGAGGTAGAGATAATAAATCGTGTCTTTGAAAATACCCTTTTATATCTACTGATTAAGATGGCTTCAGTACCTGGACTGTCACCGCCATACGCCGATGCTACTTATCTGAAAGCTCATGAAGATGTGTTCTCGACGCCGTTGACGGAAATAGTTGAGGTGGTTTTGCCTCCTGGTGTCTCTCAGGAAGATTTCTCTCAGGCTATCGAGAAAGTCATAGGGGTATTGGGCAAAGATGCCGTTTTCACGGGCGAGGATCTAAAGTACTATCTCGATCCCTATGATATCCCGGAGGCCGGAACGGTAAAAACCATACCAAGTGCCGCCGTTTGGTAAGAGAACCCCTCGACGCGACATATAGCGAAACGCATGGCCGCTGTGGCTGACCCAAAAAAAGTCCTTCGACGGTGGAAGAGCTCCAAGACTTTTTGAAAGTGGCAAATGAATACAGCATTGCCGTGTGGACGTTCTCTCGGGGAAAGAATCTAGGGTACACATGCTTATCACGCCTCATAGAGTGACTCCCCAAGTTTCGCGTGCTGATGGGATGACAGATATGGCGGGCCAGCACCCCGTACTCCAGGTTGTATTGCGTTGGATCTCCACCGAATGAACAAGATCATTGAGGTTAACGAAAAGTTTGGGTACGTCGTGGTCGAGCCCGGCGTCACATTTGGAGACCTGTACGATTTCTGTGTGGAGAAGAATTTGAAACTCTGGCCTAGCGTAGCATCGCTAGGCTGGGGCAGCGTTATTGGTAACGTGAGTTCTCTGCCTGCTGTGGAAATAGGTTACAAGCAGTATTAACGCAAGTAGACCCTGGATAGAGGTATGGGTTTCATCCCGACAGCAGTGCACCATGAGAACATCGCAGGAATGGAAGTGGTCCTCGCAAACGGCGACGTCGTCCGCACAGGTCAATATGCCATGACGACGTCGCCATCAGCCCATCTCACCAAACTCACCTTCGGCCCTACCATCGACGGGCTATTCCTGCAGAGTAATCTAGGCATAGTGACGAAGATGGGTATTTTCCTGACGCCGCAGCCGCAATCCTACATGTCATGCTCGTTCGATATGCCCGAGTTCGAGGACGTCGCCACCATCGTCGACGTCTTTGGCGAGATGCGCCGCAACGGCACGCTCCCGGCTATGGTCTATGTGTTCCATCTCAACGAGTGGGCTGCGCTTTTCGGCAAGCGGTCGGATTGGTGGAAAGGCGAAGGGCCAATCCCGGAATGGCGGACGAAGGAAATGCAGGAAGAGCTGGGCGTCGGGAACTGGAGCGTCAAATTCGGTCTGTACGGTCCTACGTCCATCATCCAGGCTCAGTATGCCGAGGTTCAGCGTGTCGTTACTGAAAAGGCGCCGACGGGAAAACTGCAGCAGTCGACGTTTAGTGGAGATGGCGCCGGGCTTCTGGAAGCAACATCGGTCCCGCAGCCTCATGGCGGAATAAGGGTGGGCGTCCCGAGTATGTGGAGTATTCCGATGGTCGATTTCTACAACGTCAAGGAGGATTCCATTGGAGCCCACGGGGCGTATTCGCCTATTGTGCCCCTCGAGGGCAAGGTTCTGCTCGATTGGGTCAAAGCGGCAAAGAAGGTTTACGAATCACAGGGGTTCGACCTCTTGTGTGATTTCTTCATGCACGAGCGGTACGCTGTGTTTGTGTGCATGCTCTGCTTTGACAAGACAAGCGCGGAACAGCGCGTTGGTGTCGAGAAGATTTTCCAGGGCCTCTTTAAGGAAGGTTCGGGGAGAGGCTTCGCGAAATACAGGGCTCACATCAAACACATGGGTATGCTGGACCTGGCGATTGAGACGTGAAAATGACTAACTGTCGGTGCTATCAGATCAAAATGCCGAGCTATTCGATTTCAATGATCACGCCTACCGACGGTTCGTCGAGACAATCAAGGTAAGCGTCTTGTTGTAAAATTCTTGAGTTTCGAGCTCGTAAGCTGATTTAAACTAGGACGCACTGGATCCTAATGGTATCCTGTCTCCGGGAAAGATGGGAATCTGGCCTAAACGGCTTAGAGATTCTAGAGGCGGAACTGTGTGAAAGCGAGACAGACCTTGCCACAGGATATAGGGCTTTCTCTCACCAGGTATGAAGTATATGAAGCTGAATAAGACGAAATTGGCGTGTGAGAATGTACAATACACTCTATACATGATCTAATACATTTTAATCATGTCAAACCTTAGTGGTCCTCCTAAAAACTCCGCCATTCGCCAGAAGTGTAGGAGAACTTCCAGGGCTCTCCTAGGCAGCGAAATAACATCGTAACATCATGATCGTAAACCAATTCCTTACAACTTCGCCTTCTGGTCCTGACTCTCCTTCCACTGTTTGAGCCACTTCTGCCCTTCTTCTTTCCTCTTCTTATTGACATCCCGGGCTTCCTTGGGGCCCAGAACCCCCGGTCCTTTCATATCCAAAAGCGCAACGACCTCTTTATACATTTCTGCCTTCAACATACCATACGAGCCTTTTGTTCCCTTTGCAACTAACGCCCGATCCTTGATCAGCTTCAGCACAGCGTCCAGTTCGCCCACAGCATCGACAATGCCCGCCTCAAGCGCAGCCTTGGCGTCAAAGCGCTTAGCCTCGAGTACGACTTCCCGGTACACAAGCGGCGTGGCTTTGACGCGGAATATGGCCGACAGCGGCGGTGGCAGCGGCGCACCAAACTCGAGCTCATTGACACAGGCGAACCCGCGGCCGCTACCGGTAAAAACGCGGTAGTCGTGGTGCATGGCTAAGAAGATGCCGCCAGCAAAGGCATGGCCGTTGATCCACGCAACTGTGGGCATGGGATACGTCACGAACCTTCGCAACAGCGGGTACAGGCTAGTCTCCCAAAACCCGGGTGTTGACATGGCGAGGTTGAGGTCTAGGCCATTAGAGTAGAACTTCTTGATTCCCGAAGTAGTGACGACGACGCCTGGCTCATGGCCGAACTCAATTATGTCGAGCGCGGTGACAAGCGCGCGGCAGAACTCGGGCGTGAGCCTATTGTCGTTTGGCGAGGTGAAGGTGAGAAGGTAGACATTGGGGGCGGGCGTGGTACACACGATGCTGCCTCCTGGATATGATGGCCGCGCAGGGATAGGGACTGAGAATAGTTCGGTAGACGCCATGGTAATACACAGATAGGTGAATAGACGAATGAATAGATTAATTGATTGGTATTGCTGGCAGAAGTGGCCTTACGATTCGTAGCTGAGACGAAAAGTGCCAAGCTTAGAGGTAGTACCCATGATGGTACAGGGAATGACCTCGGTATCTCCACTTAAATCACTGGTGCTTTAAGCCACCGAACAGGGACCCTCAATATCCGATTCGCTCAATACCTGAGGTGAGACATGGCACGCCCGTCTTTAAACACCCATTTCTAAGAGATCGAGAATAAGTCGGTAACAAGTGCTATCTGGATCTTTTCTGGTCCTAAACCGCCATCAAAGGATACTTATGCCTGACTCGGTAGCAATCAATCAAACTAGAGGTTAAGCATGGAGTAGGAATCACATGCTTGCATGTGTCAGGAAGAAACTATATAGGAAACCTGGATAGGCATCTCTACTGTGTTGACCTACCTATACCGTTGGTTCTCTGGGTATATAGACAGCTTCAGCTCTGCCCAGTGAATAAAACGCCTAGATTAGTTACCTCAGTTGGCTATTCTGCATGCTCAGAAGGCGATTCCAGGTCAGTACCTTCTCACATACAATAACTTAGGCTTGGTGTCAAGGTGGATTATGGGAGCTTAAGCCCTGGTGTGGGTAAGCGCAGGAAAATCCGGGGCTGACAGCTAGTCTAGACGCGAACACTCTCTACTATTGTTCGAAGGGAGTAGTCAAGTATGACCTCCCTACAGACGAAAACGGAATAGGTATTATAAGTATTAAGAGACAAGGGATTACCGAGGCAGACGTCAAAGCCCGAGTCCATGATTACTGATACAGAGGACGTATATAATACTACCGTACACCCCTTTTCATCTACTACATGTACCTATATATATGAGTACTGAACGTCACTAGATCTACGGTAAAGAAAGTAGCGTTGATTCATGTACAACAGGAAAGCGCTTGAATGGGCGTATCTGTGCTAAACGTTTATCTCATCATTCAGCTTTCCAACAAATGAATACTCCATGGTCAGCGCTCAATGGCATCAACCAGAGCGCGGTAGCAGGCAGGCACCAGTGCCCCACAGCGCCAATAGGCAGCAGCAGCCGACCCCACAATTCTGCCAGTCCACCGCCTTTAGAGAGTCTATATAAACCCCTTCTCCCTCCCACTTTCTCTGCTCTCTTCTTTCTTTTCTTCTTCAGCTCTCTTTGCCTTTTGGCTTAGATCAAGTGTAGTATCTGTTCTTTTCAGTTTAATCTCTGAAAGAGTCCTACTTGGACTCAATCGTGATTATTCCAATTTTTGCCCTCCGGAGGCGCATCCTCTGTGCTTGCGCATGATCGCCTCAACCGTGTCCCTGGTATTACACTGCCTCCAGGTGACGCGAACAAATCCATTGTTTTGGTGTTTTCATTGCGATGCTCGGGCTCGTCCTGGGGCGTGAAGAAGACCCTTAGCCACTTGTGAATAGTGGACAATCGTACGGGTATGCAGACGTGTATTCGCTCAATTTTCAATATTGGTAAAATACCTAACTGACTTTGCCTAGGGTTACGTACAAGTATTGATCACCTGAGTCCACATGTTGGAGTGCGTAGTGTCTTGAAGGCACTTCCGCCTGAGCCTGTGGCGTTTCATGTCAATTTACAAACGAGTCCTGTGACAGACCCGTGAGCTGCAAGTATATGTCAGCGTTCTGCTGAACGACTTCATCTATGATTTCGTCTATCCATTCGATATTCTCGAGACTTTCCACTATTACAGTACAAGTCATTACGATAACCGACATTTTCCACCCCAGTTTTGTTCGTAGCACAATCGCATCGGCATTCCGCCAGACCATCCCACAAGCGATTCACCCATATTAAATGTACAGTTCATCGCATCATGCCGTCGAGATCGCATCACATAAACACTTCATTTGAAGCAGAGAAATTCTGCCAAGCCGGAGAGATGGTTCATGTTCCTCTTTCCCATTTTCTCTATAGCCTCGCGCCTATCGAAGACTGCTCGAACGCCCTCTTCAAAGACGCCAATGATACCTTGGCTCGTCTTCGCAGAACACTCGACGTATCTGATGGCACCGATCTCAGTAGCCGTTATCGTGCCCTAAATACACGTCAGGATCGGTTCTTGCAAAATGACTTGACGCTAATCAGCCCAGGATACGAACCTCAGTAGCAGTGACGCGAGTCTCGAGATTTGGATAAAGCGGTGCCCAGAGACTCACGCCGACGCGTTCGTCCGTCTTCGTGCCGACGAGAATGAGGGGGGCGTCACGGGTATAGCGCCGTATCTGCGTGATCCACTGTACGTTATATCGTTAACAAGTAGTCTCAAAGGGAAGGGACATGACGTATCATGCCGACGAGACAAATAACACATGGGAACACCAACCTGAGTGCGCGCGCTGTTAAAGGATCGCATGCTGTTGACGCTAAAGCAGAGGAACACGGCATCCCAGGCTAAATAGCTGAGGCGCCCAAGTTGCTCCAATGTTACGTCGCCCGCCGTATCCCATAGCTCTATATCAGTATCCTGCCCATCTACCGCGACTACCTTGTGGAACAGCTCATACTGCGTCGGGGTGTAGTGCTGAACATAAATCAGTTTTATCACAATCTGAAGAGAGGGGGGTGTAAATGGAGGCAAATACCTCAGTAAAGGTGTCACGATAGAAACGTCTATGATGATCGCATCAGCAACCTAGAATAACGAGCCGAAGGGAGGAGGAAGTTGGACATAGACAATGAAGCCACTTACAGAAGAACGCTGGATTTCCTACATCCAGCATCACCCACGAAGACGAATCGCATTTTGGGGCGGTCGATGAGCATGAAGCTCGGGGTCCCGGGAGAAGGAGTCGGCGCCGGGGCCGGTGTATCTCTACGAGATATGCATGAGTCTCGTCTTTTTGAGAAGTCGTGGTGTTGGTGTGGTGTAACGACACGCTGACAAGCGCTCGAAAATCGACGGACGAGGCCGCGGCCTGAATTCACGAGCTTGTTGCGGCGTGATTCTACCGGTGGATGGTGTCCTGCTGCTGAGCGTGTCCTTGCTCGTTTATGACGGTGGCCTTCGAGGCTCGAGTCGTCGTCGGACTCATCAGAACCCTATGAAGCAAGTCAATTTTCGAACAGCTCATCGAAGCAATCGTGGAATGGGCACAATCATTGACCCATGTAAGTACTTACAAGAGAGTGCTTGAGAGTGTGGTAATGAGCCGGTTGAATAGGCTCCTCGCGTCGCGCGTGGACTGGCAGGTCTCTCATCCACTGGAGAATCGGCTCGGTCGGCTTCCAAAAATCGGAGATGGAAAAGGTGAAGCTCGAGATCGGTGCACGCTGTTCTTGTGCTGGCTTTGGTGACAAGCTGGCATCTGATTTGGATGGTGTAGCAAATGGATTAGCGGCCATCGCTGTCGACAGAGCGGGATGGCGGTGATGAACCACAAGCGGGCATGAAGGTGGGACGGGAAAGAGAAGCTCGAAGACAGGGGTGATTGTGTTAGAGGAAGCAGCGAGGGAAAGTGGTTTGTGTATGCACTTGGTCCCAGCTGATGTTAGCTATTGTTGACAGACAGTGGTGGTGCTGGTTGCCCTGTTATAGCTGGATCACTCAACGTGTGTCTATCTTCATGAGGTACGTTTATTCGGAAGCCACTTCCTTCCCAAGGCGAAGATGGCAATAGCCAGGAGACACGTTCAGGTGCCTGAGCAACACTAAATTCAGTATTCAAACCCAATTCTTTTCATCCTCAGCCCGTGAAATTAGGTTGATGCTCTCTTGGGGGCTATCCAGAATGCTACCAATTCGAGGTATTTCGAGTTTGTATATACATGGTCACTGCCGTCGTGACTCCCCCACCTCGGTCTTCTGTCACTACATAGGTACCTCCGTACAATGGGATCACCTACCTGTTAGCGTTGCCATTCATTGAGAAGCTGCTCTCTGCGTGACAACACTCTCTCTTTCCCTACTTTAGTGGAATCTAGAGTTTCGTCCTAAACGCGAGCTTTTCAACAATTGGTGCATGTGCATTTGATATGCTGGTAGGGCGGCTTGCCGAGCACTACATAGCTCACCAGTATCATATTGCGGGAGACACACGCAACATCATCACTCATGAAATCAAAAAACCCTCAAAGACATTATTCTCGAATGATGAACAAAGGTCGTTATCAACAGGAAGCCCATGAATTTGTACACACTCTTCACTCGGATACCATTATACGAGGCCGCAAATTATATCACATAGAAGGGCTAGATAGTAGCCGAGGCTTACAATAATCAGCTCTAGTGTCACCCGAACTCGCTCCGTATCAATACAATCGATACTCTATACTCCAAACGCCCATCTTACAGCTATTTTCGGTGCAGTATCGGTGCTTCGCCGGTGCAGCCCCACAACCTCCGGGCTAAAGACCGGTATGCAGCGGAGGAGCAGTGAGCGACGATATTGCCGCGCCCTTGTACTTACATAGAACATTCATGTGTGGTATGTACCTACATTAGAAATCAAATTAATTACATATACCTACATAGTACTCAGAAGCATACTTTCCAACCAATGTGATTGACCGTCTTAGAAATGAACGGGAAAACAATCGACCCCACATTATGACGGCATTTGATTTCTAAGCACGAAATCATTTACAAGCAACCCCTCCACGGAGTCCCATTTCAACATTCCGCTTTCACGGCCGGCCATATAAAGTCACATCATCGTAGGTGATGAAAACGTGTCAAGAGATCTTCAGAATAGAGTCCGTTTCAGAAAGAATTATCCAAGTCGAAAAACAAATCTCGTCCAAGATGGCTACCCCTACCGACATTCACCTTTACACCGCGCAGACGCCCAATGGAATCAAGATCTCCATTTTACTAGAGGAGCTCAATCTGCAGTATAAGGTCTGTATTCCACATGAAAATTTGTCGGGAATTATGCATACTAATTGTTCAAAGGCTACTGCCATCGAGTTCAGCAAGAATCAGCAGAAGGTACCATGACTTGGTAGTGTCGAATCAGTGTGCCACTAATAACACTTGAACCAGGAACCGTGGTTCTTGGAGATCAACCCCAATGGACGAATTCCTGCTTTGACGGACACCCTCGACGGCAAGCAGTTCCGAGGTGAGTACTGCCGGAAATGGCCTTTTTCTTTTGAGGTCCTCTCGGTCAATTTTGGGAGCAAAGTTCACATGTCTGAGAATACCTATACTTTGGATCTGTATGACGTTTTGAGATCTGAATAATTGTTATTGGAAAAGGGATCTGGCTAACAACTCGGATCTCAGTATTTGAGAGCGGTGCGATGATGCAGTACCTCGTAGACCGGTACGACAAGGACCATAAGGTCTCTTACCCATTTGGAACCCCAGAATACTACGAGACAAACAGCTGGGTAAGCTCACAACCGCACGGGACTAAGTTACGAGACGAAAGCTAACTCGCATCAGCTCTTCTGGCAGATGGGAGGCCTTGGACCCATGCAGGGCCAGTTGAATCACTTTAACCGTGCGTGCTACGACTCACCTTTAACCTGACTTCCCAGCACTCACGTATTACTGCCTAGGCTATGCGCCAGAGAAGATCCAGTACGGAATCGACCGATACAGGGCAGAGGTGAAGCGGCTATTCCGCACTCTGGACGAGGCCCTAAAGAATTCAAAATCCGGTTACCTGGTCGGTGACCGTGCTACTATCGCTGATTTCGCCATCTGGCCATGGGCTGCTGTGGGAAGTACGTATCGATCTCCTTCGATCCTCGGTGGCGCGGCTTTAAGAAGAAGTAGCTAACGGATTCATTATAGAGAGTTCTGGTGTTGATCCCAAAGAGTTCCCGCATCTGCAGGAGTGGATCTTGAAAGTGTTGAAGCGCCCGGGAGTCGAGAAGGGCCGACATGTGCCTTCGAAGCACGGTTATGAAGATATCCAGAATATGACGGAGGAGGATTTCGAGAAGAAGGCTGCTGCTAACCGTGGCTGGATCCTGAAGGGCCAGAACGAGGAGCTGGCGAAGAAATAAGTAAATATAGGGAGACATTTCGTTTGGAGTCTTCTGCATGGTTTTGATGAAAAGCCTCGTGTGAGAGGCATTTTCCCCTATGGTCAATGACGGGGCATCACTCATGTAGTCTTGCCTAGGACGAATAGCTTAATTTGGCAAGCGTGTAACTACTGTCGAAGCGAAGCCAACATCTTGACATTATAACGCAGACGCTTTCAATCAATATCAACAGTGCCTATAGTATAAACTTCAAGATGCATTACCACGTGGTGTGAGAGGACTGGTGGATCCCGTTAGACTCGGATAAATGAGACACTTGTGACGGCGTCCATTCTGGACTGACTATAAGTAGGACTTGAGGAGGTATTGAGGTTGATGAGGACACTCGTAAGTTAAAAAATTTTAGCGTCGCGTCTTTCGTTGAATCCCGGTGGACAGGAGCGGCGACGATGTGACAGATCTATGCAATTTAGGCTAGGTCCGTATGATGACAAGCTCTACTTTAAGCCAAACTGAAGGTAGAGGTAGAGGGATGTCCACCGACCTTATTGAAGGTATGCATATAGGTACCTGAGCGCATGCGTCACATGTATCTTTATACCGTATGTACTTAGGTACATACGCTTGCGTCTTCACCTCACGTACTTTGGGAAACGACAAGTTACAATGCTCTCACATTTTCCGGAAAATGAGACCAAGTCACTCAAAATTTACAGAGAGCTGGGGCTAAATGGTGAGTGTATTGGTCACACTATGTGATCCTCATAATCTGAGTGCAAGTACTACCTATCCGAGGTGTGAAACTGGGGCATATGTGTGAAGCTAATCCTTAGAACCCAAACTGCAATGTGACTTCGTTCTCAGAAAACAAATCATCCGTAAATCAATCACTCGTGAATCTGATGCAAGAGAGTAGCAACCATATCCTTCAAACTTGCGTTGCGAGGTAATCATCAAATGCTCAAGGCATCGATAACGATGGTGTAGACGTAAGTCATCTCTGCTTCCAACACCAACTTAAACCTCGCCATCGTGAAGATCGGACTCCACGTCGCCGTCGTTGATGGAATCAGCGGCAGCTTCAACGGCGTTCTTGACCTGCTTGGCTTTGCCCGTCTTGCGGGGCTTGGTGACCTTGTGGCTCGTGTTGTTGGCCTTGGTTCCTTTAGCGCCATTCTTGTTGGAGCTAGCAGTATCCAAGCCCAGCTTCTTGCGAATCTGGTAAAGGCGAGCCTATCACGAAGAGAATGGGTGAGTTTATTGCCGAAGAAGTAAAGAAAACAACTGGAGGAAGGGTCGAGATTGAGTGGGGAAGACATACCTTCGCAACAGCGGCGTTCTTCAATCCCATCTCGTGGGCGAACTGCTCCCAGTCGATCTCGAGCTTCTGGGGAAGATACTTGAACATGACAGCGAAGAACTTGCCATCAACAGCGGAAACCTTAAGGTCGGAATCGCCAGCGTTGGAATCGATAACCTCCTTGTCAGACATGTTGACTGTGTGTGGTTGGTAGTGAAGATAGAAGATGGACTGTTCAAAAATGGGATGTATGAGTTAGTTGTCTCAGTAGAAGAGAGGAACACAGAAGGTGATGATATCAAGTAACGCAGATGTCAGTGCGGCGTGGGTTGTAGTGGTGATGGTCGGTTCAGAATTGCGTGTGCAGGTGCAGGTGCAGGTGCGGGTATGAGAGTAAGGTAAACAAACCCTGGGTCTCTTGAAATTGGGCAGGTGTAACAACGTAGGGAACTTGGTGGGTTTGCAATAGGTGGGGAAGATGGAGAGTTCAGGAACAGATGTGGTAGAGAGTATTGATGAGAATAGATTGACGGCGAAGCGTGATGGTGATGGGATAATGAGAGTTGATCAAGAAAAGAGAAGAAAACATGGGCTCAGGGCAGACTAGATATTACCTACGTTTCTGTGAGATTGTAATTTCGTAGACGAAGGATGTGACTTCGGTGCTGATATATGGCCTGTCAAGTTGCAAGATGAGAAGTTAAGCGGTGCTGAATGTTGGTGGACAAGAGGACTTGGTAAACTGTGAAGGAAGAGGGTGGATAGGATTGTTTGTTCAGATATGGGAAGAGGAGATACGGAAATTTATAACTTGCGTGTTGGTTCGAGGAAACAGGAGAGCTGCCTACGAGAGTGAAGGCCACAGAGTTGGAGTACTTACTTGACTTGATAAGTTTGAGTGTTGAGGTATAGATGCTTTGAAGGGCAGGCAGGTTGGGGTGGGAGTTGAATGTGAATTGGAAGAGAAGAAGACTTCAGATGTACGTTCAAGATAAGTATGGAGGGAAAGAGAAGAGTCGGCAAGTACAGGAGGCAGTAATATCAATAGAAGACTGATGTTGTTATGGGGTTTATGGTTGCTGGGTGACTCGTAAACGGTAGGTACATCTAGGTAGGTGTATCTATGGCACCTGAAGATTAAGTTGCCTGCAACAGAACCAATGGTGTAGGAAGTACTGCCAGCGGCTCGCTCGGTGTGTCTCAAAGGTACCAGAGATATATTTATACACCACAATAATACATTTTCTATATACATAGGTACATGCCACGAGACGGGCAGTCTATTTTAGTTTCTCTAATATCTTCTCGGCTCTTGTTATCAAGCTGCTAGCTTTCCTCAGACTATTATATGTATCGGAGGCATCCTTGTGTTGTCCCGGAGTCTTGCTCTCAGCCAAAGCTGAGGCTATGGTCTCCTCAACGCCTCTCACTGCCTTTCGGCCTTCCTCTCTCACTTCGCCTTCCCAAAATGCTCGTGCTGTTTCCCACTGCTTTTGCATTCTTTTCATACTCCATACGATTCCAAGAGCAGCAACAGCGCCTGCCTCGTATAGTGTAGTTGAGAGAGTACCAATATAGACCAGGGCACCCAAGGCAGTGGTCAAACTTGACGTGGTGAGAGTTTGCAGAACAAGCTTCTGAGCAAGTGCCTGTAAAGCCGGCACCGTTTCCATTTGCAAGTAACTTCGGGTATTAGGGATATTCATTGGCCAGCTGGGCTCTTGTTTTGACGGCTTAGCGAGGTCTGAGTCTAAGACTGTATTGTTGGGTTGATTATCGGTGGGGACTGTCGGGTTGGAATAAGGCAACAAGCTGACGTTCGCTTCTCTCATCCGCCCAGCCAGGAAAATGGAACTCCTTTCAGCTTGGGGTAGAAACTTTTGGGCAAGAATGTCACTCGTGAGCATGCCTACATCATCCACCCGCCAGAACAGCTTCCACCAACCCAATTTCCGCCACCTCCTGCTAGAAAATGCGATATCGAGTTGTTCCTGTAGTTCTGAATGGGCGCTCTCAGCCCACTCGGATAAGGCTTTTTCGATGGTTATGAGAGAGGTGTGTGGGCTGGTCGAAGATGTAGAGTGTCGAAGAAGTTTGCTCTCTTCCGCTTCAATAGAAGCTGCGGTATTTCGCAAGATCGAAGTGATAAGCTCTCGGACTGGTGGTTTTGTTATATTGTCGGGTGTGGTGAGAATATCTGCCTTTAACCACTCCACCAGTCGGGGGATATTGCTTTGAAACCATAGGTGTTCATATTCGATGGCATTACCAATATTCTTGCGCACTAAAGCTAGCCCAATACGTGCAACGTTTGTGTCAATGAGAGTGAATGGCAGCCGACTAGCCTCAGCCGGCTTGTATTCCGGCATGTTGACGGCATATTTGAGGACCCCAGAGGTTTCCGAATTCGGCATTGCTAATACAGATGCGGCACCGTGGATACCATCGGCTATGACCAACGCTTTGTGCACGGGTGTAGTGATAGGGGTATGCCGGCCAGTACTGGACGTTGGAATGTCGACGGCCGGGACCAGTAGCATATCTTCAGAGCCATGCCGTGCGCCCCCTTCCAGCGCGGCCGGAGGAGGGCTCGCAGGCGCAAGTAAGATCTCGAGATTGTGGCCATCCAGAGTGGCGGATGAGACATAGATCTCTGTCAGTAGATTTCCCTGGGTGAGAGAAATGCCCGGCTGGGTTCTGCGATTCTCGGCGCCAATGCGGATTATCATGGGCTCGGCGAGATCATACCGCTCAACTTCGTGTTCCCAAGCTTCGGTGTCTTTCAGAGGGTCTGCCAACAAGAGTTTCAGGACGTCTCTTGCCGTGCTGGTGGGCGCAGACCCGGTGGCGAGGCCCAATATTGCGATGCGCATCGACTCGTCCCCGGGCTTCTGTCGCAGCCCGCTGAGCGCAAGCTGGAGGCGTGAGAGATTCACATGGTTCGCGGCGTGCTTTTGTAGGTCCAGGAGAATCGATTCGAGTTCCCTGCGAGGGTCCGAGGCTTTTATTCGTGCATTGCTATCGCCTGCCCCAGCAGCTGCCGCAACCGTTGCCTCGAAACGTCGTGGACGAGCGGGCGAGGGCGAGAGCGAGAGCGAGGCCCTCTTTGGGTATCGCACAGTTCTTTCTCGTCTCAAGCTCGAGAATAAACAAAAGAAACATGCGGGTTGTCTTTGGGGCCGCGCATGCCCCGTGGATATGACTCCCTGGCGTCCATGTAGCCTCAATTGGGCAGGCAACCTGGGAGGCATGTTACCAGTCTGGCAACTGTGTGGTCATTGGAAGTTTGTTAAGCAGAATAGCCGAAGCTCGGAAAAAGCTCCAGGCACTCTCCAAGAATGCCGTCACATTAGGGTAGCTACCGACATACCTAGGTAGGTAGGTGCCGCAAACGCTAAGTAGGTACCTACCTAAGGTACTTGAGTAGGTAAGTAGGTAGGTACCCTACGGTCCCCTGTCTGTTACCTACATGGGTAAGCACCTACCTAGAGTACCTATAAAGACTGGCGTCTCACCTGCTATGTACCCACTCCTCCAAGACCTGGGCCCCTCACTTAGGTATCTAGTCATTCTTCGTACAAATCCCACTTCCCTTACGTACGTACCTACCATACCTTCACCCCATCATATCTATAATTTGTTGAGCCAACAACTAACACAGGATTCGCTCGACCAACCGCAATCAGAAAGATCACGGATACAATCTTCCGTCCAACTTAAGACTCGGGCTTTCATCTGTCTTCCCTCATTGTGCGACACTCCATTGCCTCGTTACCGAAGTACTTCCATCCCACGACAGCCCAAAACACCAACCATGTCGCAAGCTCATCGTCGGCTCCTCGGCGAGTATAAAGCACTTTCCACTAACCCTCCGGAGGGCATCACGGCTGGGCCCGTCAACGAGGATGACATGTTTGTCTGGGAAGCCCTGATCCAGGGTCCAGAGGGCACTCCCTTCGAAGGCGGCATCTTCCCTGCCGAGCTCACATTCCCAAAGGATTATCCCCTGGCACCGCCCAAGATGACCTTTATAGGAGAGATTTTCCACCCAAATGGTTCGTCTCTCTGTCTCTCTTTGTTATCCCCTCTTGTTTCATTTCCATTCCCCTTCCCTTCTTGTACCGCTAGGCATCTAGCAATGAGAATCGACTGACAATCTTCTTGGGACCAACAGTCTACCCGAATGGCATGGTCTGCATATCCATTCTCCATCCGCCTGGTGACGACCCGAATCAGTACGAGCACGCCTCGGAGCGATGGAGCCCCATCCAGTCCGTCGAAAAGATTCTCATTTCTGTTATGAGCATGCTAGCCGAGCCCAATGACGAGAGTCCAGCCAACTTAGACGCCGCCAAGATGTGGCGGGAGAATCGCGCCGAGTATGAGCAGAAGGTGCGCGATAGCGTCCGCCGCATGTTAGGGCTCTAGTGGAGCGAACCGCGACCTCCAAAGCTCCCGAATCTTCTGTCCTGGTCTGCTCCACAAGGAGTAAGACAGACTGTTGTGTGGTCGTTGCGCCTATATTCTGAGAACAAGCTCCAACACCAACCTGCCTATGAATCTGACGCTGGAGGGCTCATGGGTAGATATTCAATGGCTGAAGGGTCTGGGTCTAAAGGTAAAAAAAGGGCTCTTGACCGAGGACACGAATCCTTTAACGAGTCCAAAGCTGAAGGACTTACGGCTGGAGGACCAGAGGCTAAAAGGATTAGGCTTACTAGTCCGAAGGTACAGAGACCATTTTCGATAAGCTCAATGCTATGGGCATTGATTCGTTTAGGTTGAGTCGAGGTCATGAGCCACAAATCCCGCAAATTTCTGATGTTGTTGAGTGCCGGGGATTTACTCGGATTTTGGATGCATTGAACGGCCCCGACAAGATCACCGTAGCGCTCGCCTTACAACACATCATGGCGGTCCGACCGAGGATCCAGATCAGGATCCGACCCAGAACCCGAGCCTGGGTCCAGCCCGAGGAAGTAGAACAGAAAAGAAAGCGAAAGAGAGCATGACGAAGAGAAGAGCGATGATACAACAAATCTGGCGAAATGGAAGTTTCCCTCATGGCTCGTCGTGGCGCATCCGACTACCGACTCACCAGCGCCGCCCAATTTACACTATTATTCATATGCATAGCGAGGATTTTTCGAAGTCCTTGGTTTCAACCGGACTTCATCTGCCTTTGGTGGTTAGACGTGGGAGCGTACATGACACGACGCTCCAACAGCTAGTTACATAATTCTCGCGAAGGAATTCTATTAATGCTAGCATTACGTATATTACATCAGTCCCTAGAATCATCCATTTTTCATGCCAACCAGTCGCCAAGCCGATATCATCTTTGTTGGCGAGTGCCCATCACTAACGCCGATCACATGCTAAACAATTCATTATACTCTAGGTCATTAAGGGAGTGTGCAGTACGGCGAATTCGCCTATTTCTCGTGCGAGCGCTGTTGGCCTCTTTAGGCCGCCGTAACCTTGATTGTCGAGTTGAAGGAGCGTAGATTAGTTGAGCCAGAAGCCTATATTCTCATGTATCAGCACCCAGGAGGAATGATTTGCTTTTACTTGCAAATGGTGGAGCACTCACGCCGACGAGGTAAGGCACAGCGGCGACGAGCAGCCAGTCGCCTGCAGGTTGGCTCTCGGGGATAGCGACGTCAACGGTGAAGCTGTTGAGCTTCTCGATGTCGGTTCCGTACAGGTTCGTGTATCCGATCTGCGTACCGACATATATCTCGGAACCCTGGCCGCTAAGAGTGGTGGGAGCTAGGCCCCAGATGATGCTGAAGTCCTCCCAGTTCTGGATGTAGATGGACGTATTCAAGGTGACGGTCATGTTGTCACCGGCGACTACGGTGGGCGGTGTGTTCATCTTGCTGATCAATGGCGAGGCCGATGCGAGGCCGGCCAAAGCTGCTGCTGTCAGGGACTTGGTGGAAACCATTTTGATGATAGTGACGTTTATGTGATATGGTGTTTTATGCTTCTATGATTTGTGTGAAGTGTAGATATCGTACTGGATGTAATGATAGTAGAATGCGACAATGTTGCTTTGATACAATAGCTTTTCCACACAAGGTCCAAAGCTGACTCGAGGCGACTCGATGTATTTATATTAACGATGACGAAACGGACGAAAATACACAAAGAAGAGAACCTCAGCCCATGCAAGCACACCGTCACACCACATACAGACAAAGCGACGTACTGTACAGTACAGACGGCACAGCTGAGGGGTGGTGCTTGCAGATGATCTACAGCATGGTCCTACCGTGTAAGTAGACTCCCGTTGACGTAACTCGCGGGCCATAGCCCTCTTGAATAAGCGCGACTAAGAGAAACTCGAGAATACGAGCTGATCGACAACCCGCAAATCATAGGTAGCTCACCCGCCCCGCGGGCCCTTTCTCTTTAAACAATGCGAGCCGCTAGTAGGACTATGCCGTGCCGTGCGACCAGCGCAGAATAGAAGAGAAAGAGAAACATAATACGAAGCGCATGAGGGCAGGCGATTGAACTCTTCCGCCGATGCCGCCGTCCCGACTGCGCGGATGACAGCGCAGCGCAGGGCGGTGCAGGGTTTTGGACTGGTGCCTGCGTCTCCGGTGGCGTCCGGACTGTCTTTCGTTTGTTCTCACTAATACATACGTACTGTCTTTTCCTTTGGGCACTTTTGGGCTGAGTTGACGATCTGCTGAGATCTATCAATGATTTGAAACCATAACGAAATCCCAATATGCAACTTCAATATGCAACCCACCCGCTTGCTAATTCTTGACGTGCACATTTTGATGAATACTACAATTCGATTCAATCCAACAATAACAGCAATAACGACAGTACCGACAAGCACAATATCCGTATTCATTTGCCGCCGTCGAATAAACCTGCACACCTGGCTGGACAGGCATGCCTGGGCCAGGGCATCTCACCGCCTGAAAATCCCGTCTCGCCCGTGTCCGTCTGTAACACGTTAGGACATGGGACGATCGATGCGGTGATTGGGCGGGCAAGGCGAATATCCATGTGGTCAGCGGATACAGGCCCAAGTTCCGCGAACACTAACACTTATACGAATCTACTCAGTAAGTAGCTAACCTTAGGCACCTATATTCAGCTAAGATCTCACAGCAGCCAGCTGTTGACTGCTTAACCTTTTGTAAATTCAGTCATAATGAATGCGGCTCTGTAGCTGACGTCGTTGCCAGCACGCCTCGGTGATAGCCTATGATATGTAAGCACCTAACAGCAGCTGAGCTGACTTTTACTGCCCGTTACCTCTCAGCTGTCTCTAATTATAGCATCAAGAGTCAAGGCTACATACGCCCAGGTACTGTAAGGTCGTAAACATGGAATCACGTGAAGGGCAACGCTACCTCGTTTTTCTTTCGACAAGACGACTGGCTGTTATATAACACGAATATAATGCGCCATATCATTCTCTTACGTCCACGTACGACCATACGTAGCCCCCGGAAGAGTCGGGATCCGGTTCGCTCTACCATACTACGTAGATGAACCTCTACGTCGCCCACTAGTACACTAACTATAAACGATGAGGTATACTTTGTATTATTTCATCTCTTATTGATATCTGCCCCAGATATAGCTATCGCTGAGGAATCTTGTTTCTTTAAAAAAAAAAAACCATTGGTTTATACAAGTCTTATAAGGCGTGGGAGATGATGCATCACTTTGTTTAGTGGACTATTCGCATATTATCGCCCATTAACGGAACACACGTCTCACGTCATATACCCTGGTGGTTATAGAGTATAGGGCCGCGCTGCCCCGGACTTTCTGCTAGGCGCCGCTGATAGGATGCATTACCATGTAGCTCGACATACAGTACATCTATATCCACTGAAGACTTATAATCGTAGTTAAGCATATGACTTCGTCGTGTGAGGTGGCGGTGCTCTCTGTATATGTCAGCAGCACTGATCTGACAAGAGAGGTGTAACGTTGTAATAGATCTCAGATGTACAATATTTGCTGCCGTGAATGACACGATAGAATTTTCACCATTTTCAATCTACCATAGCCACTAACCTCGCTGTTGGATGCCCTGAAATAGCTTTCGCATCATCCATTTCGGGCAGTCGTCGTTCGCGTGATGGTCTGTGAAGATATCATAGCCTGGTGAGAGCCTCTAGGACTTGAAACCTAGCCTTAGATATCCGTAAATAGATCGCACAGTCTGCTAAAGCCGACTATTTCTATTATCTTAATCTTGTTCTAAGCTTGCTTTACAATGGCTGTCACCGCCTCGTATTAGGCTCAAGCCCACCATGACTTGTGCTGGCTTGTGTGAGCGGGCTCAAAGTATATTTCGGCCCCGACTCTTCAAGGTTGTCTCGGATCCTAGACATAAATAGTTTATGTAGCGCACACTCGCTATATAACGACTCTCTTCGGTATCTCCCTTGGACAGGTCAGTAGTGATTAGCAATACTTTATGACCACGAAAGTCTCCAGCCTCATTTTGCACTAGGGCTCAGAGAGTCTCAGATTGGAGAGCTGAGTAGACTGGCTAAGACAGTCTCAACTAGTTGACGGAGACCTATATGTTACGATATCACTTCAAAGAACCACTAGACTTCAGCGAGTATAACAAGGTCTCACGTATACCGTCCGCATAGCATTACGTTTCTTCATGAGAAAAGCTATATGAGAAAAAAAGAAAAACAAAAGAAAGAACATACAACACCTGGGATTCGCTGGTCGTCACCGACCCAACTACTAATCAGGCCCTTACCGGCTTATCTATGGGAGAGCGGACGGGATCCCGAGTTCTCCGGTAGGTATGGTCGTATGTGTCAAGTTGTAGCGCAAACTTTGGATATATATCAAGCTCACTCTCGTCTAGTGGGCATTGTATGTCAGGAGAGTACCCACAAGCCATATAACATTTCAGAAATTCTCTCGCTATGTGCAACTATAATATGGGGTATATTTCAACACTAAATCAGCCTCAGCTAGAATGCTATCTTTGTAATATGCTTTCTTCATATCATTAACGTGATGTGATTGTCCTTCACTCTCAAAAGCTGAAGTCCCCCCAACTGTCTCCAGAATAATCCGCCGATGCCACGGCGACGTCACTGGTCGAAACCATGTTGATGCTCTCATCCATGCTGAACGCTGTGACATTGCCATCGGTATAAACCGCCGAGTTGACCTCATAATCGATAGTCGTGTTGGTAACATCGGTATTGCTGAAAGAGGTGGTATCGGCGTAGTTTGTATTATCATAATACGTCGTGTCTGCGATGACTGTTGTCGAGTTATCGATCACGATTGTATTGTTTACGTCTGTATTGTCGACATAGTTATTGTTCACAGCGTAATTTGAGTTGTCCATGTAGGTCGTGTCGGCTGCCACGTAATTGCTATCGGTGTATGCTGCAGATGTCTGAGCCGGATGCTCGTAAGCCCCAGCGTGGTTTTCACTATGTGATGGGTAATCTTGATGACCGTATCCTTGAGTATGATTAGGTGCGTTCTGTGGTTGAGAGTGATCGGGACGCAGAGCGGTCCCAACAGCAGTGCCAACCATTGTAGCAACGGCGTTGGCCGTGGTGGGATCAATGTTAGCCTGCCCGTTGGCTTGGTTAGGAGGGCCTCCCGCGTAAACTGCAGCGGGTGGTGGTGCATTGTTCATCATAACTGGATTCATTAATGGATATTGCGGTCGCTGATAAAAACCAGCTTGCGCTTGAGCCTGAACCTGACCTTGAGCCTGAGCCTGGGCCTGAGCCTGAGCATTTACAACTATCCCTACTTGCAAGGAAGGATTCTGAGCCTGGACGGGAGGTCGGCCGAGTGTTTGAGCCCCAACTGGCTGCTGTACTGGTTGAGAGAATACTGGTTGAGACTGTCCGACATGAGATTGGCCTGCTTGGGGATAAGTTGGTTTGGGAGGCCCCTGCTGCGACTGTCCTGGTAGAGGCTGATTCTGGTTCACGGGATGAGATTGATTAAAATGTCCGGGTTGTTGCTGAATTGGGTGTAATGGTTGCTGGTTTGGACGTCCGGACTGGGGTTGTGTTGGGTGTGCTGGTTGAGGTCCTGGATGTTGTTGATA
>MU389720.1:1446715-1658654 GCA_022578765.1 Xylaria sp. FL0933 | reverse complement strand
CGTTGGATGCTGTTGATTTGGATGCTGTTGATTTGGATGCTGTTGATTTGGATGCTGTTGATTTGGATGCTGTTGATTTGGATGCTGTTGATTTGGATGCTGTTGATTTGGACGTCCTGGCTGTTGTTGACTCGGGTGTACTGGTTGAGATTGAGGTGGGTGATAATTTTGTTGGGGAGGTAGCGGCTGTATTTTCCCGGGCTGATTCTGCTGGCCCATCTGCACAGATTGATGTTGAGGAGCGGTGCCCGGGATGCCTTGACCCTGTGGAGGGGCTGTCTGCGCATGAGCCAACGGCGGACGAGTCGCATTTGTGTAAACACTGTTGGCGATTTGAG
The DNA here is from genome assembly GCA_022578765.1 of Xylaria sp. FL0933. NCBI lineage: Eukaryota > Fungi > Ascomycota > Sordariomycetes > Xylariales > Xylariaceae > Xylaria > Xylaria sp. FL0933. The sequence goes on along the minus strand of MU389720.1, from coordinate 1,658,316 downwards.
CACCTGCTCCAGCACTAAGTCCCATAGACTCCGCGACTTAATATTAAATGTCAGTAATTTACCCCTTATATACAAGACTGGTCTAATGGGAGTCCCGGCTCTCGATGATGGTAATAAAAGGCGAAAAGCGAAGAGAAAATTGAAATTGGTAGTACTTACAGAGAGCGCCACTAACAGCAACAGTGGTCTGCTTAAGGGCAGGATTCTTTAGCATCTTCTTTGCCCATTTCTTCATACCTTTGCCTGCATCTGTGAGTGCGGCACCGGCTTGGGTAGAAGCAAATGGTTTGATCGGAGGTGCGGTAACCTGTGTTGCAGGCGGCGGAGGAAACGTATTCTGGCCACCCGCCGGTAAGCTTCCGGCTGAAGGAAATCCTGGGGTCTGCGGGTTATATGTTTGACCGGGGGGAACTGAGGGATGGGATGCCGTTTGCTGTGGCTGATGCTGTGGTGGATTGGCCAAATGCTGATGTCCTCCGGCGTGTGTTGTATTCAGATGAGAAATCGGCTGCTGCGGTGGCTTCATCTGTATCTGTGAAGAAGCCGGCCCATGAACCATATTTCCCTGTGCTGAGTTCGGCATTGGATTCATTTGGCCTGGCATTGCATGATGTCCACTCAACCCCCCTGGAACTGCTTGTATCGGCTGTTGTCCAACTGCGGTCTGCTGTGTATTAAACGTCGGGTAGTTGTTGTTCGCTGACTGCGGTATAGGTGACGGGACAGGAGCTGCTCCAACCTGAGAAGGTAAAGGTGTTACCTGCCCAGGTAGCATTGGATAGGGCTTCACTGGTGAGTTTCCCATTGGAAATGGTTGACCATTTTGATTTCCAACTGCGGAAGTTGGCGCTGGATGTAAATTAACAGGGGGTATAGCATTCCCAACTTGTTGGATGGGAGCATAGGCCGGCACCGATGACGGTCGGACTGGCGCCGTAGTTGTTGCGTTGATTGCAACATTGGATCCGCTGTTACCACTTGGGGTAGAATTAATTGTGGCGAAGGTATTCGACGGTGTAGAGGCCTGCGAGATGTGCAGAGAGGCTATAGACTGTGCGGGAGACGATACTTGGCTTTGTATGGGAGAAACAGACTGCGTCACGGGGGAGTGATGTTGATGTGCTGGTTGTGGGGTGATCTGGGTTACGGCTGAGCCCGAAGTCTGGTATCCGGCCGGTGGTCGACTGGAAGGTTGATGACTTGACGGCACAGTCGTAGCAGGGTGCTGAAGACTTGGCTTCTGAGGAGTGCCTTGGAAATGTCCGACTGCAGATGGCCCAGATACTGAATTAGTAGAAGCGTTGACTTGTCCTTGAGGCTGATAAGCTGTTTGCGGCACAGCTGCTATAACAGGGACGTTGATAGCTCCATTAACATTTGAAACGGACATATTAACTTGTGGAGCTTGAGGTGGTCGCGGCCCTGTATTGCTTGTGTGGTTGTTCTGCGCGAAATGCTGGTGGTTCTGGTTCATGGGTGAGGTCGTACTCGCTTGAGCGGACCCAAGAGAAGGCGTAGAGGCGGTGTTAGAAGGTCTACCTTGAGATCCTATTGGTGTTGGTGACATTGAGATGTGACCTGAATTTCCAATCTGATGTGGTGACGGTGGGGATGGTTTCTGATTCTGCATAGGCATTCCTTGAACGGGCGGCCTGGTATGAGTATTGTGCATATTTGGCCCAGCTGGCATAGTCGCCGCTTCGATATTGCTCGCAGGCGAAATCACTGTGGGTTGATCCACGGCAGCTGCATTGACTGAGGGAGGCTTCGTGGTATTGGCAGCAGAGGGAGGCGTAGGTCCATAGGCTGGAGATATCGTGTTATATTGTTGCATGTTCATAACTGGCGCTGGTGGAGATTGTCCGCTGATTGACTGTGGTCTTGCACTCGGCACGATGTCTGGCCGGCCAATTGCTCCTTCACTTATCGAATTCGGCCGCGGCTTGTTGGTATCGCTAAGAGCTGTGTGGATCGATTGTTGAGGAGGTTGTGAGTTTGGCGTTGTTTGAGGTGTGAAGCTGCTTATGACAGAAATAACGTCGGAAATATCGTCCGACGGGCTCAAAACTGGCTTGCTCGATTGAGGAGTGTCAGCCATGATCGACGAAACCTGGGAGCTCTTGGACGAATGCCTCTTAACAAAGTTCAATGGCGCAACCACGGGGCTGAACGAATCTTGCACCACATGATGAGAAAGACTTTCGCTTCCCTCAGGACTTTCTTGATTCTTGCCACCAGGTTTCAGTACAGTGGGTGTATATGATAGACCATTGTCCGCAATCGATACAGAGGTACTGTTATGTGTCACTTGTGTCCCTGATATGAATTGGTGGTTATTAGTTTCCGGCGGCACGGGCTCTTTTACTGGTAGCTGAGCGGGTTGTAAAACTTCTAGGACAGACGCCGCTTCATTATTCGTAGTCAGCGATTCGACAGGAGCAGGCTTGTTAGGAGCTGATGGTGGTAGCAAAGCATTTGGAATGTTTCCCAGTGCTGACGATCCATCTTCAGACTTCTCCCGGCCGGTTAATGCAAGCTCGCTGTTCTGGTTTTGAAGAACAGATGTTTGTGGCAAGGCCTCGACAGACGTGTTGGACACCTGCGATGACTGCTCAACCACGCCCTGAGCTGGTTTCCATGGCTGAGACTTGTTCTGTTCGAGTTCGGGTGGGTTTATGGCTGACGAGACTGGCTTCCTTTTTATTGAGGAGGGACGAGATGGCACACCATTCGTAGGTTGGACATTGGCCATTGTTGTGGAATAAGCAAAAGATGCAGATGTCACAGAGGATGGGTCTACTAGTTGTGCTGTAGTCTGCGTGGAGTCTGGATCGGGGCTCTTCTCCTCTATAGGAGTCCCATGAGTCGGGAGTTCAGCTGGCTCGTGTGCCATGTTTGTCTGAATAGGTGCCAGTGTCGCAGATGTTCCGTCCAGTTCGACCGGAGCGAGTTCTTCAGCGCACTTGACGGTCTCTTGTGTGGCTAGTTCGGCGACGTACCCAACGGGCGACCGCACTTGTTGGCTATCGAGCTCGACGGTTTCTTCATCATCTTCCCCCACGGGGCTAACGCCGCTGAAGGCTCCTGAAAAATCCATTGGGTCAAAGTAACCAGTAGCACTCATACCATACTCCCCTCCGATATTGTCGGATTTCTTCTTCTCCCTCTTACTCCCGCTCGTTCTGGTACCCTTTATAACATCCTGATTCAAACCAGCTACGCCCTTCTGCTTTTGTTGCTCGATTGCCAAGGTCTCTTCTGGGCTGAGCTGGATGGGCCCAGTCCCGGCGTCGAGAAAGAACTCGGCATACTCATCTCCAGGTTGTGGGAAGTGGTACTGTATATTTCCCGTGGCCTTATATCGAAAAAACCACCGCGTCCCATCATAATCAGACTCCCATCCCTCTGGAAGGCTCGTCATCGCAGATTATAGAGTGGCTACTCGTAGGGCGGCGCTATCGCGGCGAGAGATGTCGAAGCCAATCGAGGCCGGCGCAATGAGAGTACCTGGTCCAGAGACCCGGCTACTTAGAGGGGAGCGATAGCTGACACTATCGCGACCTAGTCAGCATACAGCATTGCTTGCTGGTAAGCGTTTAACGTTAGGCAGATGGCTTTTACAATCGAACATATACAACCAACCATCAGAAAGGTCCTTCCCCGCTATCGTAGCTCTCCGAAGACGGATATTAAAGGAGGCTTAACACAGAACAGCGAAAGAGGCACCTAGAATCACACAGCGATGCTGTCGTTCGACGCCAAGATGCATATATATGGACCAAGACACCTGACTACGGGTACGTTGATAGATGGTCAGTCTGCTGACAATATGCTGGAAGGATGTGAGAGTTGCTCAGGGACCCCAAAAACCCAAGTGAATCCGAACAGTAGGGTCAAGCCAGAAGACTAGCGAGGCCCAGACTTTTGTCTAAACCTCTTTTACCAAGACCTGGAAAGACAGGGAGGGCCATGTTGGACGAGGAGACCAATCATGTCGCTCCCACGATACACAATCCTACCCTTCATTGGATGGAGGCGGATATACAGGAGCGAGCTGAACTTGAGGACCCATTTAGTGATCACGCTCATGTATAAATGCCGAACGCGGCTGTACGCCCTGCTTCATTCGGCCTAGAAAATGTGTCTAGAGTCGCAAGTGCAGGTAGTCGAATAGTATATGGATGACAAGTTGATACAACATTATGAGGCAGGGCATACAGGCTCACACGACGCGCTACTCAAGCGCACAACGGGGCCAGATCACTCCGGCTTATAAAATGCCTTTCCGCACAGAAAGATACAGGTTTTGTATGAGGGAAACTGGACGCTATCGTTTCTGTCTGGTAAGCGAGCAATGCCCAGCCCGTGTTTTCAGCTGAACATAGTAGTGTACGTTGTAAAACGTAGTAATGGCCTAGACACACCAATTAGTGCGTACTTTATATGCAGAGGTGGGTCAAGAAGCACCGTATGGCTCACACTAACCACTCCGGAGCCCCCCTACACCACCCTGCCGGGATGCTAAATTTAGGCGGCAACGGGAACAACAACGGCGCCTACTTACCAAGCGGCCGCTTACCAAGGTCAATACTTTGAGAATTCACATGTAAGGGCAGGGGCGGAGTTCAAGATTGTTTTTAACACTGGCAGAGTTTATTCAATATAATACTCGCTTGGTATCTCAGTATCTATATTAATAGTCGACCTGTAGTAGTTGACTTTGCCCCTAACCCCAGAGTCATATCTCGATGTTTCTCAGACCTCTGAACTCCCTGATCCTCCCTAGCTTACAACCCCCTTATAGAATGACCTCGATATCAGGTTGCACGACTCCCGTCTAGAGCTTCAGCTGCAGCCTTCGACCGCGGCTGGTCCACGCCACCGCTGTGCAGGTGTGCAGCGTCGCCACCGAGGTCTTTAATGGCCTCGCGACTGTGGTCCTTCGACTCTTCGCTCGTGTCTTTAAACAACAATTCTATGTTAGGCTTTGCTGCTCTTTTCTCTTCTCTGGGAAAAAGTTAACGCCGCGCAGAGGTTGCTTACTCGGGTTCGACAGGTTCGCTTTGTGTCCTTGCACCTTTTTGGAGATGTCCTCCTTGCCTTGAGTAATCTCCTCCATGTCTCGAGAGATAACCGATTTCGCACCTGCGGACTGCATGGTTTGTTTGATGCGCGTTTGAAATGGGTCTGATTGTATTGTTTGTGAAGGCTTTTTTTGCTTTTGAGATACCACTTGCGATCGAAAACGTATAATGTCTACTGAACTGCAAAATGTTGTTTGCTGTAGACTCTTCTTATACTCCTCACACTCCCCCAGCCCTGTGTCCCTTTCCCCAATTTCGCATAATTCATCGCGTCATAGCACCGCATTCATTACACCCTTTTCCAAAGTCTGGCTGGTTCAATGACAACACCAACAGATCTCACTATTGGCTGACAACCCAATCATTTAACTGGATCTCGATTTTGATGTCATGATTATTGCGCTCTGTCCATTGAGTTTATACTACGGACCAACAAATACCAATAAGACCCAAGTCCCTCACGATTTGGGATTCCATCTGTGAAACATTATACAGAGTGCACCCTTAAGATACGTCATGATACTCAAAATTGGCGTGCTATAGCAGATGCGCGGATCGCTTGCCAAGGCATCGAGGTGAGCCCCCTTCTTGTTTTCTACCGTGGAAAATGTGAGGTCGGTGTGAATATTGACCCCGTCTTCTACGCGGGAGGATGTATTACTACTCGTCTCCCGGGAAACACTTTGGCAGAGTTTAGAGCGCAAACTTGTCCGGGTTCGGTAAAACAACGCTCTCTTATCATCCTTCATTTCTGGAATACCATCATGTAGAACCCTTTGTATCTCTCGCACTTCGAGGAACGCAGAAAGGAACATAACACACTCATGCACCAATTATCGTGAACCGTACGCAACAGAAACCTTCACGTAGGCCTGCATAGCCGCGTGTAACACACCTCCGTTTAAACAAACCCCGAAGTATCTCAAACGCTTTTGAGGTATACCAGTCCCGGCATATCTGTCGGAAGGATAAAGGATAAACAGGGCAAGCTGCCTATAGACCTGGATTATCTCCCTCAGGTTGATGATGAGAATGACATACATGAATACATACGCTTTCCTTCGGACTTAGTGGTTCTCTTATGTATCTATTTGCCTTTCGTCTGGGAAGCTGTTTAGCGAAGAGCTCGTTGAGCATATTCAAGACCTCCCTCCGTAGGCTCCAGGCGTGGATAAGTAAAACAGTCGAATTGTCTTAGCATTACAGCACCCGGCGGCAGATCTCAGAGGTGTTCGGACAGCCTGATCGGGGGCAAAAAGGGGCCGGTATTGTTTCTCCGAATATCCCGGCGCTCGCTATATACCCCATCAATCATCGATGACTAGTGCCGCTCTCAGTTCGAATACATGGTAATACGGGTTTCGCATGGTCGCGGTATTGGAACCAGTATTGGCGGCTCACGATATTACCCCGTCCTCCATTCTTGGAAGACGCCAGGCAGGTTCAGAATTGAATTAGAAATTTGGTATCATGTCATAGTAACCAGCGCGATCCGCCTTTCTCTTCCTGCTCACCACCACCTCACACAAACTCACATGGCCACAACGTTCCTATTTAGCTATACAAGATTCTTACAGGCGCATAGGGTTGCTAAGTACCATATCGACCATATGGCACAGAATATGTAGATATATCGTCAAGTACATAGATATGAAAGAGACCCAGGCTCTTTGTGTATAGGAGGAATACATACTTACCCTTATACTTGACTTACAAGCTCTTAACAGGAGCCGACGGCCAGAAGCTACAGATACCCCAGAATATCTTACCTCTTTGAAGCACAACATATGTCGAAGAGTTGAAAGTTCCTATATCAGCTTGGGCTGACCAACTTCTTGATGGTTATACTGCGCGAGCAATGGTCCGAGGCATTAGAAGCTTTGAGATACGGTAGCAATGCGATTCTCATTGGTCTGAGCCGTACTACGGGCAGCTTTGTAAGTTTCGATGAGAGTATATTCGCTGCCGCATCGTGAACAGACAGCTTAAGCATCAAACATTCCGGAAGCTTGTGTATCGCCGTTCAGCTGGGCCTGCAACTAAGTCACAGCAGAAGAGATAATGTGATTACGATTGCTTTTGGTTAATTTACCGAGGATGGGTCTCGGGTTACTCTGAGCACAGAGCCACTGTGATAACAACGGCTTTGACATCGTCTTACCTGCCCCAGGGTTTTAGTCTATAGAAATAAGAATGAGCACTTCTCCCGGAATGTTACGTTTGTGGGATAAATAAGTGTAACGATTCATACAGGTGCTTGCTAAAGAGAGCTAGAACCTATGTCACAACAACAATCCCCATGCTACACTGAGTAGTGGCGATCACATAAGGTTCTCATTGCCATATGTCCATTAATGAGTAAAAAGTCCACATGCGCTGTCGTGATACGCGCGTACTTCCGTGGTGTACGAAAACATCGGCCGAAGCCCCCAAGTGCGACATTGTGGAAGGCGATGGGCACCTGATGAAACCCCTTCGTACGTCTTCCAGGTCGCAGTATGTCCCGTGACTCTTCTCTACCCTGTGTAATGCGTTCTAATACGTGACATTCTGGCCCTTCGTAAAGTGGCCTGGGGCAGCGGGACGCAAGACTGCTGCGAAGCTTATCATAGCGCAAAAGAAGAAAATTAAAGAGGGCAGAACAAAAATAGAAGTTCACGACAAGGGGTTCCCTGGACTCGTACTATCTCATGCATTGAATAACATCACGAGAGTGAAATCTTGCGACTTAATTTATATCAAGCGAAGCGCTGCTGCCTACTGGAAGGGAGCCGAGAGTTGGGCTTTTCTTATGGTGTTCGTTGACACACATCCGCTCTTTACTATCTATATCGAGTCCGTCGTGTATTTCATGGGGTATTATTCTGCCGTTGTGGTTTCAAAGTTTCGCTTAGTAAAAAACTATTGGCTTGCTCAAATAGGGCAATTGTTTATGATGCGTGAGGGCGGGCGACGATGAGTCGACTTCAGCTGCTTGGCGTCAATCACGCTATGAGTGAGAGTAGGAGCAGACGCTGTGCGTAAACCCGAGAAAATACCCAGGTAAGTTTGCTGTTTAATGTATGATTGATTCTAGGTCTCGAATGCCTTTGAACATGATCTTGGCTAAGACGTATCCCATTGCTATCACTGCCGAGAGTGTACACTGGTCACGGCCGTTGAAATCAAAAGTAGGTACCTATTTGCTATGTGCCAAGAGGGTATATGCATAACTGGGTAAGCAATTGCATGCTTTATTATGAGTAGGTACGTAGAGATAACGTTAGCTTAATTGTTAAGTAAAAGCATGTATATACTGGTGGTTTCGTAAGTCGTCGAATTCGCGGGAGTAGAATTGATTGGTCGGGTGAAGTGCCTCGACATTAATTGTAACAAGTACTAACACGGTAGAGGAAATTGCGCAGTAGAACTAAGCTTAGGCCCTTTGAACCTGATCAGGAAGCCATGTAGCTAAGCTTCGATTCAGAAAGCCCATCCTACTCCGCCATTGAGGCATCAGATAGTAAGGCATATCCAACTAATTTCAGATCGTGGAAAGATCTGTTATGGGGCACCTAAACGGTCACTATCCAGTTAGGCGCCGGTGTGGAGTTTCATATGCTCTAAGGTACAGATAGTACCATGGACGGTTTGATACCGCTACAAGTCAAGTGTAGGTAAGCAATCAATTACAGGAAGCCACGGGCTAGGAAAGTCGCAATGTGAATTTACAACGAAAAAATTTCAATTTTGTTTGGTTTCGTACATCTACAAGATCTTGGCTCAGCATCGTCGGACTTAAATCCCTTCCTTCGGAAGTCGCTGCGGGGCTTGCAGTAGCGCAATGCGCCAGGGTCTCCCAAGTTATGTAGTATGACGTCAGTCGGCAAAAGAACGCACACCATCTGTCCGAAGCGGTCTGGTTGTCTGTGTTAATCTTTCTGCATTAGGACTTTCCAACCGAAAAACGACAACAAAACAATAAGTTTTAATAAAGAGTAGAAACAATCATAACTGTAATTCTATAAACGCCACTGCTAATGGTTTCTTGCGATTTGGACAGTCAATATGGGACAGCTATGGCGGCATTTTTAACATACTTCCTAATCTCCTAAGTCAAGCACTATGGCCATTTGGGACTAGACAAGCCAATACGGACTCTCTATGTACAGTAGAAAGATATTGCTTTGCACTTGTTGATCTTCAGGGTTTCTTTCCAGGGCCATGATAAGACTTCTTACAGCATTGTACTCTCATTGGAGCGTGATATCAACTTCGCAGATGATTTGTATCTACTGTAGTACTTCGATATTTTCTAGATAGGTGGTGGGCTTCCAAAGCGCCTGCTTGCCTGCTTGCCTGCCCGAAGCACGTAAATATGTACATATGTAGGCATCTACCCGTATATGTAGGGAATTATACTTAAAGCAAACGCGCGTAACAGCTACAAGTAAATGGTCTATCCGTAACCGTACCCAGACACTTGAGTCGATACACACTGGGGGTCTTTCAGATGTAGCTGGCGTAGCACAAGCATGCTAGCTATATATGTAGGTATGTAGATACCTGAAACTAATGCAGATTAACTGTTCACGAATAGCTAGCTGTACGGTGGTGTCAACACTGTATCCACTAGAAAGCATGTGAAACTTGAGTCAAGCTGACAACAGCGGCACTGATATGTGTGGCGTCGGCGCCCCTTGCATTCCCATCTCTAGCGAGCGCCAGCTTGGCAAGCCTAGTGTAGGATCCTCATATTAGCGTGGGGGGACACAAATTGATCGAACTGGCCAATGTGATGCGCTTTATCGTTTGCTGTACTTAAATTCAAGGAGTGTTGCTTTGACAAGGGAAAAATAATAATAATAAGGGAAGGTGGATAGAGTGTACAATCAATATAACTACTACTCATTAAACATATTAAAGTTTTGCATCGTGCAGTGCCACCACATAGCTGTATGGAGACTGTACACTAGCTTCGAGTGACTAAAATCTAAGGGACGCGTATATTAAGTTTGTTAGAAGTCAGCATGCTCGTCTCTGGGCAGAACTGAACCTGGGGTGATCATTGTATCTATTTGAGATCGAGGTTCCGAGATCTACATATCAATACTAATCTCCATAGGTCCACACATACTGTGATAGTGTAGTGGCAGGACGCATAGTAGTGAGAGCAGTACATGTCGCGCTTTACCGACAATATATTTCCCGGTGAATACTGGGCTCATCTGGTTCATTTGACTGGTGTCTTTGTTAGACTCCGGATGTATTAAGCTGTTAGGTAGTCTGGAGCGTACTGTGTACGATGATAGTTTAGGTCCAGTCCTACACCTGAGTAGGTATCCTGATGTCCCGCAAAGGCGAGTTAGACTCCACTTATAAGCGAGAAGTCTGTTCCTGATTCAATGTCACACTGCGGTGCCGGCCCACTCTTTAGCCGTGCCTTGGTATGCGGTACAAGCCCTCCAGTGCTCTCGCAGAACTCGCGCTCCGGACACTGCTCGGGCGCTCTCGCAGCTGTCCACACCTACAGTATCTACGCTATCAGTCCCTACAGTACACCCCGTGGAGACGGCGTGGGTCGGCGGATACAGAAGCGCGTCATGGCATCGCTGCTTGGATGTTTGAATGCTTGGCAGCATAGCTAGCAGCTGGACCGGGGAGCAGTTTAGGGGAAGCCGCATCTGCCGCATATTGAGGATAGGTACTTAGACAGCACTTGCCAAAAAGTAGAGGTAGCAAATTGTTTTCTCCAGACACTCTATCGCCTTATCTTCACTTTCTTTCTTTCTTTCGTACTTGTTCTCCTCCCACTGGAAACACGAGGTTCCTACTATTGATGGGGTAGGACAGTTGGAGCGAGCACCCCGTGTGATTTCTTGTATTTCTTGCACCTGCATTCGTTAATCTGGCAGCTCTAAGCGCACATATACATACGCGTGCGCCTGATATCGCCTCCAACATCGATTCAAAGGGCCGCAAGCCAAAAGCCCTCGCTTCAGTTTTCTGTTAATGTTGCGATTCGCCCAGCATGGCGCTCGATGAGAAGAGCTCACCCACGCTCACACATGCCCCGACCGTCTCAGACCACGGCGACCTGGAAAAACGCCCGGATGAGAGACACAAACACTTAGAGATCCCTCACCCAGCCGATCGCCATGTCACTGACTCCCACATGGACACCCACTACATGACGCCGTCCGAATCGCAGGACCAGGCCAGCCGGCTAGTCGACGACTTGACGGTGCTGCAAGCTGAGCGTGCAGTTAGCAACGAGTACAATGACATCAGCCGCACTCGGTCGCGGGCGCGCACCAATGACAGCGAAAAGGAGGACGTCTTCAACAAGCCTGCTCAGACCCCAGCTATAGGCCAGCCGCCCGAGTCTCCCAGTACCCTCAAGAAGGTCTACAACCTGGTCAGAAATCTTCCACGTGTTTTCAGGTACTTTCTTTACAGCTTGCCTGTGGCTGTCATTCTCCTGATTCCGATTTTCCTGGGTATCTTCTTGGACCCTGGCTCGCAGGCTGTTATTGGTGGGCCGGGAGGCGTCCAACTTTTGTGGTTTGGGATTTGGCTTGAAATTGTTTGGTTATCTCTCTGGCTAGCGAGGATCGTTACATCTGTCATGCCGTACGTTCTGGGACTCAGTGCTAAGATCACCGGTTCTGGGAACTTTTCGAAATGGAGAGATATCGGTTGCCAACTCGAGCTCCACCTCGGTCTGTTCCTTTGGATGCTCGCCCTCCTCATCTCCTTTCTTCCCATTGTGAACACCCACAAGGTCCCGGCGAGGGTTCCAGACGAGGCCGACACTGCATATCCCTCTATAAGATGGATCGACGTGGTAGACAAGGTTATCATTGCTTTCTTCGTACTAGCGACCTTGAACTTCGTGGAGAAGATATTGATTCAATGGATTGCCGCTTCCTTCCATCAGCGAACGTACTCGAATCGCATTGAGGTAAACAAGCAAAGTATTGCGTAAGTCAACCGGGTCTTGTAGTCCTGTCTGTCTCTCATAATGGTTATAGGTACCTTGTCTATCTCTACGACCATTCGAAAGACCGACTCGTCTCAGAAGAAGCAGTCATGGGAGCCCAGGTTCGTACCCTCAAGTTTCTTATGGCCCGCTCGATCCACTCGGCCAATTGTTTGCCTAATTCAAGTGCTCCCATAAGGTGCACGTCATTCTATATTATCGAGATTAGTCACTAACGTTAAAGTCCTAGAAGACCGCTTCGGGTGTCAGGACGCCCTTGGGTTTAATTGCCAACAATGCGCGAGAAGTTGCCACCAAAATAGGTGACATAACTAACCGGGTCGCTGGTGATTTCACTGGCCGTCAAGTCAAACTTAGCAACCATCCCCGTAAGGTAGTCTCCGAATTGTTACGGAATTCGAATTCCGCCCAGGTCCTAGCTCGCCGCCTGTTCCGCACGTTCGCCCAAGAAGGAAGCGATGTTCTCACGCCGTCTGATCTGAACGCTGCATTCCCCGATCCCGAATCCGCCGAGGCTGCTTTCTCGGTCTTTGATCGCGATCTCAATGGCGACGTTTCTATGGAAGAATTAGAGGCCTTTGTCGACGAGGTTCATCGCGAGAAGAAGGCAATTGCAGCCTCAGTGAAAGATCTGGATTCGGTCATCACGAAGTTGGATCGAGTCTTCTTCGTCATCATCTTCATTATTGCCGTCATTGTTTTCATCGCAACAATCTCTCCCTATACAGCTGCTGCTCTGGCTTCTGCCGGTACTGCTGTTCTTGGCCTCGCCTGGGTTTTGCAGGCCACAGCCCAGGAATTCCTGCAGTCGATCATCTTTGTTTTCGTCAAGCATCCGTTTGACGTAGGCGATCGTGTTACGGTCTATGGCAATACCGGAACAACCCTGCAAGGAGACGATTACTACGTTACTGAGATTTCGCTGTTATATACCGAATTCAAAAAGATGCAGGGCCACATTGTTCAGGCGCCCAACTCTGTGTTGAATAGTCTATTCATCCTCAACCATCGCCGAAGTGGCTCGCTGGCCGACGTTTTCACACTTCAAATCAAATACGGTACGCCTTCATCGGTAATTACTGAGCTTGAGGCTCGTATGACCGAGTACGTGTTGGCCAACAAGCGAGACTTCACCAACAAGATCATCACAGAACTCGTCAGCTTTGAAGAAGCATGCAGTATGACGGTCAACTTCATCTGCTTCCACAAATCCAGTTTCCAAAACGAACTGCTGCGTCTCATCCGCCATAACAAGTTTGCTATTGAGCTGATGAACCAGATGGTGGCGCTCGGCATCGAACAGCCGCGCAAGCAATTCCAGGTCTCGGGTAGAGACTTCCCCATCTATCAAAGCAATATTGCGCCCCCATCGTATCAAGATGAGAATCAGCAGCAATCAGTTGACCCTGCCATTCTCAGCGCGACGCGACGACGGGCTAACTCACGAGCCGCTGACGCGAACGACATGTTCCAGGACGTGTTCGTGTCTCGCAAAATACAAAATAACAACCTCCCATCTTCCCAGCTTCCGCCGCGAATTAATGAGGAGCCGCCGTCGAGTTCAGGTACCGGGGCAAGACCCAGTATGAGCGGTCTTGAGCGGCCTCCTACGAATGGGAGTCTCAGGGGTAGCAACAAGGGACTCTTCAACCGCTCGATGGGGACGCTCCGACGGACCTCGAATCGCCAGCGATCAGCGGATCGCTCCACCGAGCGGACAGATAGAGACATGGTGTAATTGGGAGATCGGATCTCGTTACATATCGATGAAGAGGAGGTTCTTAATGGGTAAACTCCGCAAGGGGAAAGGGGTCATTTTAGGCCCTTAGTGCTAGTTGCATTACGAGCAGTAACTAACAAATAATGATTAACGACATAATCACGAAGAAAAAGCTACAAGAGGAGCGAACGCATGTGTACATAGAGGATAGAAAAGATTGCTGCCTAGCTGGATAGATAGATAGATAGAATGACAGCCTGATGTGACGAGATTGAGGGTATACCAAGATAGAAGACGAGACATGATCTCCGAGCACGCAAAATAAATGTATTTGGGCTTGCCCCCTCATCTGAACACCACCTAGTAGCTATTTGGTCATTCATTATAGAGATTCGAGTTAGCACAAGCATGCAGATAAGGTCACGCGTTGGGTTCAGATCATTCACTATGATGCCCCTAAATGCTGGGTCTCCCGAATGTCTAACGGTAGGTATCAACTTATTCAAGTCATAGATTATCAGAAAGCTTAATGAGGTTGCGGAGTACAACGGGTCCCGCTAGTGTCTCATATTTTATACCATGCGGCGACTGACTTGTTCGACGAGTTCCTTTATCTAATAATACATTGCTTATCTGGCCATTTGCCTGAAATGGCGTGACAAGATTCTTCAACCAATTCCCGCTCGTTACTTATGTCTGGGGTATCATTATTCGTCATGTTCAACCCGAGCACGAACCTTCGTACACCAAAATACTACAATTAAAAGAAAACAAAAAAGAGACGAACGCCTTCCACCTCATCGCCGTATCCCTTCTTTCTATTTCATGTTTTTGTGCACTACGCTGTTGTGGTAATCCAAAGTGCTGGGTATCGAAACGCCATGCAAGGATGCGAACGCTGTTAATTTAACGAATGAAAATATGTACGGTGCGAGGGACAGCGGTCTTCCAAGTTCCCAAAATCTCAATTTATCTGAGGTATCTGGTCAGGCCCCAGTTTGATACTCAACTGGAGTCTATTCCAAACACTATGTTGGAGAGTTGGTTACAGCATTAACCTGATCGAGAAGGTTTGCGATACTGTCCAGAAAATCCTGATCTGAACCCGGACTCGTTTGAGCGGTACGATCATTACTCTTGGCCCGTTTTCGGCCTGCAGGAGTTTCATTCCGGTACGCAACTAGATCGTCGTCCTCGGCCTGGCCACGTTTACGCTTTTGCGTGACTGCGTCATGAAGTAATGGCGATCTGCTTGCACTACTCTGGAATCGGGCCGGAGTAGGTGAATCAAAGCCTGGTTCTAAATCGAGACCAGCGGGCGGTGATTGGCTTGGGGTGACCGATTCTTGGGGCGGTAGACCATAGTCTCCGAGTCCTGGAAACCTCTTGCCTTCTTGGAGCATAGGTAGTGCAAGTGTTTCGTGGAGATATTCTCCGTTGGGCATCAGGACTAGTCCGTTCGCTTTCATTCGCCAATAAGGGTCTGGAATTTTTGGTCGAGATTTCCCAACTCGGCTTTTATTAAACCCAAGGCTTGATCGATAACTGGAGCTGAACGTCGAATTCCGCAAACTGCTGGTTGACATGGACAAGGAGTCCCGGCCAGCACCACCCGAGATCGCCCTAAGCAGAGCAGTTTTAGAGCCCTCCCTAGAGGCTTGTGCCTCGGGGAATCGCTTTAAAGGTGGTAGGCCCCGTTTGCGGCGGCGTTGATTTTCAGAGCGAAGTCTTTGCTTTTCTGCTGGAAGCATGTTGTGCTCGGTATCGGCGTTATCGTCCCGAGCAGCATGGCGAGCGGCTGCTCTTTCATCTCGTACCCCGCTCAAGACGCCCGTGGCCAGCAAGTCTTCCTCAAGTCTCTGACGAGACCGTGTTGATTCCCGCATTTTCGTCATCTCTTGTGTATGCTCCCTGGTCCGTTTCCCAACAAGTTCCTTCGCTTCTTGAATAGCTTGTTCTCTCTCCAGTGCTTCTACATTTTCCCGCTCCGCAACTCTCTGAGGTGATCTCCACTTCCTGGCCTTTTCCTTTTCGAGCTGAATACGCTTGATGATCCTTCGTTTGCGAGTGATATCGCGCCAGCGATAGAAGAAGGTAACCTTGAGACTATAGCGGCGAAACTCAAGCGCTTCTGCCCAAGACTTCTCATCTTCTTCCTGTCGCCTTCGTATCTCCTCGGCAGCCTGAAGATCCTCCCATATAGCCTTCAATGTATGCTCAACCGCAACAGCTGCCAGTTTCTCTTCTACCAAACCTCTGTCACCCATAACGAACCATCGAGTGAAATCATCCATTGGATCTCTTTTGGTACTCGTGGCAGCCGGAGTAGCAAGATTTGGCATCCTCTTCTGGGCAGTATTTGGTTTCTCGCGCGGCGATCCAGGCTGCATCGATAACAAGCTGTTCGTTGATGCAGGCTCTTTTGGACTGTCGTCTTGCCCAGCAAGTAATGAGCTAGGTTTCACACTTGGCGGAAAGCTCGGGGAGTTGTTGCCTGATTTAATGTTAGTTGAGATATACAAAGTAGCCTGAACCTCCATTTAACATAGAGATAAAGGCTTCATTCTTTGATAGAGCGGGAATCAGACTCCACCTACCGAAAACAGGCCTGGTGTTGCCGGGGACAGCTGTAGAAGATATTTCCTCGAATATAGACCGACCGCTTGAAGCGCTGTGACCTTTTGTGTTGATAGCGGGACTGGAAGATTGAAAAGAAGTCGTTGGTACTGCGGCCGGCGGCCTAGTCAATGCAGTTGTAGATGCTTTACTTTCAGTATCGTTACTTGAAAACGAAGATGGCTTGGTGGATCCGCCGAATATTGAGTTTGACTTTGATGGGCCACCTGGTGCCAGGGTTGACAATCCTTTATTGTCTGAATTTAAGAAAGAGAAGACGCTCTCGGAAGGGGTATTTTTTGAAGCCGATGCATTACCATTGAGCTGGCATTTCTCATCAGGGCTACTTACAGTGTTCCTGTTTAAGCCTAATGGCGGGACATGAGACTGGTCAGGAAGGCTGCCTGCCGTTTGATATTTTGAGTCCTGCGTTGGCGTGAACAAGGTTGAAGAGACTGAAGTAACTGGAGGCTTGAATGCTTGAACGGGTTGAGTGCCATGTGAATCTATCGTAGCTTGCGGTCGAGACAAAGTAGAAGTATTGCTCGGGGATTGAGCGTTAGTACTGATCGGAGGACTGGAGGGTATTGCTGAGTTCACGCTGTTTGTCTCGCTCTCATGTGCAATCCCATTCGAAGCGTCAGAAGAGTTGTTATTTTCTTCATCCACAAATAAGCCATCTTCTCGACTCGAGATCTGCGACTCTTCTGAAGGCTCCTCAAATACAGTTTGATGAATGATATCAGGAAGAGAACGACCCGAGCGCTTGCGTTCTACAATGTCGCGAGAGAACGCATGGCGGACACGTGGATCCTCAATGGGCTGTCTGGAATTGAGAATTGCATAGCGTTGGGTACCATCTTGTCCAAAGGCGATACCATGCTTTTGCGCAAAATCAACGGCCTCGTCCTCTGTATCAAAGCGCATACGCTCTTTTAGAAAAGTCGGCGTGATATCCTTCGGTCCTTCTCGTGGTCTGGTGTAGGCTTTCCGCACGATCTGAAGAATAGACTTTCGAACATCGTTGAAATGTATTTCTGCGAAGCAGGCCATGGTGTAAGATATTTCGGGTGAAGCAACGATAGAAAAGAAAATGGATGCTGCGCTCAAAGCAAGTTCCGTTGGCGCGAATGGGGTAAGAGGCCCTTGTAGGCTCCAGGTGTTCTGTAGAGACTCGACCAAACACATAGCCGTGCGAATGCCATCATTATTCCAGAGGCGAGCTGGCCAACCCTCGACGGTCTCTTTGATTGATGGATTGCGGGCATTGAAAACGATGTAATAGCCCCGGAATTCGGCCTCGTTCTCACAGTCTATATTTTGCTCCACACAGTCGTCGTACAGTTCCTTTAGAGAAATAAGGGTTTTTCCCAACTGTTCTATCTCTTGTTGTTCAGAGAAGTCTTCGGCGGCGAAGCCCTCCTGCGAGAGAAGATGTAACGCGGTGACGTGAAAGCGAGCGATGGTCTCAAGGCAGTATATGAGATCTTTCCGTTCATCCGGCGTCAGATTGTATTTCTGCACAGACAGATCGATACGGATAGCCCGAGTTCTATCCCAAAGGAAACTATGCTTAGACGGAAGCAGGCTATCGTGAGGTATCAAATCATCAATAAGATAGTCCAGGGTCTTCCGAAGTGTGGCAAAAGAGCGAACATCCATTGGAAGTGGGGCGTCCTGACCGGCTGCTGACCTGGCCAGCCTTTTCACCATCAAGGAGGGCCTTGCAACGAGGTCACCCGAATTGTCGGGTCCCTTCTCTGGATTTCTGATATCGTATTCGATGATTCTGGTAATCTTCTCCCATTCGGGACACATCTCTTCGGATATTCCACGGAAGTCCAATGCTTGCTGTAACGTGCGCCTCTGATCAGGATCATCAATCAGTCCTGCCCTTATTAATGATTTCCTCGCCTTTTCCCTATATGCTTTGTAAGACTCGCGGAAGTTTTCCATCGCCTGGCGCTGCGCGTGGCTCCCTGGATTAGGGGGCCACTGAGGGGGGCTGATGCGATCCCTAGCGAGCTGCTGTTGAATTTTGCTCGCCAATTCATGAGAACGACCATCGTGCGCATTGGAAGAATGGTTCGAAGCCCTGGGGGAACCCGTGCTGTGTGAGGCTGAGCCAAGCCCAGGTGCTGGCCTCCGTTTTCCAGCCATACCTGCAGGGACAGGTGGGCTTCTCCCACGTCGTCCATCGCTCTGCACGTTTACGCCACCTTTCCGCTTATTGGAGTTTGTCGAGTCCGATTGCCACGGTGCAGATTTATTGGATTCATTTGGCCATGCCGGTTGTACGAACTCCGCGACTCTCCTCGAGCCATTGGTGATTGCCCCCGAGGATGAACGAGGTATATTTGCGGATGGCTTAGATGACTGCGAACCCAGTACTGGTGATTCTTGCTTAACGGGCTCGAATGGGTTGCGAGCATTAGTAGCACTCTTGGTTGTCTGCTGAAATGACGGTGATGCCGATCGTTTCGGAATCGCGGATGGTGCCGAAGCGAAAGGATTGGCAGCTGTGCTAGGCGCCCCAAATGTGGTGTTTGTAGGCGCTCGAGGGGCGGTTTTGCCAAGTTGAGAAAACGGATTGGGTGGCGGCTTCGCAAATGGATTGCCAAATGGCGAGGGGGCTGCCGCGTTGAAGGCTAGGGACAAGAGATATGTCAGTACCAGGCTCTTGACTGAAGAGGTTGCGCGGAAACATCGAAGCTGAAGCTCCCACAAATTGGACCGTGCGGACAGGCGCTCCCCATGTAGACGCAAAACAACCTCATTCCAACTCGATACCTAAATGCCCTTGTGTCGTGACCATACGGCATGGATGTCGAAAAATAGGGAGATAGCAGGCCGGGTCAATAGGGTCCTTTCCAGCCTAGTCATGGCTCAAACGCCGCTCGCTCGACCATAGCCTTAGACTATCGGCGTGTGGCGCATGTCGGAAATCGATAGGTGCTCGCGGAGAGCGCCGGACAAGCGAGGCTCGTGGTCGGTCAAAGAAAATCCATGGACTTACGGTTGGGCGGAGCAGTGGTTGTGCCAGCGCCCCAACCACCCTGGGGCCCCGCGTTAGGCATCGCACACGAGACGGAGATCGAACATGGGGATAATGCTGGTGGTATGCTGGGAAGAAACGTGACGACTCTGGCGACCCTGAAGACGGGGAGATTTGCAGACGTTTAGCGATATATCGAGGAGGAGTCGGCGGTCTGGCGCGCTGCTGTTCTCGCGTTGCTAACGAGCCGTGCTACAAAAGCCAAGGCGAGCGAATGTTACGCGGGAATGGGATTGTGGTCGTCCCGTTTGCGCATAGAAGGAATCTTCGAAAGAGGGGGTGCTAGACAGTGTGCGTGCTTGGATGTGTAGACGTGAAAGGAGCTCTTTGATGGTGGTAGCGGCGGGATTGGTGGTTATGGCTCGGCCGGTGGTCATTGTTGACCAAAGGGAAGAGCAACTGCCTTGAGATTCGCAACCGGCAAGCTTGCTCTTCTCGCCGTTATTCACCGCTCCAGATATTCCGAAAGAGGTTAGGCAGGTTGTCCCCCTGGGACTCGAAAAGCTGTGCCAGGTGTATGGCTGGAGCCAGCTAGTGGATCAAAGCCAGCTGGCAGAGCTGGAGGTGGGGTCGAACTCCATAAGTACCTACCTACCCTCCAATAAAGTCCGTCCTTTTTTTTCGTAGGCCCTGCGTAGATGATCTACGTATCTATGTACATAGGTATGTAGTATATAAGCAAACACAATGCAGACAAGATGTCATAGCCTAGCAGGAGCCGTCTTCCAGCTATGTTTTTTGGGGGCCATATACGGAGGTTTTGGCCAAAATCAAGTGGCATGCGTCAAGTGGGGTCACAGTGCGAGCGATCAATAGTCACTGGCAGAATAACCCAATTAGGAAAGAAACATTCGAGACGGCAACACCTGCGGACTGCCTGTTCCGACGGGGATCTTGGTTACGTAAGCCGCTGACAGCCCGAAATAGTGTCTGCACAGCTGCGAGCCTGCTGAAGGAACTACCCGTTCTGGTTAGACTGATAGTTATACTGTATGAGAGTTTATTTATTTACACGTTACGTTAATTCTGAGCATGCCACTTAATTTTGGCCAGAACCTCCGTACTGTTCTTTCCTATCGCAAAGGTACAGTACACTAATATAAAGAGATGGGGCCCGGAGCTTCTGAGACCCACTGCAAGTACCTAGGCACTAAGGTAGGTAGGTAGCTGCTTACAGGGGCAGTAGGCACTCTCCTGAGCCCATTTACAGTTACCGTACCGGATTTGGGGGGTTCCTAAAAATGATTTCTAGGGATGATTTTCAAGGCTTAAAATTATGTTGCATAGAAAGGCTTGTAACATTTAGGCAGGCCTACAAGCCTGTCAAATAAAAATAGTTGTGGCGTTTTAAAAGAATTATCATTGAAAATAGATTTCGCTGAAAATAGTTGTGACGTTTCAAAAGAATTGTCATTGAAAATAGATTCCGCCGAAAATAGTTGCCACTCCTGGCAATAGTTCTTGGCACCCTTTTGCCACCTGCCGCAAAGGGCCCCCAACTGCCACAGGGGCCCCACACCTGCCACCTACACCCACCTGGGCCACCTAGGGCACCTGCCACCTACTTAGACCACCTGCCACCTACCTACACTACCTACCAACTACCCACACCACCTACTTACACCACCTATACCAACTACACCACCTACACCACCTACATCTGCATCACCATACAACAAGGATTATCGTTGCAGTCAATTCACCACCACTACCACCACCACCCTAAATACCAAGGGAGTTAGCGTAATCGCTTCGCAGTTCAAGACTTTAGCGGAAGGTTTCGCGGCCTTTGCTAAATATCCATTTTTAATAGCCGTCAAATTGCTAGTAGGTCAACAACAAGCTATATTTCAAAATGGCTGCATTTCAAAAGAGGCTGCAGTTCAAAAGAGTTGCCCGTCAAAAGAGAGTGCAGCCCAAAAGAAATTGCAGCTCAAAAGAAGGTCAAGGTACACTAGAAATATAAGGGGCTTGCATACAAAAGCGATGTACCTATTATGGTGGGCAGTGGCCATGCTTTGCACCTACCAACTTGCCCTGGAATTATTTTCAGAAACCCCCCCGGCCCGCTACGGTAAGGTATGCGCTCAGCAAGGTGCAGTTATAATCGCAGGTGCGCAGTAGGCATAGGTAAGTAAGTACTTAATAAGCAATTCAGTAACTTAGCATTGTTTTACTCTTTGCTCTGTCTGTGGCCGGAATCCCCTAGCACTTACTATAAATACTAGGAACCTTAGAAGTAGACAAGCATGAGGTCATATCCATCCATTAGAGATAATATCACCAACCTTTTTCTCTATTACTGTACATTCAGCGTAAGTTACATCGACTTTATCTACCATTTAATTCATACCTAATACCCTACCTAGCATCACTTTACCCTTACCTATGTATTCAATTCACACACTCTCTGTTCATCGTCGTCACCCTCGCATGTAGGTATTACACCCTGATTACCACCTACCTACACTAAGTCCCTGCATTTCAGGTGCGTGCTCCAGCAGCTCCAGCAGCACCAGCAACGGCAGCTCCACTATCTCCATCCTTAGATACTTGGATACCTAACTTGGCTGGCTAACAGTCAACTCCCGCATCCTGCATGACGGCCATTTGGAATTCATCCAATACTGTACCAAGACCCCATGACGAAGTAACGTTCTGCCAATGAGACTCCCTAAGCCATGAGCAGCATTTAGGCACTCAGTGATCGCGCTGTCGAGCCTTATTTGACCATTGCGCCCTTGCCCGGTCGCATCACTGTTCATTACCGTTTCTTATTTGATTCTACCGACTGCCTTCGCTAGATGAGCCACGTACGACTGCTGCGGGCCCTGTGCTGCACGCATCGCATCGCATCAGTAGTAATAGGTATTCTGCGCAAGGCAGACCGACAAGCCGCCATTGTCAGACCAGATCTGCAGCTGTCCCGCCCTCTACTGCCTCAAAGCCCGATCTGACCGACCTGATCTGTTTCGCGGCAATTCCCGACTTCATCGGTCGCTTTTGAGACATTTAGACCACACTGGTCGCATTCCGTCAAACCATGGCCACCTTCCTCGAGGATCCGCGTCTTCGGCAACGCTGGAACCAAATCTCCCAAACGACCGAAACTGTCACCGAGAATGCCGCGGCCGGCATCTGGAGCTTCGGCCACACCTATGTCACGCCCTGTCTCGGTTCCGTCGCCTCTGCGTTCGATAGCTGCACCGCGCTGTGTCTGGGCGATCGCGAGGAACGCGCTCGGCGAGCGAGAGAACGCCAACGCGTACGAGGAGCCGCCGAGTTTAGCTTCGATTTCTACGATGATTGGGACGAAGAGTTCGGCGACCACGACGGGGGTCTTCTGGGTGGCTGGCGTGCGGAGGACTGGGACCGCCTGGTAGCAGGCTCAGGGAAGCGGAAGGGCCAGTCCACCGAAGTCCATGAACAACCAAGGACTAGGGCTCGTGGTATGAGTTATGGTACAAGGGGTCCTCGGCGGAGGGCTAGTGGCCTTGAGGATCCTACAATCATTCCAAGGACCGCGCCCCTTGGGTTCCTCGGTCGTTTACCATTCAAAATCGGTGGCACTTTGAGATA
The DNA here is from genome assembly GCA_022578765.1 of Xylaria sp. FL0933. Lineage (NCBI taxonomy): Eukaryota > Fungi > Ascomycota > Sordariomycetes > Xylariales > Xylariaceae > Xylaria > Xylaria sp. FL0933. The sequence goes on along the minus strand of MU389720.1, from coordinate 1,635,280 downwards.
CAAACCTAGCGCAGCCGATCTACAGGAACACCCGGGATCCATGAAACACGCAGGAGAAGCAGAGCGCGTACCGTTATTAGGCGCCGATAGCCATGAGGAAACACATCCCAACGACTTGCCGTCACAGTCTAGGAAGCGGAGCGGTACGGCCGGGAGCGGAGATACCAGCGATTCATTTCGTTCGCGAGGTGATCTGTTCCCCAGTGATGAAGAAGGAGAAGAAGATGCCGTCCCCTTAGATGACGAGTTCACCATCGCATTGGACCATGCCGATGACCGCTCAAGTAGCCGCACCAAGAGTAGCAAAGGGAAACGAATAGCCAATTACAAGATATCACGGAGCGAGTCGAGGACGACAATAGATTCTACAAGGCCATCAATACGGCAAGGTCGGCGTTCGAGCTCCGGTCCTCCAAGTCCAGTCATAATGCCGGCCCCGTCTCTTGAGAACCTGCAGCGAGAGGAATTACGTCTAGAAATGGAAGAAGATGAAGCGATAGAGAGGAAGCGCCAAGCAGCTGCTAATTTGGCTCTTCACCGGGGCCTAAGTCGAGAGAATCTACAGATCGAATCCGTGGCCGAGGTGAAATCAGAGATCGTAGAAGTTGAGCACGTCGCGGTTCCGGAATCGGCTATACTGGACGGTGCCTCGGAGGGCGACAGGGGCGGGGCCGAAAGGGGACCAAATCCAGATGGTACTCATCCACTGGTTACACCGACATCCCATGATGAATTTATACCGGCGCGGTTGCCTCACTTCCGCTAGCTCGGGTCTTCGTCTGCTTGTATTTTGGGAAACTATTCTGTGGAATCATAAGCGTGGCGTTTTGGAGCATCGTGTACTCTATGTTGGAATATCAGTCATTAGAATCACAACAGAGAATGAGAGTGTCTTGGGCAACCTCGACTAAATTAATGTATGGCACTGTCTCTTGAACTTGGAAACAAAACTGTAACACCCCTTCAGTGACGACGATATGCTGTTCCAGTGTGAGTGCATACTTAATTCATGAAGCTTACCCACTTAAGTATATACCAGTTTTCTGAAGTGACTCGGGCGAATGGTTTCTTCACGATCCTAAACCAGCCAACATATATCTAACGTCAGTAGACTCCTCGACCGCTTACACAGCTTTTTCCAATGAAACCTGAAGAAATTGCCTGGGTACCTATACAGACGCAGTCAATATTCTGCCCGAGAGGGACACTGCCCTTTTGCTTCTGTCAACTACCTAGGTCTACCAGACCCCTGACAGAACACTGCCTCGGCATCCCACATTACCCCAGAAACCCCACCTCCGGGCCGTCTCGATCTTAAGTCGGTAGGCTATCTGGAATGCTCCATCCCTCGATCTCATAAAGTCTACGGTGAATATAGCTTGATACCGCAAAGTTCATATCTTTTTCATCTTTCAAATTGGCAAGTGTTAAACATACTATACAGTCTAATCCTCATTGAACCTATTATTCTGTGAGTTTCTCTACATTTGAAACTTGCAAGGCCAGTTTTACCAGTGACATTTCGACTCATCGCTAGTCCAGCTTCGTATATAACCGTCTTCTCACCGGCACCCAAACTTCAACGCAATTCCTGCAGCCCCGATCTAATATAACCCCAACAATGGCGCCCCAACCCCAGGGTCCCATCACAACACCACTCACCCAATTACTGGGGATTTCACACCCAATCGTCCTTGCCGGAATGGCCCGGACGTCTGGGGGCTTACTCGCCGCCGCCGTGTCTAACGCCGGCGGCCTCGGCGTGATCGGGGGCTTCATGTACACGCCAGACCAATTACGGTCCATCATCGCCGAGATGAAGGCCAACTTCAAGTCACCTGACCTGCCGTTCGGTGTAGATCTGGCGCTGCCCCAAATCGGCGGCAGCGCGCGCAAGACAAACCACGACTACACCGGCGGGAAGCTCAACGAGCTGATCGACATCACCATCGAGAGCGGCGCCAAGCTCTTCGTCAGCGCCGTCGGCGTGCCGCCAAAGGCCGTCATCGACCGCCTGCACGACGCCGGCATCCTCGTCATGAACATGGTCGGACACCCCAAGCACGCCGTCAAGGCGCTGGATCTCGGCGTCGACATGGTCTGCGCCCAGGGCGGCGAGGGAGGCGGCCATACGGGGGACATCGCCAACTCGGTCCTCATCCCCGCCGTCGTGGACGTCGCGCGCAAGTACAAGCCGCCGATGCTGAAGGGGTCGCCGGCGCTGGTCGTGGCCGCCGGCGGCATCGGCAACGGGCGCGCGCTCGCGTCCAGCCTGATGCAGGGCGCCGTCGGCGTGTGGGTCGGCACGCGCTTCGTGGCGTCCGAGGAGGCCAACTGCTCCGAGGAGCACAAGCGCAGCGTCGTGAGCTGTGATTTCAACGGGACCGAGCGCACCCTCGTGTTATCCGGCCGGCCGCTCCGCATGCGCCCCAACGAGTATATCGCGAAGTGGCACGCGCAGCCGGACAAGATCAAGGAGCTGTGCGACAAGGGCATCGTGCCCATGGAGCACGATTTCGAGCACGAGAAGGAGGTTGATCCGCCGCATATTATGGGCCAGGTCGCGGGCCTGGTCACGAAGATTCAGCCGGCGAAGGAAATCGTTGATGATATGGTTGCTGAGGCCACTGCTATGCTGAAACTTGGCGGCACGTATCTTACTGGTGGTGCCGTGAACAGTAAACTATGAAGACGGATAGATAGATGAATGAGGATGGTAATCGTATATTCGCGGGCCGTGTAAATAAACACGGCCCATTACTAATATATATTGTCATGACATTAGCGTTAAAAGCGAATTTAAAGGTTTAGCACCCTACGTAAAGGCGGAGGATTTAGTAACAACGCAGATATACCTGATGGGTCGCAGTAGCCCTTTTGCATATTATGGACTATCAACCTCGTACTCCAATGTTCCTGGACTTCCAGGCTACGCCAAGAAGCATCAAAGCTTAAGTTAGGGCTGTATATAGAAACCTCTCGAGTGGGCGATGTAGACAACATACCAAATAACCGTTCAAGTATTATCTAAAGCTTTATTTCATATCGAAAGTCCGAGATTCATGCTGATATTGTGATGACAAAGCCTATATATAGTGAGCCATACTAATCATACCTCAAGCACCCAATTCCAGAAGACTTCAATTGGACCCTTGCATTAACAGCGCACTCTTTACCTGCCGATGAACACCATTCGGTTTCCATAATATCCATACCACTTCTTTCAGCGTTATGACTAGACCCATGATACATGTAACATATGACCCAATACCCCGCAATCAGGACCCTGCTTTGAGTAAAACATGAGGCGTCGGCTTCATAATCGGGTGTATTGGAGAAATTCCGAACAAATATCCGCTCAGCTGCCGTGCCTAAGCACTTGCTCACCTCTGCAAATACATAAGCAACGGCTGATCATTCCCATTCCTACTCTCATACTACTCGTCTACCCAGTCCCGAGGACTGGCGATCGTTTCATAGATCCAGCATCAATGAAGAAACGGAATCGGCTTATTGGCATTTGTGTATTCGATGACGTTCTGAACAAGCCTAGGATAGGGGCATTCGCATCATCATGCTCTATGCAGCCAACCGAGATCACCCTGGAAGCGGACTTCTTCATCGAGCCAGCGGCGGTACCACATCCTAACAACGAGTGAAGGCGATCCGTGCATGGTCCTGTTTGCTAAGGCGTATCCCGTCTGTTGCTTGTTGACCGGTACGCCATCCATGAGATACTCTTCTTGGTCCGTGCCAAGAAGAGGTCTGGCCGGATTCATAACAGAACAGGTACCGAGTCTTATCCGTGTACATTATCATGATATTCACAAGTGATAGTATATAGAGCTTACTGCTACACTATCGTCCAGTCGACGCTCCTGTGCATGATCCGCGTTGCGGTACTGGAGAAGTGCATACAAGGTGATCCGGCAGATCTACCTTACTCGAAATGATCCCATAAACCGTCTATCGGGCTCGCTTGAAGACTTTCGTCGTTCTCATTAATTATAAGAATGCCGAAACTCGCAGGCGAAATGCGGACACTCGTTACAAGCCTACCGCCCTCTCAATCACACGGTTATCGCGCCGCGACATGAAGCCGCAACCGAAACTAAATCGATCGAGCTATTCACGGCAAACAGAGATTACGGACGCAATAGTTAGTTCAAAGAAACCAAACGTGGATTCTGGCGATATTCACCTTCCGAGGCACAAGCTTCAGAAAGCAGTGTAAGATACTGCCAGGTCGCCCGAAGCCTTTGGTTACCAACAATCTGTCCGGGTTCATAACGCGGTATTCACAGAGATTAAGGGGTACATATTCGACGTCCAGACACGCCCGCCAGCATGGCAGCCAAGCCTGCACTACAAGCGTTTCAATATTTAGGTCGAGGGTAGCACTGCCTCCTGACCGCGTACGGACCGCGACGGGCCTATTCACCTCCGTGTGCACACCGTAGAGTTCCATGCACGATACATTCCTGAACTATACTTGAACTCCGTAACCGACGGATATCTGCGATATCACGCTGTCTACCTTCGCACTTGCTATCCTTGGCATCACTTTTATTGCTGATGGTTTTCATGGGACAAGGGGGCCGGGACTCCGGGCTCAAGAGTCCCGCGCCGAACTTGCACGTTATCGGTAAGGCATTAGGGAAGTATCTTGGAAATAAGGCATGGGATGAGAAGGGCAAGTACTAATCGCATCGCGCAGATCGCGTCATGTGGTCTCCTTAGATGGTGTTATGTCGTCGCTAGCAAGACAGCGGACATGGGACAAGACTAAGAGGAGGGAACAACAGAGTTGCATCGTGTCATGAGACTTACCGAAGGCCATCACGGCAGTAACCACTGCAGGTATGGTTCATAATATCTTGCCTCGTTCAAGTCGGCATATGAGCGCGACTTCTGCCCCGTGCAAGCAGTCGTCGACGTCAGCTTCATTAACGAGCACGAAAATACCTATAACGTTTTCTACCCGCCCGTGGGAGATTCATATCGACGCGTCGGATGAATTATAGTTTCCGAGAACAGAACAGTAGACGCCGCACCTCAGTCGTGATAGAGAACCTTCAGCATGAGGGCGGTAGTCATGGGAAACTTGCACCCTGCTGTTATGCGCCCGGATACGTCTGGTAATTTCAGTACGCTTTCTACACGGACGAGTGCAAACTCGTGTTTTTCTTCTTGAGTAAAGGGATTGTCCAGGTCTTGCAGCTGAGCTCGTAATTTCTCGTGGTTCTCGTGGGTCTCGTGGGCAGACAGCCCGGTTTAAAGTACAAGTGCTTGGTGATGTTCAATCTTTCAGGTGGAAACGACCTTAGGGGCCAATTCAGCTGATAACAAAGCTGCGTCAAGTGTATGCACGGGAATGCATGCGGCAATAACAAAAATAGCCGGAGCTGAGCTCTCTTATCACACAATTAGGTAGCCTGCTTACCTGTAACACCGATCTCTCACATGATGCGGTGAAGTATAGTATGAAGGCTACTATTCCATCCAAGAGGCGTCTCTTCTCATGCTTCGAGTTTCCGTCGGCCGGCATATCCCGAAAGTCAAAATGATCTGAATGAGCCTTGTTTTCAGCACAGAGAAGTCGTACGTCACTTACAACTGGGATTCTCCTTGTAGGCAGGTTACTGTCAGAGGGGGATATGTATGAGGGGTCGAGATGCGCAGGGCGCCCATCTTGGGTAGACATGCTAAAGAACGTTCATCTTCTGTTTCAGTGATGACTTTACGGTTACACATGCAGTAGTAGCCCGTATGCGTTAGCCACTCTCATGTAATCGCTGGCACCGACAAAACTCAGAAGTGAAAGGGCCCTTGCGGCTTTTATGAATAAAGGATTTCGATACACTAGCTTGAACTTCGTGTTATCGTCAGCATCTCTACGTTTGGGAGTAAAATGGTAGGTTAAGGTGTAAATACGTGGCCAAACTATTCTCACACGTAATACCGGTACCCAGCTGGCAACCTTGAAGCGACTCTCTCATCTAAGTATCTAAATAGACAAGACTGTCACTTAGACCTTTGCGTGATTTCTCTATTTACTTGTCAAAAGATTCCAATGGTCCCGGATTACGTCTTCTAACGCCCCTCATAAGTCCATCGTCCATCGGTTTCACACGCACTTTTAAAATTACCGGAGATAGCAGCGGCTTGCACATCACAATCAAAATTTGTGCTTCATACGATCACAATTCCGCACGTTTACAATGTTCAAAACAGAGAAGGAGAAAGATGCGTACTGGGCTGGGATATTCGTTGGGCTTATTGCAGGGGGCTTGTCCGTATTCGCGGGCTTTAATATGTGGCCAAATTGGTGCCCGGCGCTTGTCCCTGGCAGCAAAAGTTCCTCTCATTTCCATCCAAGCAACCAAACAAATCACGAAGTTTCGCGCAACTTAAAGACTTATCTGTACAAGTGTGGGATCTGGGAATCCGACAGTACACCATTTCCAGGAGGGACAACCCCTACGCATATCGAGCCAGATGTATTTGATCTCATGATCAACGGGACCGAGCCATTGGCTACATCTACATACGGCTACACCCTCGACTATCGCCCCGTTCCTTATATTTAGGGATAAAGAGTCATCTATATGAAGGATACGGCACCACTCGGCAATACTTACAAGAACGCCAGTAGGAAATGAGAAGGGAGCGACTCAGGTAATGGAAGGCTTGTCATGCTACATCTTTCGAAAGATACTGCAGGTATGATGAAGATCCTCATGGGCTAAGCTGAAAGGCTGCCTCCCAAGTTGAATTCACTCTTTGATGCTGCTCTCTACTTTACTTTTCGAGCGCCCAGAATTCTACCAAGCCCAGCATGTTCAAGGCCCCTTGAAACTCCTCAAGGGCTTATATAAGAGTCACTATAGATGCTTCAAAATCATCAGCGCACCTTGTTCTGCAAAAAGCGGCTCCGTCATGCCACCGGAAGGCGTTCAAGAACCAATGGCTGATTAGAGGAATCATTAATAAGAGTGCTCGAATACTCTTTTTACTACCTATATATAATAGTATCGATATAAATTCCACTTAAATGCTGTATAATCTATGTGCAACCATGGGATAAACAAGCTCGAGAAGAGTATAAACACCCTAAAACAAGTTATTTCTAAAGCTTCTTATCCAGGGCTCAGATGGAATAAACACGCGGCGCGGTCGTGACCGTTAATTGCAATGTTCAAGAGCACATCTATCTATCACTATTGCCTTGTTCAGAGCTTCGATTTTTTTGTCTGTACGTAAGTTTCATATAATATGTCTGCGAAACGGCGTGGATGCTCAATCTGGTGCAATGATTCAGGGGTTGTTCTTGCTGACGGATCGTCTGAGCAACTGAATGCGACCAGAGAGAGTACCAATTAAACAGAGAAATCAGAGTTCTTGTAACAGCCGTGCTTGAAAGACGTCGTGACCTGACACAGCATCCCAGTGCAAGCCTTGCCTGAGCCTTGAGAGTTCTGTTTCTCTCAATACGGTGCTCTAATCTCTAATAAGTCAACATGCCAATAGCAAAACGGAGACCCGACGGCTACAAGTAGAGTGAGGGACCGCCGGTACCGTCACGATGAGTTAGCAGATACTTTCCTACGGAGTGTTTTGCTTTTCCTGCCGGATGCCGCCTGTACTCTTACGCGTGTAAAACCTGTGACAAGGAAATAAAAAGCAGGGCTTCATCAGGGTCGTCTTGGTGGCTTAAGATGTATCAGAATTGCGCCATTCGAGCCATCTAGGCATGTATGTATTACTGCATTGTTCTAACTTCCATCCAACACATGTTGTGCGCGGTAGGGTGGACGTAAGAAATAGAGGCCGGCATCATCATCAGCATCAGGATCAGCATCATTAATAAGCGGCTAGCTGTGGAGAATAACTCTAATTCTGCGACGATAGAGTTTTAGATTCCTTTACGTTTAATCTAATTTTTATCTCTGATGCATATTTCTCTCTCAGCCCTTTCCCCTCCTTTCCCCCTATTGTAATTATCCTTATGCTTTCTGCTCGTGCATCGCATAGAAAGAAGGTTAAACCCATTCACTTGAAAAAGAAAAAGGGATACCAGTATGACGGAAAGCGGCATTATATTCCCGGCAGGCGAATGATATCATATTGTCCTTTTTTTTTTCTTCCCCTTATCACCTAGAAACCCTGTACTGCAGAATTGTACTAAAGTTTTCATTTTTGCGCCGCTAGTTCCTATGGGACGCGCGGAAGAGGTCGTGTGCGATGAGCGGGCTAGCCGCTTAGCCACATGTTTCAGGATCTTTCCCATCTTTTCTGTTGATTCGATCCCAAATCCATGGCTGACGCCTCCCTGCAGTGGTGATCTGCCTGTAGAACCTAAGTTGGGGAGTGTTACGTCCCCCTCCATCGTTGTCTGTGGCGGCGGTATGAATATCAATCATAGGATTACCAGTGCCTGCTTCCGAGGTGGTGGAAACATCGGAATCAGCAATCCGTGCGTACCCGCAAGCGCATACGCATATGCATCTCGCCATGTCGGAGCTTCAGGTATATAGGCGTTAGACTACGTTGCCCGTAATTCATGATCCATGAATGATGCGCAAGAAAGAAGGGGAGCAAATGCAGTAAAACGGCTGCTCGCGTGCGGGGAAGCGGCTGCTTGCTTGTGCGTCTTCTGTTGCGTGGCGTATGCGCGTCGAAGCCAAGGCTAAGGTCTCATATCACGTCAGCCAGGCAAGACAAGGTTTGAGGCAAATCCTAAATAAGATTGAGGGCGTTGTACGGAGATGCGTGTAGTAAAAGGCACGTCTAACAAGATTCGAATCAATCGACAACTGGGTTCGGTGTGATTTGATTGGTATAAAGAAAAGAAGAGCGGCGTAGATTTTTAGGAGCGAAGAGCGAGGGGATGAGGAGCGATGTGGCCGAGCTCCTATGGTGCGATTAGAGGCGAGAGCGACACTAATTGTATATGTGGTCATTTTACCATCACTGTTCACATTATATTGGTAGCTGGTTGAACATTGGGAACACAACACTGATAACGAATTGGGTATCCACGCTCTCATGAATACATACAAGCCGAACGAGGAAAGGAGTGAATGAGCATCCGCGTAGAATATTAGAACACAGCTCAAGCCCTGACTTCCTTGAACACAGCTGTTGATATCACCAGCTCAGCCTTAAATTGTACTGGTAAGACCATCTCCAGCGTCTCAACTTCTTCCCTTGCAGCTTGCAAGCGCTGCTTCACGGAACTGTCGATTTCGTGCTCTACGTCTGTTACAGCTGTCTCTAGCTGCTGGACCTGTCGGTCAAGCCCCAGCTGGAGACTCAACTTTGGCACCGATATCTCATCCTCTAACAGTTGAGAGGAGCGGCCTGGCTTGGTAGTCTCAGTGCCATGGACGAAGATGAGCGTTTGTAGGAGACTGAGGTCGACGTCTTTGGTCCACTGTAACGCTCTCCACGCGCCTTCAGGGACAATGGCAAGACGCCGGACCTTCTCGAAGTCCTTGGTCTTGCTCCAAAGCTGTGAGCATTCTGGCGTCAGCTCTGCATCTCCGAAGAACAGAGTGTCACGTTTGAAGTCGATGTACACCCGCGGCTGTGCGTCGCCAACGCCGAGAGATAAGGAGTAATGCTTCAAGGCTTCGTATCGGGCCTCGCCATTGACGTGTAGAAGGGCGGGGACCGGTGTTGCAGACTCCCACGTCTCTCCACTGCCAATAGGTTGTGGCAATACTTCATCTAGTGAGACAGGCACTCTCTTTCGCGAATAGAGCGAACTAATCACGACTGTCCTTGCCTCCGGCATGGCGAATTGCCAGATCTTGATACGTAGTTCAGCGGGCAGCTTCCCGAATAAGGCGAAGCTATCCGCTTCATTGGTGTTCGCAATGAGTAATGGAGGATGCTCCATGGTTGTATAGGTGATATTGATAAGCTGGTCGATTGGGATGGATGGCAGCTGTAGAAGCATGCGTAGAACAAGTCAGATGGACAATGGATACAAGTATGAGTATGCCGGGCATCTACATATTTATATGTGTATATATAAACATAGGATACTCAATTAGGAGGTCTTCCTTGGGCAGCAGGCTAAGGGTGAAGCGGCTTCTCTTCAATCCACAAAGCAGAATGTAGTGTAACGGTGAACAGTAATTAGGAAATTTGTAATAATGATCACTGTGGCTGAATTTACCATGCAGGAGTTGGGGGTGGATTGTGGTCAGCACAAGGCAAGTGATGCGAGGAGGAGGGCTGGCTGGCTTATATAGTGCATATCCCAGTATACATACAAGTTGAGTTTGGGAGTTGGGGGCGCTGGAGGGGTGCTTGAACGGGTTCACGGTTCACCATTCCATCCCGTTGGTAATAGTTCTACTAGTACGGGGTAATAGGTCAGGATGACTGGACAACGGAGACGAAAACAGTATGCCTGCATTCTTCGAGCTACCCGGGAGTGCATGACGAAAATACAGCCATTACTACTTAAGTGGTGTACTAGTAGTACTGCCTGGAATGCTGGTTAGCTAAGCAGTGTCTGCCGTAGCATGTTAAGCTTAGCTTTGCAGGGTCGACGGGCACAGACGGGCACAGACTCGCCCGCCTCCCGTCTGCACAACATCTGCGTACGTAAGTAGTAGTAGTCTTGGAGAAAGAGACTGTGTCGCGACCACGCAATTGTTTCTCATTTCTGCTCCTGCAGGCTGTCTACGCCTTCGGGCGCAACGCATCATATGATAAGGATGATCACTCGACAACGGAAGCTCGAGACACTCGAGACACCCCGCAGCCGATAAGTCATAGCCGTTGGCCTATGAGACAGCCAATGCTGCACCCAGTCGAATTGTTTTTTTCAATCTCTTTTTCCTCAGGGTGTGTATCATAATCCTAGCACAGACGGTGCTGCATCTCGAGATGGCCAGGTCAAGCGATGATGATTGGGCGCGAGCAAAAGGCGGGATAATGTGAGAATTGGCCTGCGGTAAGGCTCAAGCCGCCAATGACGTTGCACCGGCGGCAAGGCGGCGTCCAGGGTCTCGCAGGGCGTGCACGGGCTTGTCTATCGTTGGCCAGAAACACAGGTGTAAAAGGGAGGCGTCGTCACCGATGGCATCAAGGCGTCAATCACAAGGCGGTCTGATCTGTCGGCTGTGCTTACGTAGTATGCTGGCAACTACGCTGCCAAGGGCAAGAAAGGGGAACGGGAGATAGGAAAAAAAAGAAAAAATTTTTTCTAAGCATTGCAGTCCTGACTGGTGGGTTGTGTCAAAGTCACCTCTTGCCCTTCGCGTTTCCTTCCTGTCTTTGCTTTCTTTTCTTCGAGAAGAAGGAACTATCAACAATTGACTGCACCTAACTGCCGACTTATCCTTACCTCTTTGACTATGTATTTTACAGTATCGGCCAGTACGTTTATCTGATGTAAAATATACTTAAGTACTAGGTAGGTACTAATGTCTGAAGCTACGGGCGGGGCAGGATTAAGCCTCAAAGCCGACTGAACCGTGTAAGCCGCCCGAAAATGACAGGATTGACCACGGATGAGGAGGCCGTGTCATCGAACTTATCTAGGCGCCGTGCACTTGTGCATTTAGATGCACCGTCCCGTCTTCATCTTTACACTCCCGTCTCAAGCGGAGGGCAAATTTGGCCGAGTGACGAGTGATGGCAAAGCACAACGACAGGCGCTACAAAAAGCTACCTAATTACCGTTGGTACCTACCTACATGTACCTACCTTATGTAGTGTACTTTCTGTTCGTGTCGGCGGTCGGCTACTTTTCGTGCCGACACTTTCCGGCGTCCTTCTCGACCGAACACTGAATTGTTGAATACGTCGACTGGCATTGCAACAACCAACTATTAGATTGCCTTATCATTTTTTCCCTTTCAATCGTCTAGTCAATTCCCAAAAACTTTGCTATGTTTTATCAGAGAAGTGCCGCGTTCTACGCTCGCTCTCGCCACTATACGTCAATCATTCGCAATTCGTCATCCCGCTTTTCCACGTAACCAAGAGCCTCGCTCTCTCAGCTGTGGGACGTGTGGCCTGATGAGAGACATGGTCGTCATACGTGCCAAATGCGTCAAACACATTGATTAGCCTTGTAGTGACTGACGGCATACTCCATGACTCTCATCGAGCGACGATTGACCTGATAACAGACCGCGAGACAACAAGCCTTTGTTCTCATCGTCGGCTCGTAATCCTTCCACACAACGTCAATTATACTTAACTTTATTTCATATATAGGTCATGGAGATACCTAGGTAACCGGATTCCTACAGCGTAACTCATAATACGGGACTTTAGCGTGTTAAACCGAGAAACCATCTCTTATTCTCACTTCATATTCCCACTAAGACTCCCGCCCAAGACCCCTATTCCACTGGTAGGTTAGGTGAGTTTACAACTTGAAAACGGCGCTACCGTGCATCATGGTTTAACATTCCCCACAATTTGGCCTTAGAAGCTTGTCCCGACTAGATGTCTCCTTGGCAGTGGTACATACCCGTCGAGCCGTCTTCTTAAACCGAATGTCTCATAATTGGGCTGGTATCGCCACACCCGGCCTTCCCCGGGGGGGGACACTCACTTAGGGATGTTCCGAGGATGCATGCGTATGCATAATGACTGAGTTTTGAGACTTGGCCAGAAGCCTAGACTCCAGCCTACAATCACCACCCCCGCTGCTTGGCATTAAGGGTCGTCTCGATAGAATAAACGATTGATTTACGCACCCTCGCCGATCTTCTATTCCTATATTCGATCATCCAAGAATACTTCCAGTGCGTAACGTATATACGCAGGAGTAGCAGCGTAGGTGTTTCACCTTTCAAACCGGTTATTATGATGTGTATTACTATTAAATTAGTGCATATGATGTCCGATTGGACTGGGTTCTGTCCCTACCTACGTTTTCATAATAGACGTATGCAACGTCTCAATTCAGATTCGTGATAATACATCTCTCACCTACACCCTTTTCTTTTTCTCGTAGCTTCCACTCTCTATCCTATCGGGGTAGTTAAACTTCTTTAACGCCGATATTATAACAGGACGCGAGATCTAAACTATAATAGGAATTCGGCGACACCGTCTCTGGCCTTCAGGCTTAACTGACTGCATCTGGGAGTTTTCAATTTGAAACCTCGAAGCGTCCTCTCATCCGCTTTGACCATATTTCGATATCGGGTATCTTCTGCCTGGAGTTTGCTGGTCTTCTTGCGACGAAGCGGCTTCGGACAAAGGAAACTATGTGTTCAGTTGACTGCTAATTTGACTATATCTTACTATGACTAATATATTTCCCGTATGATCACTTTAAACATTGAAGTGAGCACAGCGCCCATGAAATTTCTCACATCTAGGAAACCGGCCGAACTCACACTTCTAAAGCAATTACTTCAACAGAATGGTGATTAAGCTCTGGTCGGCAAGAATCACAGTCCAATTCAATTAACTGAGTTCTTCGTGGCTGTTATGTGTCAACTGGCCTAATACATAGACGAGCCCTTTGTCTACGCATGCTGACTTAGCCATTTTATTGAGTAAATCAGGCCCCTCTCTCACTCACTTCACTTCAATATCGTACTTGAGAGTGTAGAATGTAGCCGTCTGTATATACAAAGTTTATCCTCTTAGGCAGAGAGATTCCTTTTAAGCATTTTTGTAAGATTTAAGAAGTTGGCACGTAGCTGGCGCTTTAAACAAGAAGATAGCGAATAAACATGAACCAAATCTATACAGTGAAATCTCACTATAAGAAGCTTTAGATATAACTTCATGAATAAAAAGCGCTGGTAGATCTATTAGGTTAATAGTAAATCTAGGTACCTAAGGGAATAACTTACACCTTATATGGTGAACCATGTAGGGTGACACAAGCCATATAAAGTTTCTTGATAAAAAGTTGATGTTAGGTCGCTAGGCTATACAAACTGTAAGATATTATCGCTATCAACAAATAATATCTCTTTCTTTCTACTTTGTTTCTCACTTACGATCTTTTAAACCCGCTAGAACAGATGATCAACGAGACTTCACAGAATGAGTCGCCGAGTGCAAAAGTTAACAGACCCGTCGCATGAATCTGTTGATTCCGATATCGTGAAGGATGCGCATATTGCCCGGCAATATCTTGTTGCGGCAGAACTGGAAGGGCTTCTGCCCACCTCAATACTTCAACGGTCCTTGTCAACTAAATCTGTCGTTTCGACCACCTCCTCGTTTGCAACCAAGTTTCATAGCCTGAGGCATCTTGATGATGCCCAGGATTATCGAGAAATTGGTGCGGGTTTACAAGGAGTAGTCTACGAGCGATTGGGCAGCGCCAACGTTGCTAAAAAGGAACGATCAACAAATCGAGGTCGCCCGTTAAGAGATGAGTTTGGTATGCATCAAAAAGTTTCCGATGCTTTCTTGAAGTATAAAGAATACAGTAGCGATGTTCGTGTTCCACGGCCTTACGATTTCATTGCGAAGGAGTCGGTCTCGCCGGAACTCCTTTCTCGAATGCCAGCAGACGACCAGAAACCTAGCGACATTGCAACAATGGAAAGAATCCTGCCGCTCCCAAAGGTAGTGAGAAAAGCCTTGATCAAGCAATTTTACGCAGAAGATGACAGTCTCAGTGATGAGAACCTGGTTACGCAGTTATTGAACGAAAGGGCAAACAAGCATTGCCTAGTGCGCGTTTACCTAGGTCGAAGAAGAGTCGCAGTGCCCAAAGAAAGCTTCACTCTACGCAATTTTCCTTTGACAATCGATATGATGGGCAGGCTCGGGTTAGACATGATGCAGTTCGCTACTATGATTGGTAGTGCCTATGCAATCATGCATTGGGCTGCTAACATTACGGGAGACGACACCGAGTTTGTTCTTGGCACATCGACTACTAGCAACAACGATTTCCAACAGAGAAGTGTGCATCTCTATCTCATTGACTTTGGTCAATGTGAGGTCGTGGACATGAAAGAAGACCAAGATGTGATTTTTCAAGCCTTCAAGGGGTCGATGGTCCTTCAGCAAAATCAGATCTATTTACCACATCCGAAAAGAACCGTTACATTATACCAGGCTTGGAAGGCGGCGTATCTAAACACTTCTCGGAGGGTTATTCATCATGAAGGCCTACTATTCGACCCTGAGGAGTTCTTGGTTGAGTATGAGGAATATCTCGAGGATTTTGACCCTTGAGCATGAGATTACCACGATGCCGAATTGGTGGGAGAATGGACAGCGTAATTCAAACAGATAATTAAGCCAATTTGATTATTATTTGGAAAGTCTTATTTTGGTTAGCTGTGCAGACAGGCTGCCCAATTCGGTTTTCGCAATTCCAAAATCAATAAGATACCGAGGACCGCTTTCATAATTTTGCTTACCCTTCCAACTTTTATTAATGTGCAACAAGTGTTATCCATCCTGGTAATGACAATCCCACTCCATCGCCGCCGGCGCCCTATCCACTTCCAGCATCGACCTCGCGTTGCACGTAGTGATCCAGTTCGTTCCTCTCGAGGAACTCGTCCAAGAGATCTGCGACTTTGGCATTATCCATATCTGCAAATGCGATATGCGTGCTCCCCTTAAGCCCAGCATCCTTTCCCAACAGCAGCACTTCTGCGTTACCTCCATACATGTTGATTAGCTTGGCAGATAGTCTCGCTTGCGCTAGGAAGGTGAAGCTCTCGTCACGATGGTCACTAAAGATGTATTGGATAGCCGGCAGTTTGGCTAGCTTTTTAAACTGCTCGAGCGGGATAACCATGGGCCCGAAAGGCGCACCTGCGGTGATGTTGAGGTTGTCTGGGAACACGTAACCGAAACTCTCATACGCTACGATCGCCTTGGTGTTGGTCGTATTGCTCAACGTTACAGCCAGCTGCGCACGCAGTCCAGCCGCCGAGTTCGTTAGGTATACAATACTGTCGCCGATCTTATACGAATCTGCGGCGACCGCGGCGGCATTCGCTTGTAGATAGATGTTAGGTACCGTGTCATATTCGACATACCGAGCGCTGGTGGTCTGTTGCCAAGCCGTTTTGTTGGATGCTGGAAATTGTGTGTCTGGCCAGAAGTTGCCATATGAGGGACCAAAGTTCCACGCGACAAAGTTCCCTTGGTCTCGGTAGTCGGGCGTGTAGAAGGTCGGCTCGCAGGCCCAGTTGGCACGACCAAGTCTCGGTGCATCCCAAAGGTACACAGGGTAGTCTCGCCTTAAAAACATATCCTTGAAGCCTTCGCCACCGTCAAACCGATTTTGCCACGTTTGTGTGCTTGAACTATGCCACATTACGAGACTCGTCTTCCGTGGCTGCCATGGAATAAAATATTCCATGTAACCATGGTCGCAGGAAAGCGTCATATTAGGGTTTCTAGGGTTCTGAATGATTTTGCCAGCAACGTTGAAGCCGCCAGAGCGATCGAGCATAATGGGTCGCCTCTTTTCATTTTGCTCACTGAAGCGCACGCCACTTGCCATGAGGGCAAGAAATCCAACACACATAACATATACTAAAAACATTTTCGTAGTGATTAGTTGAAGAATGAAATAGACCGTCTGACAAGTTGAGCCCAATATTCATTGATATTTAAAGCTGAAGATGGCCACCTTACTCTTGTTTGTTAGTCCTGTAGGAGCAGAGTCACATATATAATCTTTCACACTCATGACGCGCTCTGAGCACGAATGCGACTCTCACACCAGAGCCCAATGAGAGAATTGCCGTCATTTCAATTAGGATAAATATGTCGCTATGAAGCTTTGTCATAGAAGCAACAAGGAATCGTATATTTACCCGCCTTGTCTCTGCAACCTATTACCTCAGACGAAAGTAGGACGGATACACGCAGAATTGGGAAAGCTACTGAAGACCAACATTAAAAGAAGATAAGACTAGACAGAAGCTGCTTTTTGAACTGTAAAGATAGAGCGCATAATAAAAGGCGGTGATGAGTTAACAGAAAAAGGGGTTGAGACGGTCGTTACCTAGTCATGCGTTCAACGCGTCGACTGAGTCTAGGTAGCATTGTAAACTTGATTGGCTGAAAGCCTTTCCTCTTTAGGAATGCAATATCAGGAAACACAAGTTCGGTGTCTCGGCGACCTGGAATCTGGCCCTCGCATATGCCTACGTGTGATTTAATCATTCATTTACAGAGCTGCGCATGATCTCGACTTTATTACCATTGAACGTAGTATGGATTCGACAGATCTTTACCGCTGAAGGTCGTTGCAGCTATATTGCGCGGGTCTCGGCAGCACCGGATATGTGTCCGTGTTGTTAAGAGACTGGGTACAGGCTCAAATCTTCTTAGTACCATCCACTCTACACTAGTATCTGTCCACGAACACCGCCTCCAGTCAGAGACGGCCCTTACAAAAAATGATCTTCATGCAAGACGGCAGCATGTTGATCCAGGTATTCACTTAAGCGGTTAGAATATCTGTTCAGGGCACCAACTTCGAATGCGACGAGTATTGGACTTGACCAGGCTGATAAGTTGCATGGTGTTGATGAAGCTGACGTAAGTTAAAGCAGAACGGCTACGGCCGGTCGTTCTAGTGAAACCTCACATGTAGTACTGCGATCTTATCCTGGTTAGGAGCGTTGCGGCCCCCTATCTCGTGGTGTTACTATTCTGGATGTCTCGGCACAAGTAACGACATAGATGACGTAGGTAGCCAGCCCAGATACGGTAAGGCAGTGGTAGAGACTCAACCTAATTCATATTCCAGCCTTTCTCAAGTGGGTGATCCTGGATCGCCAAGCTCGAGACTTAAGGAAATAAGCTTTTTTAATCGGCTGCGGATCGCAAACGTGACCAATCACGAAGGCCGAGATACCGAACTGACCCGAGATGAAGTGGTGTGAGGAAACACACTTAGAGCTTCGTCACACCGGTTACCCATGTCCGCCTCCCCTAGTCCCACGATCAACAACGGCGGTGACGAAAATAGCTTAAGCTCGAGTTCTCCTCCATATCGAGGTTTTGATTTTCGGCATCGGGGTGGGCGCCGATCCCATCCTGGCAGAGAACTGCTCGGGAGCTATTCAGGGCTGGGCCTTCGGTATCGGCCCGCGTCCTATGTAATCCCCATCCTTGTTCCAACGACATGTGGCAGAGATGTACTCTGGGATTGCTCGCACAAAACTTCCTTGGCGCACGATCCGTAGGAGTTAGTTCTAATCACAAAGCTTGGCTATCTTGGCTATCTTGGCATATTCCACTTAAGTGTAAGTAGTCAAGTTTCATACGTTGATATGAATATAAGCTTTCTGCAATCATATACTGGACATCGCAATTTGTAAGCATTTCAACGGCTCCGAGTTAGCAGTTTTAGATCATTGCTTGCTACCTATGTAGGTGCTGTATGTCCAAGGGGTTTGCACTAGGATGGTATAGTCTTCCTTCCTGTTTTGGTAATACCAAACCCTGTGCTTATTCATGGGTTGGGAGTGGAATCTGATCTGGTTTCTCGCGATGTACTCGGCATTATGGACCGTTTCTCGGAGACTTGAGCTGGGGTAATAGCAATATCATTTTGTGACGGTGTACAATATGACGACGATGATGAGCAATATAAATAGAGGCATGATGTCTAACATCTTGTCTGATACTCTGTCCCAGCAAGCTTCAGCCCAGTCACTCGCTCTCATAACACCCAGTCGCTTTACAACATGTATATCCGAACAGCTCTCGTCGCGGCAGGACTCCTCCCTGTAGGCTACGGCCTTCCCAAGCCTCAGTAAGTATTAAGTCTAGGAAGCTTTCCAGCATCAAGGTTTAACACGCAACTCAGAATGACCTATGAGGAAAACACCGGACCTGTTGGCGGCGTGGACCCTCCTTTTCCGACCTTCACCGCCGCCGCAGGCGACCTGCGCGGATCCACGGACCTTCAAGGTGGCATTGCTTCGCGCCCCCCAGTGTCAGGAGGCGATTCAGCGGTCGTGCCCGACCCAGAGCTGGTGAACGGGCAAGACGCGGACGCAGACCTAGGCCTTTATCTGGACTTCAACAGCGCCACGCCTCCCAATGGGCCGCAGCCGATCCGTGGTGGACTAGGCGCTACCGACCCGGGGCCACGTACTTTTGAATATGAGAAACTGAACCCGGACCTGTACGCGCCACCGGGAACGGATAAGGGCGACGTGCCCAATGCTAGTATGTGAACACTAGAGTCATTCTCTTCCCTTTCTAGTAATCTGAAAACTCCCAACTGGCCTCGGGGACCATGAATCAGGAGAATAGCATTCACATAAAGAATAACCACTGACTCGAGCATAGTGTGGCCGCTTGGACTAAGCCACAATCGCGCGGGTACCGGAAACCAGGCAGGTTGGGCGCGTCAACAGAACCTGGAGGTCTTACCTGCGGCCACGGCTATGGCCGGCGTGGACATGCGACTATCGCCCCAGTACGTATTTATGACGAGTCGAATAGTTACTACAAGTGATTGTTTCTAACTCTTACACTTTTGTAGCGCCTATCGAGAACTACATTGGCACACATCGGCCGAATGGTGAGTTTCGTACCGGTGGTCCACGTTTGTGGGCGTCATGAAGACTTCAGCTCGAGTATTAACATGTATTTCTTCCTTCTAGGGCCCTTGTTCTGAAGGGAAGCGTCCGCGTAGCAGCAATGAACGAGGATGGTGCATCTTTCATAGATGATGTCACGGCCGGTGATGTATGGTTCTTTCCCGCGGGTATCCCACACAGCCTGCAAGCGCTTGACGAAGGCTGCGAGTTTCTGCTGGTCTTCGATGACGGCAATTTCTCGGAGGATGAGACGTTCCTTGCCAGCGAGATGATGCTACGTTCGCCAAAGGAGGTCTGGGCCAAGGATCTCCAAGTCGATGTTAGTGCCCTAGATAACATACCACAGGACCAGAAATACGTAAGTTTCACTCACCCCCGTAACTGTTTGACCTGTGATCAGAACCTGAGAGACTAACATTTTGGTGCAGATTTTCAACGGGACCCCAGCACCTGCCGATATCGAGAAGCAAAATATTACAGGATCAGCAGGATCTCTCAGTGGCCCTGACGGTTACACGTACCATTGGTCACAGCAGGAATTTCACAATACCACCGGGGGCAGCGTCAAGATCCTAGATCCTGTTACCTTCCCCATCGCAGAAATGTTTTCTGCTGCGCTAGTAGTTCTGGAGCCGGGCGCCATGCGCGAGGTTCACTGGCACACGACGTCGGATGAGTGGTCGTACTTCCTTCAAGGGTCGGCTCGAATCACGATTTTCAAGGCCCCAGAGTCTTCTCGCACCTTTGACTTCACCGCAGGAGACGTGGGATATATCCCACAAGCACAGGGACACTATGTCGAGAACACCGGCACAGAGGACGTCATCTTCCTCGAGGTGCTGCAGGCGAAGAAGTTTGGCGATATCAGCGCGTCACAGTGGCTTGCCCTGACACCTCGCCAGGTGGTCAAGGACACATTAGGCTTCACTGACGCAGTTCTCGATGCACAGCCTAAGGACAAGACCCTTATTAAACCAGGTAACACGAACTTGACAGCCATTGCTGGCAGCACGAACTCGACGGCTACTGCTGCCGGATCCTCCTAAGGCATTACGATGCTGATGATTTCCCGGAAGAACAGCAACTTACTGAAGGCAAATATAGTTTCCTTGTGTCGACAGTATAAAAGGTGATGTTGATGCTCTATCTTGAATGGACATAGGATATGCGGTGGAAGTTTACGGGGTAAAGTTGTTTCGAATTGTACTGCATGTAACAATATTTAATACAACCGTCCTTATCTTCTCTTCCAATATAGCCTTTTGAACTGGCACGAATATCATATCTGTTCCCAGACGGCGGGGTCTCACTTGGTTTGGGTAGCTCGAAGCGAGTATGTGGCGATTTATTATCAATCAAGCCTCCTGTGGGACTACTAGCGAATGTCGACGAATAGTTCGGTTATTCATCCGAAATCGCGAAAATGACAACCAAGAGTTCAGTGTGATAGGTCACCTTACAGAGCGAATAGCTATGCTCGACCCAGACAGTCTATAAACCCTATTTGTACTTAGTCTACAAAGTTATCTGTGTGTACAGTGACTCCCGACTAGAGTCACTGCAACAAGAAACGACCCATGTGCCGTAGGCCCTCAAATACTAACTGACCCTACCACTTTAGATATCGACTAAACAGCCAAATCAGATAGAGTAAAAAAAAAAAACCAGAATCTTTGAATACTCATGTGATTTAATCCCTCAGGTTTTTCTATTGGATTTGTTGAATGATTGCTGTTTGAAATAGTAGTATATGTGGTATAAAGATCTGAAATGGGTCTTTTTTTGTTGCAGTGACTCTGTCCCGACCTCCAGTCATTTGAACCGTCGACGAAGAGAGAATGGATGAGCCATACAAAGGCGTAGCGCCAGCTTTGATGCTTCCTTGGCCCGGGCGACTCAATGGGCTCGACATATCGTAGAGTATAGGCTACATGGTGCGTTATGACCTGACTTAACCAGCCTATCTAGGATGTCGCAACTTTTCCGTGCTGGGCGGATCCACACATACACCTCTCATAATCCTCGAGAGACGTTACACACAATTAGTCAAGTCTCCGTGATCATAATAAAAAACGAGCAAATATACGCGTAGGAGTAATGATACAATTTTCTCGAAAGTGCCTCATGACCACCGTAGTAGCGCTTATGAGTGTTATGCGCTAGGAGAGCTATCTGTATATCCTTGTCTATATGATACAGCACCGAGACCTAGCATTGATAGTAGATTGTGGGACTATCAGATATTGCACGTGTATGCGAAACAAAACAGAGATCGGGCTAGCCTAGCAAAGTTGCACGGCCGATCTATATTTGGGGGCGGTGGTTGGTCTGGCCTGGGTTTGTTTCGTCTCGAGTCTGGGGTAGCGCTTTGCTCTAACCAGATATATTAAGCTGCCGCCGCAAGACAATTTGCTTCCCTACAAGTACCTGTCTTATCACCGGGGGCTGCTGGTATTAATATCGACCATATTATAACTCGCTGCGGCTGTCTTTGCGCCATTCCTATGGATTTGGACATTTCCCCGGAGCCATTCTTCCTATCCATGTTTCAATGTTCTACGGTTCGTAATGTAGACATTCTCTTACTACGACCAATGCTACGCGCCTTGATGCCGCTATAAGAAGAGATGTATATAATAAGTGCTATTGCCTATCTGATATGTATCCCTGGAAATTCATCTCCGGGGTAGACGTATACATGGGCGTGTGCATTGCTACATTGTACCCAGCCGCATTCGCTAACAGCATGAAAGGCATTGCTTGCTAATGGGAAAATAGAACGGTGATATATGACAGACCCTTTTACGAGGCTCGGCGCATGCTGGTCACGACCGGGCGTTTCAAGCGCTGAAAGACAACTACTTTTAGATGCTTACATGCGTTCCTAACACCTTCCTCCCTTGGAACGACCCTCATCGTCCTCGAGATGTACCAGTACTTGTGATGTCGAGGGAGGCAGTTGAAGCTGGAGAATGGTATGAAGTGACACCCCTCATAAGATCAGTGTGGCCTTTCATCGACACGAAAGGACGTTACAACTCTGACTAAAGATTATCCACGAAGCCGCGTTGATTGGCTCAGAGATGGAGGTCTTTTTATTACGTTGATTGGTGGCTGTACCCCAACTCTGAATATGCCACAGTTGGAGGCGGCGTAGTCGCGTCTGAGGGGTAGTGGAGTTGTCACAGCCCCTTCTAGTCAAGCATGCCAGGCCGGCAATAGCGTGCTGTGCGGAGTATACACAGATCAAGGAAGAAAGTTTCACTTTAGAAGATGAGAAAATGTCTCATACTAGATGTAAAGCAGACCTGGGCTCCCGTATACAGATTAAAAACGGAGAGCAGAGCCGGGAGGTGAGGCCACAAGGAAGCGTATGACCCTTTGCGCCGCATCTGTGTTCATTGCTAACTGCCTGTACACCGTATAATATCTTGAAACGCTGTCCCGACGTTTGCCTGGCTACCAATCACTTGTCCGGGGTGCGCACAATGTCGCTCGAAAAATAGCTTGCTCGGAGCCGAAGGGATACACATGAGCGACAAGCTGGCGGCTTGTCCGCATCATCCGCACTCCCATACTCGCATGGAAATATCGAAGGCTGTCCGGATCTATTCTTACCGAGTGACCCGGTGACACTTCGCGATCGCTGTTGGCCCTACTTGTGTAGTCCAGAAGGAAGATCCTCCAAGATCTCATGTGTATTCTTAGGTAAAAGGAAATAGCACGACCCGGATTGTAAGAGTGCATGGCATAAGCCGGTGTACATGCAACAAGACAAATCAGTACATTTTGGAGTAAGGACGGACGTATCAAGGGCTCAGAGCTGTCGATTAGGTTATTGTATTATATACAGCTGGGGAAAAAGGCCCATTACGGTGCCTCCGGCAACACTATCGAGCCTGCAATATAGAAATGGATGATCGAAGATAATGAGTAAGGGATCTGTCACAAGCGGCAGGATAGCGGCGAGTAGAAACCTGTTCAGCGGATGTATCGGATTGGACGATGACAAGAGACGAGAACAAGCATTAAACGGCGATGGCTTGCAAAACTCCGACAGGAATACGTATTCAGATCCGGGGTATCTGCAGCAGGGACAGGCCTCTGGGGGCCTATCTGCAACTAACCTCAGGGAACTTTTCTTACCCCGGCGTCCTACTAGAATCGTATATATGTACGCTACCAGTGTAACCCGCAGGCTTGGATGTGCCGCTTCTGCCTACTGTATGTCAGACATGGGCTTGGCAGCCCGTCATTTGTCGATTTGAGATGTATGTACCTGAAAGGATACCTAACTTGGACATGGCACGCACCCTGCAAGCCAGGTGAGGCAGGCATCCTTCAAGTGGCGCTCTGGCTTCGTATCAGCGTGCTATGATTGGACTTGAGACCACTGAGAGAACGTGTAAAGAAAGACCATGTGAGTGATAGCAGACGGGTGTGGCAATAGAGAGCAGGGGGGGTCCGTGAACCCGACAACGTGGCTTCGGGATCATGGAAGCAAAATCATTGGGTACCCAGGTACAGGAAGAACATGGCTCTTATCTCACTCATGGCTTTGCTCAGTCGTTTGCACCTATCGGCATGGGCATCACCTATAGGTAGGTCGGTAAGGATGTATATGTCATATACATGCTGTGTGAGGTCGGCGTCCGGCCCGGGTGCAATTTCACGCCGAAGTGTCATCACACTGGTCTGCCACCAAACCAACCTGCCAACCACCGTCAGTATCCATGTGGATGTCAGATGTAGGGGATCGCATGCAGTTACCTACCTATATGCTCCGGCGGGTATGAAAGCGGAGCGGTAGCGGGCCGAGTGTCTAGTGTCGTGTAAGTCGTGGGTGTCATCCACGCTACGTACGCACTCTATCGACACTAATGTAAGAAAGGTCTGACTGGGGGCTGGCACTATTCGCTCCTGGTCGCACGAAGCCACTCATCTGTGCCCGGGCTAGAGCTTAACTAGGATCCAATAAGTAACAGCCAGTTCCCCTGCGTTAGCTGCGCTTGGTGCTTCTTTCGGCCGCTTGCGTCAGCTGCTCGCTCACCTAGGTCAGCACGCCGCATTGCGCTGTGTTGAATCCTTGCGACGTTCCAATCTCTACAGTGTGCACTGAAGATGGATCTGTTTATACATGAGGGCTATACGTAGGGGGTAGAAACTAAGGACTAAGGACTAAGGACCACGCTCCATCTGGAGTTGCTTGCATCGGTACCTGCGTGTACCCGGCTGCGGTTGGTACTTGGTGTACGATTAATGACTCTTACCACACCAGGCACAAGGCGCAGCTAGACATCTCTCAATAGTCTATATTGTTGGGTCACTACCGGAACTGGAGGGCCTGGTGCTCAAACTGCATTGTCCGATCATGCTAGCTCCGTTGGACCTTGTCAGGCGAATGCTGCTCTTGAAGGCAGAGACAATGATGCGCTTGACGATTGGGGACAATTCACTTAGATAAAGTACTGCATAAAGGCGACGACTCTGCCCAGTAGTATCTCGGGCCATGCTAGAGTTGCAGCCGTTCTGTCTTGAAAACTTTAATTCCACTCCGCACGAGGAAAAAGGGGCAACATTCAAGCTGGGCTTCCTAGCTAGCCGCAGCGTGAGTCGTGGAAATGAAGTGTAGTGTAGTCCTTGTCGTAAGCTTGTGACTGGACAGGCGAAAATGCGCCCACGCTCGCCCTGCAGATCTTCTTGGCACACGGAGTTGAAGAAAGTCTTACCCCAATTCCTGGGGTTCGCTTGTCGCGATTGGTATACTATGTACTCATTTCCAGAGCGCCGGGTCTGGGCCGGAGAGGCCTAAATGCTTTGCTGCCGCCACAACGCGAGAGATACCTAACCTCTTCGCAGCACCGCTGGAGTAGCATACATGTACGGGTGCCAGAGTGTAATTTCCAGTCTTTATCACACTTTACGTGCAATAGCAGAATGCCCAACGCAGGAAGAGAAACTAGGTGCCATGGAGTAGCTCATGTGACATTGGGCAGCAGGGATTACAATCGTATGCAGCGTGAGCCGCTAACATTCTTTCATTGGGTAAGGTGTCCATGCAAATGCCTGCTATCCATACTATCTCAGGCGTAATGTGTCAAAATCGGAAACAATTCAACTGCTCCCTGATGGCTCGCATCAGTACCCGACACACCCTCTTACCATGAGTGAGTGCATGAACGGAAGCACACTTGCTAAACTCATCACTCCCGACGAAGCTTTTTCGACCCGAAACATGATCCTGGCCCCGTACACTTGTGATAACCGTCCGAAGTAAGCTAAATCATGAATTGGCGTAATAACACAACTGAGAAAGCTGCAGCTTTCACTACATCTTGGAGAAGGAACCCGCCTACTCGGCATAGAACAAAACAAATTTTTCGTCATTTCCCAATCTATATTATTGAACCCTTGGACACCTGTTTCATGCTTGTTGCCTTCTCTGTTGAGGCAAAATGAGATGTTCGTGCACGCTGCGTGATGAAATAGAAAAATAAAATAAAAAGAATTCAAATAATAATCCCACGACCCTTCTACGCCTGCCCGATGTTGGTATGAGGGGTATTCGCTGATGACTTCAAATCAATCGACTGGGGAACCTATGAAATGGTGATTGAGCGGCGGCATGGTGCGTCACATCGATGGAGGTCGGCACATGTCGAGGGTTATTCAATCGAAGGGATGTGCTGTTGTACAGAAGTGGGTGGTGAGTAGGGTATGGTCTCGCCATAGCCGCTGTCCAAACTAGTTTTCTCAAAACTCGTTGGCTTGGTTGGGGTTGCTCGACCGAAGACGTTTTTACCAATGTGCTTCAGCTTCCCGACGGATGAATCGACCGTATCAGGGTTTGGTATGTAGACGCTTGTAGCAGGCTGGACTCTGACACGGCAAAACAATGTTGAGAAGAGGAATTGGTCCCCGTTGGAATCCCACAATGGTAAAGTACGGTAACCTTGCTTGAGGCTGCTTAGCTTTACTGTGTAGGTCGCCACAGTAGGGTTGCGACCGCTGGTGGTCTCTCCATCTGGGGAGAGCTTGACACTAAATTTGACAAAGACCAATTCAGGGTACTTTGTTGTCACCTGAAACTCTCCCGGGTAATTAAATTCGGGGTCAAAGCCATTTTCCCTAACGATATTGGTCCTGACCTTCAAGGGGGTGTCAGTTTCGATAGGCACGCCACTCGTACTATCATGCTTGTCTCTCTTGTCGTTGGCGTGAAAAACTTCCATTTCGACGTATGGGTCTAATGTGCGATGGGAAGGCAGACTAGCAGGTCGCATAAGCCTCTGCGCCGAGATGAGATCAATGGCAAATGACAGATTTTGACGTTCTAACTTCCCATAGGCCTCTTCAGGCAGGCCACCGGGCAAAATTCGAATTGTTCGCATGGATTCAGGCTTAAGAACATAACCAGATTGGTCTGTACCACCAGCGAACATGGCCTGATTCAGTTGCATGCCAAGGTCGAAGGTCTGCCAGTTAAGTGCGGCCATCTGAACGCCTTTTCTCCAATACATCAATGGGTTGAAGTTATCGGATGCAATCCGCGAATACTGAGGGTATACTCGCATCATGTAACGCATGTTATGACGGGTCAACAATTTTTTGGACCCTGGTGCCTTTGAGTGCTTCCTAAAAGTCCCCTCCATGAAGGATAATATGTGATTGGTCTTCTTGCATTCAGCGGATTCAAACCCATGGAACTTTACTCCGCTACAATAGACTCCAAGATCACCTAGCGCCTTGACAATCTTGCTGGTTTTTTGCTTGCTATTTTCTTCTTCGGTCTCGCAATCGCTCGTACTGCTACTGATAGCACCATGCACCTCGCCCTCTGTTATGGTGTCAACCCTTTTGGTGATTATTCGGCGGGGTTGTTGGCTCGGGCCTAAGAGGGGACTGGAACAGAGGTATTGGGGAGGGATGTTCGCGTTGTCCATAGGCGTGGGCTTCGAGAAAGGAGACGTAAGACTATTTCCTCGTCGTCGGCTATTTATTTCGCCTCCACTGCGTTGTTGGTGGCTGGGATGCGTCCCTTTAACCTTAATCAATATACGATCCTTAAGCTCCGATGGGGACGGAAGCTTGTCCGCAGAAGGGTCTAAAGGCTCAGTGACGAGGCGAGCACCAAAGATCTCCTTCATGGTCTCAGCCATAATCTCTTGCTGCGCGGCGTTACAATGCACTTCGAGGGAGACCCACAGGGGAAATCGGCTGGCAACGAAGGCATACTTATTCACCGTATTTATGACCTCACGGAAGGATATGGCATTGACAAGAGCACGTCCATGCTTGACGGCGGGCTGTCCATCAGAGCCGTCCCAGCAGTCAATCTCAACGCTGCGACACCCCCTGAGAAGGGTCATAATGTAGCCTTCCACAGATGATACATCGGCTACTTGCCGGCCGATGAGGTATGTATTATGGGAGCTGGAGATGAAATACTCGTTGACAGGGCGGTCGAGGACGTGGTCAGCAGGCTCGCGTAGAAGGTGGTCGTTGTCTTTGGAGGCGAGGTAGGTAGCAAGACCCTCTTCTGTCATAGTAATTGAGTGTATGACTGGCCGTAAAGCTGAGGCGTCCTTCGCCTTGCTTCGCTGAGCATAACGAATGAACTTTGATTCCCAAAAGGCAGGGTTGCTGTCGACGTCTTCGCCCTGAACGTCGCGAAGAAAGCTTTGAAACTCTGACCATGTTATACCTCGGGCCAGGTCCGAGGTTGTCTGGCGATAGATTGTCCGGACATCCTTCCTCCGTTTCATTTCGCTGATAAAGAGCTGGAACTCGGTAAAATTGAGCTGATTTGATTTAGTTGTATCGGCGAGGTCAAACTTAGTTCTTAGCTCCTTTTGTGCCATGTGGATATGCAAGTTACGACAGACTCGTTCAACGCCCAAGAAATCGATTTTCTCTTCATCTGGAGAATGTGGTTTGTTGCCGAACTGTTTTGCCATTTCGCCGTTCCAGAAACTGCGAACAGCAGTCTCATTGAATGCCATTAGCGATGCCATGTGAAGTTCGCGGTGCTTCGATATTGAATCGAGACCTGTCACCCACTGCGTAAATGTTTCCTCATCGTCGGCGATTAGATGCATCTGCTTGCTTCGAGACGTATCGGGCAATGCGTAGAAAATGGTGAAAAAGCGCCCTTCCTCTGAATCGGGAACACCATAATCAATACGGTATTGCCGAGTATCTGAACCTATCCTGACGTCTTTAATATCATCGATATATATGGATTTCGAAGATCGTCCTTTATCCCAGGAGATCTTTCCGGCGTTTAACTCAAGTGTAAATAGCATGCGCTTGTACTTCTTCTTCTTAGAAATTTTGGTAAGGATTGTCCCCTTAATGAGCCCCCGGGGTATGACTGGGCCATCGCGAACATCGCTGTTGGAGAAGGACCCTGTTATGGAAGGCGCGTTGCTGTTGCATGACGGTTCTCGTGTTGTAGCGTAGGTGGTCCCACTGGTGAACTCGCTAGCCTCATCGTGCACCTCCTCGTCAGAGTCGGTCATTGCAGTATCAACTGGAGCGGTGTTGGTGCTATCACTCCTTCGTCTGAGGATACCAGGACCAAGGCTGACATCTCGACTATTTGTTGCGGCGGACGACTGTCGTCGTGCCCTCGAGAACTTATTCGAGAATCGCCTTATTAAGCCTTTCCCAGTAGAACCTGGGTTCATAGCCTCAGGAGGCATAGTGCCGTTACTCCCATTGAGGACGGCGGCACCAATGGAGCTGATGCTGGGCTTGCGGCTGAGTAGAGGATCACCTAGGTGCAGAGGTGGAGGAGGGAATATCTCAACATCTCGAATACGGAACGAGTCCGGAGAGGGCTGGACAGAGCTGCTCGTGGTCAAAGCAGAGTTCTCTGGGGACATCAAGGGGGAGACGTTGTGAGAACCCGATGCTGCGGTTGACGCACTTATAGCCGAAGTAGGTAATACACTAGTCTGTAGGCTAGGTTGATGAGTGGTTTGGACCTGGCTGGGACGGGGCCTTCGCAACGCGGTGCCCTGGCCAGCCATGGCGGGTGTACCTGGCGAGGGCTGGGCCTCTGGGCTGGAGAGGGCAGGATTCCTGGTTGAACGCATGGTGTCCAAGACGGGCAATAGGTGTGGCCAGACGGCGGAGAAGCTGGCATGCGTGGGAAAGAGGGGACCAGGGAGGTGATGACTATGAACGGCTGGTTGGTAATATTGGCTTCATCTTCCTGGACAATATTGTTATCGGTTCACACCCCTGGGGGGGCGGACGGGAGTAGTAGTGGTGGAGGACCAGGTGGTGAGATGAGACACGGTTCCTTACGTGAGCGCTGGTCTTGGGGAGAGCGTGTTAATAACTAAGACTAAGAGCGGGTTCAAGGCTGCAGACCATCTCGGTGCTTTCCACGATGTTGACGGCAGACCGCACCTGCAAGGATAAGTAGGCCCCGAGATCGATGTACAGGGCGGTCCTGAGTACAGGCCTCTGACAAAGGTACGTCGAGGTACACTGGACGAGGTCTGGGAGGACAGCGTCTGGCGTTCAGCAGCACGGGGACCAGGACCTGGCTGGGGTGGACGATGGGCCGATGTTGCAATAGCTCGAGGATGAGGTGGCAGGTAGCATGCAGGTCGCTAGTTTGGGCATGCAGCGAGAGTTGGGGGATTCGCTTCCAAGGCTTGGATCCCCAGCGCGCGCACCAGAGGAAGCTGATATAGGGAATCGTGCCCCCCGCAGTGCGCAGAACTACTACGACTATGCTCTCGAGGGCCCTCCGGGGGCGTGGCGACCTCTCGGGACCTCTCGAGACCTCCTGAGACCTCCTGGCGACTTGCTGGCGCCTTTCTCCTATATGCTGCGCGCGGTATGCGTATTGTGTATTGTATGTATTACCTTTCTGGCGAGTGTGGTGCCCGATGCGCCGACGGGCCTGCACCGCCCGAACAATGCGCAAGGGCGGTAGCAGAGTGCACTTTTGTATAACACGCGATAGCCCCCCCGGCGAAGACGAGCACAGATCTACCAAGCCGACAGAAAGAAAATAAACACAAAGGAGCCGCACCAGACAAAAGCCGTTGTCTGCTTGCTTGTCCCAACCTGCTGGAACAACCTGGTCGAGCAGCGGTGCTGCTGAGCAGTAAGGGGACTAGTCCAAGAAATAGTAGCAGTAGTAGTCGGGCAAGGGTAAGAATGTATGTGGCAAGTGGTATAAGTAATTTTAGAATTTTAGACCAGGGCAATACTCAGTCCCGGGAACGGCAGCAAAGAAAAAAAAAATTTGTAAGTGAGGGATTGCCGTTGCAAGCTGTGTGTCCCAGTGCCAGACTGTGTGGAGAGTTGCTCTGCGAAGCCGCGATTCCAATTGCGTCTGTTCTGTCGTGCAACGTGAAGTGCGCGGAGTGAGTCGACTTTTTATGTTGAGGTGTTGAGAGGGATGCCACGGCGCGGATTGCGATGTGCGATGTTAGTGAGATGTTGCGAGTGAATGCGCAAGGCGCTTTTAGTAGTAGCCACAGAGCCCGGCGGTGGTGCGTTGTAGGGGTCGGGGGGAAAATACGGACGGGGACCCAGAAAATTAAGGTCGAGGCGATGAGTGGTGGTGACTGGCTGACTTCGCGCGAGCTGGAGAAGTGCGGTGTGAATGGGCGCGGGCTGGCAGGCAAGACGGGGTCGGATTGGAAATTATCAGCTAGTGGGTTAGCGTACAGTTTATCTTTTGGCAAGGACGTGGTCCGCTGTAGTGTAGGTGCCTAAAAAGAAGAGAAGCGAGTACAAGGGGGGAAATAGAAAAAAAAAAAGAGAGAGAAAAGAAAGGCCTAGACAGAAGGGGTAAAAAGAAACAAGGGAGAAAATAAGTGTCCTCCTTTTCCCTCCCTCGAGAAACCTCTAAAGAAAAGATGAATAAAAGCTATGTCTAGAATTCCGGCTTGTGTATAGCAAAAAACCTACAATCAGCAGTGATGCTACCTCTCCTACATCTAGGTAACCGCAAAACCTTAATGGAATTCATCTACTTATCTGGGTAATACTGGGAAAGCGGCCAAAAGGGTAGATATAGGGGACATAAAATGTTTGAACCAAGGACTAGCTTCCAACATGCAAAACTCTGGGATTTACCCGCACGTACATGAGAGAAGTTGTTGCTAAGCGGATGGTGAGCAACGGGCCCGGAATGAGTACTTAGGTAGGTACCTACGACACCTCCTTTACCACTATGTACATTACTTCCAAGGAGGTACACATACCTAGACAGGTTGCCAATTCACCGTAATGAAACTGTAAGCCCATACCACCTACCGGCCTAGGTAGAGTTTAGCGGGAGTTGAATACGGTGCTCTACCTAACCAGGTTGGCAAGCTACAGTAGATTAGGTACTTTGCCTACTTACTCACAGGTACCTACCTAGCATTTAGTGTACTGTGCTCAGCGCAACGTCTAGAGGGACTTGGCAAAACCTACTTAGGCATCTAAGCCTGAATGGGCATGGGTGACTTGGTGCAATCAGCAACAGCATTCTAGTATTCAAGCTTGAGCCTTGCAAGTTGCGGATTTGATTGGGCCATGGCATGAGGAATTCCTGGTCAAGATTAAGTAGGGGCATGTTTGTGATGATCGTTACCGACGGCTTGTATGCGAATTGGATAGTGGTGTCGAACTCACGGGACCTCGCTACCTAATTGAAATGGGTCGGCAAAGAGACACACGTAGCATGGGGAACTACAATGGACCAACGAACACCTGTATTAATTACTGCCTATGTATTGGTCTGGAATTAGGCAGGTCTAGGCGGGCTTCTTGTGTCTTTCTAGCGATACATCGGGCAGGAACAATCTCAAAACTATGTTTTCGATGCACCACTGGATCGACAGAGAACCTTGGAAGTATCGTAGATATCCATGGTATGTACTAAGTAACGCTACACATAATAAACGTCCGAGTAAAAACGGCGCACCTCCAAGACAGAACAATCGTGTATATCACCATATCGTATCATTCTTACCAAATATAAACACAAGAAGCATTACACCGGTAAGAGTGCGAGCACTCAGCCTTGATCTATTCTCTGATCGGTTGCTGGGTAAGGGAATGATCGTTGGTTGAGTATCATGGCAATTTTTAGCCGGCTGTGGGGAAAGAGCACCAATGACTCTTAATTTGCTGGCCCTTAATGGGGTAGCAAGCCGTACCACGCGAGAGGACAGAGGCTACCTCTGGGGATTCCAGGCTTGGTACGTGGAAGGTGGCATCGAAACACCGCCCGAGGCCTCTTCAGAATTCGTCGCGTGCCCTACCTGGGCCACGGATGTTGAAAGGTTACAGCCTACAGCGTCAGTGACTTTGAATTGGTGTCCACCTATAAGCAGACGCGGAGAATGAATTGGGATGGAGTTACCCAGAACGAATACCACGTATATGTAGTATAGGTGGTAAGTATACCAGATCCCCTCTACCTCAAGCAGCAACCTCGCAGATGGTGGAGAATTAAATATGTAGGTACTCTACCCGATTTTAAGCGCTGTTAGTACCTGACTTGTCTTGGAGCCGCAAAGGAGGCCAAAGAGCGAAGGCAGCCAGTTATTTACGTGCCGTCTACGGTTTCAAAGGCCTACCGGGTACCTTAATTCCAGGCCACGAGGGCTGGTTTGCAGCCAATAGGCTGCCAAGGCTACGGTAGTATTGCCCTGTAATCTCATAGCTTGTTGCCATTGGTCGTTGCTTCAATATCAGATTACGTAGGTGATGGTAGCGTTTGAATTGTTCGTTCCGTTTTAGCCCTTGTCTCCAGTCGTCGTTTGTTGCAGTGGTTTATTCTGTTCTCAAAAGACGGTTTACTTTAGTGGCATGGGGATATCTAATGGTAAAAAAAGATTCCCATGGCATTTTGTGGTGGTAAGCCGGTAGGGCTTCACCGTTGTTTCGCCACTGCGTTGCTTACACTGCAATATTTCCAAGCGACCTAAGATTTTCTGAATGCACCTTTACTACCTTAATCTATATATATATACGCGCGGCGTTATATGTACACTTTCTGTGTAAATGATGCTAATATTTGAGCTGAGTATACTCTATATAGACCCCTTGTTAATAGTATTATGTCAAGAGCTTTAAGACCAATATCGAAAGTCTTTATAGAAGGCACGAACTTCTGCTGTAGAGCAAGCTAGCGATGACTTGATCTTGCCTAGAAAACGAACATATCTGCACCAGAATTCAAGGTTCAATACTACTGTTCTATTAGTGGATGCGAGATGCCGGATCCCGAGAATTTCTCCGTGACGTATTTTGATGGGGTTTTGCTGAAAGGGCAGGTTAGGGTAGGTCCTACCTAGAGAGGTACTTAGCCTCAGCGCGTGCAGAGGGAAAAAAAAATTTAACTAATCCTTCTAATGCCTGTCATCAAACTTGCATGCATGCAGCACAACACGTGCCAAATCACCGATTGATTTTGCTCCTCTATGACAACATCGGTGTTGGCCCTAGATCCATATTTATACTACTAAATAAGTACCTCGGTAATCATGTACCCTGTACGCCATTCGAGTCGCAGAGGTTTCAGCATCCTCACCTTGCAACGTGTCTTAACTGACTTGATTCACCACTCTGTTTATTTCAAGTAAATTAAAGCCCAATGGGAAGAACGCTACCTACGCTGTTAAAGCGCAAGCTTGAATTCGTTCAGAATGGAGAAGTGTTGTACCACTGAAGGTACTACTAGTGTAATAGGATGGGAATAGGATGCGTACCGTTCCTCCCGCTACTCGAAGGTAAGTAACAAGTAGATAGATGGGTACTTGGCAAAGGGGTCAAAACCAGGGCAGCACAGGCTAATCAAGACCACAACAGCCGGTATCGAAGATAGTGTACCCTATCAAGTACCCTGGGTAGGTCCTGTAGACTGTACCCTAGACAGCGCTTCACCCAAGAAAGAAAGAAAGAAAGAACGGTTGCAAAGACCTTCGGCACTATACGCGCATTATAGGGCAGGGGTTTTCATAGGGCAGGGCAGGGAGCCAGGGTCCTGCGAAAGCTGGTCGAAAGACGCATAACAACATCATCGAGCCCCAATCCGCTGCAACGGCGACGGCAAAGCGGCTAGTCCTTCATAATACGATAATACGGACCTATCAGCCGCTACGTACACACTAATGAGAGCTGTCGTCTCAACATGCCACCTACCCTTTGAGTACACAAGCCAGTCCAGGTCTGTCTAGGGAAAGGGCCGAAGCTAGGAGACGCATGATTAGTCCAGTCTTGCGCAAGTCAAACGAACGGCAACGCGCGCCATTGTCTGTCCGAGGTGAGGTGAACTGAGCATTACCGTCCCTCCGCACGTGCGATATAGCGTAGCATAATGAGTCGTACTGGTACGAACAACGCCGCTGTACCTACCGCTAGATATACTAGCTGCGGTGCAGTATATATGCATTTGTGTAGATACGTTTAAATGTCCAAGCATGTCAGCACGAGAGCATATGTACTTCGACCTCCAATCAATGCCAGCGTAAATCGTTGGCCTAAAAGTCTTCAATAGGTACCCATCAGGTGTGTAGGCACTTAAGCAAGTGGGCACGCAGGTCGGTCGGTCTCGTTCGCATTTCGAGATACTATGTATGTAGCATACCTAAGTACAGGTATATAGCAACGGATTGCATGTATTTATTCAGCTGTTTTATCGGTATTAATAGAGACCGGGCTCAGTCTGGCCATTGACGTTTGCGGCGGGCTTGCGTCCTGCGTTTGCGCGTACGTTGCCGTCACCTGACAATCAGTGGCTTAACATCTCCCATGTCTTTTCCATGTCCTCACCACCCCTCGGAGGTATCGTGGCAGTTAGCAGCGGCAGTGTTGATCCAGGATAGGTAGCGCCAACAGAAGGCGCCAAAATTATTCCCAGCCCGCCGCCAATCGCCAATGGGTACGCCAACGTTCAGCGTAGGTGGATCTGGTGCCCATCTGGTTGCCAGAAACATCTAACCGTTGCACGACCCTATTGCCCGGCTCTTGTTTCATCCTGGCCCATCCCGAAGACGGAATGCTGGATATTGCCCAAGGATCGTCCGTCAGTACGACTGATCTCCGGTGTGCTGTCTCTTACTCACTCGACCGTCGAGCAAAAGCTCACGAGACTCGTCTGCGATTGGAAGGTTTCCCTTTGGGCCGTTGGTCCTTGGCCCCTCACCGACTTCTCGTGGCATCGTAGTCGTTCTTTTTGTCTTTCGGCATTCTGCCTGGGTATCACCGCACCATGTCTAGCGAGACCGGGTGCAATGAGGAGAGAGCCAGTAACTTGAACAAGATAATAGAAAGCCCGTCGGGTGCATTGGATACTCACTCATATGAGGCCCTCTCTCCAGTCAGGCCGACGTGGAGTCTGAGGCCAGAACGTGCGCCACTCGAGTCGTCACTATCATACGATAGATTCTCGAAGCCAAATTAGATGGGGTTTTAG
This sequence comes from Xylaria sp. FL0933, assembly GCA_022578765.1. Lineage (NCBI taxonomy): Eukaryota > Fungi > Ascomycota > Sordariomycetes > Xylariales > Xylariaceae > Xylaria > Xylaria sp. FL0933. The sequence continues at coordinate 1,599,298 of MU389720.1, read as the reverse complement.
CAGCTTTGCACATACATACGACATTCGCGCCTTCTTCCTATTCTCCCTCCCTACTTCTCAGTACATACCCACTACATCCATACCTACATACATGCGCAACACATGTAGGTATGTACCTACCTTAGGTCCTACTAGTACTGTAGGTAAGTACGGTCGGTACATGCCTAAGGACACTACTAGGCCGTACCTTAGTGCGTACCTGTACTTGTCGCGCTACCTGCCACGGCAAAGTCTTGTTACTGTACAATGTTGCATTCTCCTCATATTGAGATGGACACGCTTCCCCAGAGATCTCCCGACGGCTTGAAACACGACAGTTGGCATCCATTACGTCAAGGTCCCTGATTGTCCCGTCCTGCGCCCGTTTTTCCCATTCCATCTTCCCCACATGATTGATCGGGGACCCATCATCTCGCGACAGCGGACGAGGACATGTCGTGCTTATCCTCATTATCTACATGCCCCTGGTGCGTGCCTTTCTAGAAGCTAAATCGAAGCAGCTCGCCTACCTTGACGGGGCGTCGAAGAAAAGCTGACCAAAAATTTGAGGCAGCCAAGCCCAAAACGCGGATGATCTACCCTGTGCTTATCAGTCTGTTCAACCTCAGGTCGAGCCGGGGTTGATTGAGCCCCCTTCGAGTTAGGAAAGCCTTGAGTTATTAGTCACCAACATTTTGCTGAGCGGGTGTCCTAGGTGTTTCCAGTGGACGTAAATCGGCCGCGGCAGCATCAGCGCACCCGTGCCATTGGCTCTCGCGTATGGCGGCGCGTTGGTGAGCGTCGAATTCTACGGTAGGAGAGGAGAAGTTAACGTAGCCGACCGAGCCTGTGGATACAGTGTCCCTTCGGTAATGACGATGGGAGCTCTCATGAAGGCTAGCCAGCCTGTGGTCTCATTCATCTTCCAAATCATCAATGTGACACTAGATAGCGTGACCTGACGTTGCTGTGATTTCATTTCCCTTCTCTCCCCGCAGCCGCGATTGAAATAGCATAGAGTCGCTAAGCTGTGTCACACAGAGATATGTCAAGCCGCACTCGGTACCTCTGGTCTTCAAATCGGAGGCCGGCCGATTTTGATTAATTTTTTTTTCTCTCTGCCCTTTTTTAGTCTCACAATATTTAGGAATGTACCGCTGACTTTGAGCCACTTGTTCCGTGCATAGTTCCCTATCATTCATTCGCAGGGTCAGACACAAGGACAAGATGAAAATCCACGGTAACTCCGGTAAGTAGTGACTGCAGCTTGGGATCATTTGCCCTACACAAACAGAGAGACCTGGCCCTGCTGCTGGACTAATGGATTTCTGTAGATGAGGTATATTCCTTTACCATCTTTCCCTTTTCGTTCTTTCCACAGGCATAGGTCAGCAAATCACACCCTCTCAGAGATAGGTATGCTAGCAGTAATGTATCACCTTCTGTTTTGGACGATTGGTTGTTTATTGCGCTGTCTTATAGAGCATTGTGACCATACTATACCGATTAAGGTTGTCGAATACCGATAACTGAAGTCAATTGGTAGAGTTTTGACGTTACTGCCCTTTGCAATTAGTCCCTTCATTTTCGCGGCCCCCGCAGTCGACCGTATCAGTAGCACCGACGCATTGCTTACACCGCTTACAGTGTAAAATGGTGACCAAGGACTAGGATAAATGCTTTGCTACGTGCGCTTCAGGTGGATCGAAGAACGTCACGAGGACTGACTAAATATATTATGGTTCCTATCAAACTACACGCCGGTTAAGCTGTGCTTCATGCTCCTAGCGATTTGACTGGCAAGACGTCGAAAGACGACGCTGCTGCAGCATGTGCCCCAAGATTGTTCACCCCGCGAAACCCAACCCTGACTCCGCCCGGCAAATAAATCGATCTTGCTGAGTCGACACGTTTCGCAAGGGTTTCCAGGAGTTTCCAACTCACGCTGGTGGCATGCCTGAGGCACCATTCGCGTAGATGCTTGATGGGGGTTTGAACTACTTGATTGGGAATCCTGTTCGCCTGACGCTCGGCTACACGAACCGTAAATCGAAAAGGGGCTTCCACCCCTTTCATCATGGTCGATCTCCCACGTTGTTGCCGAGCATCGTCGCACAACATGCTCGCCTATTGCGGCTCGACAGAAATGCATGGCATGGGGAACCACTACGTTGTCTGCTCCCTTTCCTGACTTGGAAATGGTCGAAGCGGAGATAGACCCCGAACAAAACCAATACAGGCGCACGTCTCTATGTCAGGATGGCATTCGGAGTGCGCAGGATGCAGGCCGCCTTATACGAGGTTAACCGCATGTCATATTCACTCCCGTTTATGGTCACTCGATCCGGTCCTGAGCCCGGAGTTCGCACTGCCTATCCCATGGTAAGGGTCCAGCCTAGTAATAGAGTGCTGATTCATCATGAGCACGGAGCAACGACTCAGACGATAGCTCCGGTCGGATGGCTTCCGCGTCCCTACCTCGCCTCCGCAGCGTTGTATCGACGTGTCTAGATGATCCCATTACATACGCCTATTCGAACGACGTGAGCATGGGACGGGATCGTCCGTGGTCGCGTTGCCCAGCATATACAGCGTGCACCTGCGGCTGCGACGAGACAATTTGTATTTATATGATGGGCTTTCGAGGCCCACGGTTCGTATGCATTGCTACTGCTACTGCTACGGTGGAATGGGGCAGAAGACAACATGCAGAAATCTCGATCCACGCACGCACACCAGGCAAATCTTCGACAATAAAAATGTGATGCAGAACGCCGCGGGATATACTTGTTCTCGACCTTGTCATCCACGGTATAGGACGCGGCCTCCCCCTTCGCGAAACACGCGCAAGTATAAATTGTCCGGTTCACATAGATGTATCGTCTCAGTACAAGCTGACTGGCTGACTAGCCTCACGATCAGCCCCTCCGTCGTCTCAAGCATCTGCACCTCCACTAAGTCGTGTTGTTGATTGCCATTGGCATGCATCCCGACGAGGAGATCTTCGCCCTTACTAGGCAGAAGGGGTTGCAAGAATAGGCCGCCTGCGTGGTCAATCAATTGGTCGGCAGCAACACACCTGCTGGATAACCCAGCCTTCCAACAGCTGGCTTGTTACCTCATATGAAACGGCAGTTATACATTATACAATGCTTAGGCCAGGTGGATAGACGAGGTAGTAAGACGGGAAAGAAGCGGACATTGGAGGTTTTCTGTCGCCCTACCTGCCCTCTTACCTTGGCCCTTTCCCCCTTTCTCTCGTCTCTTTGTCGTCGCGCTCCATTCTATAATAATTGACTGAGGATTAATTTTTCCGACTACTCCCCGCTGTTGCCGATGTTATAAAGGGCAGAGAAAGTCTGGAGACATCAGCGTGCAAATTTGACATTGCAAAAGCGCACCTAGGTACCTACCTACCCTCATGCATCAACCTTCTACAAGTACCTACCTACCTTAACCACTCGTTATTGCGAAAAGGTATTTAGTGGAGATGGGTACTTGGAGACGATGCAGCCAGGACGAAAGATTACCATAAGCGGATCATTCGGGCTCGAATTGGCCAATAGAATCGCCCAAATCTGTCACTTTACGCCTCCCAAGTCAGTGAAAAAAAGTCCCTCGGCCCCGACATTACCTTTGGAAAATACGATAGCTCACCCAGTAACTACTCACTTACGACCTGCCTAGTAAGTGCACGGGGATTTCGTCGCTAGCAGACGGGCGCTTTCACTTGGCGCAGTCTCACTCCCAACTGAAGATTTGACTCAAGGTTAGGGTCGACCTTGGTCGTGCCGTGCCGGCACAGAAGCCGATATGCCACGAGAACCTTATACCCTAGACCACAGAGTTTCCGCCTGGTCGACACGCATTCGTTACGACTGCTGAAGGCACCGCGCGGAAAAGGAAAGGACCATACGGATGCCTCCACGGAGATGCGAACCGCCGGCTTCTGCAGACTCGTGTTTCTAGAGAATATACACCGCGTCACCCAATATCTTAGCAATTCAGATTCGAGCATCTTCCTTGCTACTAGTTTGTCGCCTACCTAGCATGACCACCCGTTCTGGATTCTTACGTGTGCGGAGCTGGTGCCGACTCTCGCCAAAGCTAGCAGCAACCAATACCAACAACGGTACTTTGTATCTCTCCTCATAATAGCCGTCGCAACCGAAGAGACAGAGCGCGTAGCTTGCCTGCCGCTCTCATGGAAGCCGCTTACCCGATCTTGTGCATGCATTTCCCAAGAACGGCTCGAGCGACTACGAAGAGCCAGGTCAAGTCTGGTGTGGATTTTCAAGCACCCCAACTCCAGAAATCTCAACTCAGAAACAGCAGCGCTTATTACCTTAGTAATCGCACCTCCGTTCCCTATAGGTTGGCCATGCACGGATTGTTTACACTATGTCGATGCATATCATCTTGCTTTACTTGTGGACAGCAAGGGGGGGGGGGGGGGGGGGGGTCGGATTTCTGGGAGCGCGGGATGAGAGGTAACGGAGATAATGTCTCGGTACGGCTGGTATGGCCGCGAGTCATCTAAGTCCTGTGCTGGGTTACACTTGGCGAAGTGATAGATGTCTTCTTCCCTCGGAACAAGCCAGCCTGCTACCTGCTACCTGCTACCTGCTACCTAGTGCACTGCGCGTATGTAGTCACCCCACGCTAGTCGTCGCGCCCGGCACCCACATCATGATACAGTACAGTAATGTACATCCAACTACGCTGTATCACGTCCATGGTGGACTGGATGTGGAGAAGATAGTCTTTCTACTCCCGGTTGTCCAAGCCCTTGGGCCGTGCTTACAGCGTTGGCGGATTGAGCTCATCTCGACTGAAAGCCACCCGCTGAGACATGTGGCCGCTTTAGTGCGTTATGGGGAGCTTTCGGCGCAGAGAGCAAAACCCCCTTCAGTTCTCTTTCTAGGTTCAACGTCGACGATGATGTCAGCGCTTCTCTGGGGATGAGTTGTTGGTCCCGGGACACGCCCCGCCTTCGTGTTGGCAAGTTGGAAACCCTCAACCGAGACTAAAAATTGGAGAGACAATGAAGGATCACTCTCTATGCTGCTGCTGCAGCACCATCACCAACCCATACCGTTTTTGTTCTTATCTTATCGATACCGTCGCGATCCTCCCGAGCCCTCCAAGGCACTACCTAGGTATGAGGGTATAGCATCACTCGCAGATTCCGAACCAGATCGCGAGTCGAAGCTATCCGTGCATGCGGTCACCTATCAACAGGGGCGCACCCCACCCATGTGGTGTGGTTCTTGCAGCAGCTCGCGGATCACATGAGAAGAGTTTCCCGCCGATGAGTTGTCACCTCCACAATGTCGCGGGCCCCAGGAGCAGTTCTGCGTATAGTACGCCTGCCTACGGCTCAATAACCTCGTATCTCTGTCCCGTGTGTTGTCGTTGGATCGCACCCCGCATCCCTACCTCGAGTTCGCACCAGTAGCGCAGCTTGAGAGTCGGTGGTTTGACATTAGGCCGAATGCAGAGATCGCCGGACTTCTTGCGTGCGCAGGCTTGCGAGTGCGACGCCTGCAAATTCTGGGTCTCAAGCAAGCCTCCTGGTAGCGATGCTTAGCAGCGACCCATGCTTAATCGGACCCGGTAAAGGCGCCTGGAAGATGTTCATTCACTGGCTGAGTGGGCAGAGCCAAGTCGACAAGGGCACAAAAAGAAACCAGCACGGTTTTGACAGGCTTCTAGAATATTTCCGGTGGGGGATTCGGGAAAATCAATCGTCAAGGGCCTTTTCGACATCCCACCCACCATCTCGCTATTTTCGGCACCATCCCAGCAGATCTCCAAGCCAGCAAGGGCAGAGGAACGAATATATGGGTCTCAGCCCAGCCAGCCATCGGATCCGTCGGGCTGGTTCTGCGGGACACCTTCGGCTGTACTGTACAGCACAGGTGCACCTGTCCTCGTGATGCAAGTCACAGCTCATTCTTACGCGTAACCGACCTCTGTTACTCTCCAACAAGAGACGTCAATAAGCTTATCGTTCCACTGGCCACATTCTCACCAATGACGGCCAGCGAGGCTGCTGTCAAAGGAGTAGGTACTGCCGCTTTGCGTGACCAGGGCCCTTTGCATTGCGTCTCTTGTACGCTCTTAGCTTCCCCCTGGTGATGATGATGTTGTTGTCGGTGATGTCCATGACGTTGATTATCAGGGTGCCCGTGATGCAGTCAATTCTGCGTACAACTGCCTAATTCATACTCAGGAGGAAGCGATATCGACTCCGACTAGTCCAACAACCTGCGCATTTCCTCGTATGTGAGCAGAGGCAGGACTGCTGTGTGATACCAAATGAAAGATGCCGACAGAAAAGCCGACAGCGCTCGAGGCTGCCTACTATTCGTCTCTGAGAATCAATGGCTACAGGTCGCCGCACGAGAGGATGCCTCGCAGCTTGCTACCCCACAGAGCGCCAATGCACGTTGGACGAGCTTCACGGAGTCCAGTAACGGCCTGCATGATCTACACATACAAGGGAGCGTGAGCAGAACCCACGTTCCACGACGCTCAGGTCCTGCAGACAGTCCCATGAAGAGACGACCAACATTACTTGCATTGTGGCATTCTCAGCTGCCGTCGCATCTTTGTGCGACTCACCACGGACACCAATTGGTAGGAATGCGTGCAGCAGCACGAGTTGCTGCAATGCAATGTGCATTGGGATGCCGCCGTGGCCGTGGCGTCGCATTGCCCACCCTCTTTGAAGGGGTGCTGAAACCAGCCGAAGAGGTAGCTGGAATACCAAGGTTGCTACTGGGCGCTCGCCTGAGATATGTGAACTGAGCTCAATGGTGATTTTGTCGTGCAGCACACATCCATATTCATTCATTGATACATACATGCGTACATACATACACAACAGCATTTCCAGCTGTGATAGCGATGAGCGATCATCAACGGAGAGCTACTGAAAGCAGTAATTTCTCCTCTCTCAGCTCCGTCTGTGGTGTCTTATCGCCCATGACCTATCACATTTTGACAGGGTATGCCGTGATGCCTCGTAGCGACACGAGCCGAGCCGAAGTTGATAGAGCTGACCACGCTGCAAAAGCTGTATTACCACGACGAAGGGTCGCATACAGGAGGTAGCACAGATGCACAGCACCCAACAGTCAAGGGAGATTGCTGCTTTAATCCTTAGAGTCTACCGTCATGAATGCTAGATTGCGGCGTCTCTACCGTAGCTTACGGCACCCTCGCGGCCAATCAATTCCCAGAGACGGCTGCATCCTTTCTTTTTTCGACACACCGCTCCTAACAGCAAGGTCTGGCAGGACGTGCTCGGTGAATCGCACCAATCCTCACCGCGGGCAGCCTCACTTTTGTTGTTGTGGAGTTGCAGAGAGGCAACTGGTGCTACCTGAGCGGTCATTTTTTTTCGTCCATTATGAACTTCAGTATCCGGTTGAACCGTATGGGTATGCCGCCGATGGGACATTGACATCCTATCTCCTCATAGGAGCTCCAAACCCATCAATCCCATGATCAAATGATGACCACATTCACATACCGCACGGTCGACCTCTCCAGTTCTCCATATCCGACGCCTTATCTGCATGCAAAGCCATATCACCTCTTCGGAAATGACAATTGAGCCAGGCCTTTGTCATTCCGCGAATGCTCTCATCATACGAGCCTTGCTTGGGCTGTTGGTTTTAAGGGTAATTCGCACTTCGGTGGCGCCATAATAGGCGACAGGTCATATTTAATAAGCCGTCTTCTACTTAATCATCGCTAGAGATTGCCTTGTTCGGGAATTGAACCATCAAGAAAAATGTTGGAGCAGTGTGTTGCCCGGATTTTATCTACGGCGGAGGTATCAACCTCGTAGAGATACTTGGGAAACACGTCTCATTCCCATGCATCCCGCCCGGATGAGTTTTTGACGGTTCTACTACTCATGTCCCTGACACACGCGCGCGCGCGCGCTCGCTATAAGGTGTGGGTTGCTTGCTAGGCGGTCAGCACGAAATAGGTTATCGACACGCCACGCCCACGCCCCCATCCGTCTATACTACCACACAGCATCACCCCTCGATATAGCCTCCAGCTCTCCTCACGTGAACTTGTTCATACCATAATAGGATTCGGTACCGGCCGAAAATGGCCACCTGCAGAATCGTTTAGGTTATATGTACTCTCAGCCCTACAAATAAGATCCCAGCAATCCCAGCGATCCACGCATTCGGATTTATTCAATCTCACCGACCGCCGTCGAGATGGAGTATTTTTCATTTGCGAGCCCGTCGTACGCAACCCTATAGCACGCCTCTCTTGATATCTGATAACGCGGAAGTTTCGCTAGCATTGAACTGTTTCCTTCACTCGTAAACCTACATTTCATATGGTCTTCTATGTTCGGTCTCTGTCGGCCCGCTCACCCGCGCATTCAAACAGTAATATTTGGTACATTCTTGTCAATATGCTGAACCCGCAGAGCCTCTAGGAGATCTGACTCAGCCCTGCGCAACGACCATACCGCATTTGATTCTCCAACATCCGAAATGATCATATAGTTATGTCTAAATGCGTGCGCTTGTGTACGTGTCCCCGGGATAGCGAGCTCTGATTCGAGATATCCACAACGGTCGCAGACTGTGGCCAAACCAACCCGGTCTTGGCCCGGTTTTTCGAACTGCAGTCATGTCTAAATCTAGTACCTCCATGTAGTCAGATCGTGCGCTCGGTTATCGTGGTCGTCTGACCTCTCCTCCCGGACGGCACTTGATATCAGTAACGGCCATATTACGCTATGGAGAACGCTGTTGGCTGTAAAATCCAGATATTCTGCGCTAACAATTGACAGGCTCATAGCCATGCTGGGTCAATCTTATGAGTTGATCGTCTCAGCAGGCCCCCCATACGGTCGCATCTTGCATATCAACACTAACGTTCTCGGCCCGCCACTTTTAGTGAAGCAGGAAGCTGGCTTGTCAGGGTGGTTGTTCACGATAGCCAATATCTGATCTCTACCTACTAGTAAAGCTCACTAGAGCTAGTCCTGGCGCCTGCATGAACTGCGGGCAAACGCCAAGCAAGGACGAGACGAGCGCCGACCGATATAGAAATTCACCTTGCCGTAATAAAATAGCCCATGCAGATAGACGCTTCGACTTGGCCGGACCCGAGGGGGCCAAATGTTAGCATGGGATGGCATCACTAGCAGCATCCCACTCCCATCTCACCTCACATCAAATCTTAGCCCCAACTAGGCTGCTTCAAAACCAAGGCAGATGACGACGCCTGGTGCCATATGACGAAGACCACGTTGGGAAGACAGAGAAGCGCATTGCTCTGAACCATACGCATCAGCTGGACCCGCAGTTTCCTGATGCTATTCCCGCCACCTCCTTTCTCTCGAACACAGGAAACAAGACGGATAGGTTTAATGAGAATAGACTCACACCGCTACGTCTTGGAGCGCCGCTCACGAGACTCTCGCCAACTGCAAGGGTTGGATGTCGTGTACACGGAAATAATGGCCCCAAAGCACCTCAACCTCCACTTTCCACGGATGGGATTCGACGCGGACGAGAAGACACGACGCATTAGCGAGCAATAAACCTCACCGTCTTTGTGTCACAAGGCTGCAACATGCACCAAAAGGGAGGCGACTGTATTCGCTCTCTGTCTGCGCGCTTAGCTTAGCCATGTCTGCTTGGTAGATAGTCCTCACGTGCCTCTTGAGCCATAGAATGTCGCACCGCCGTAAGCCCATATGGCTGCATATGTTTTACATCCAGCCATCCAGCTTGTATTGCCTCTATGGCACCCAGGCAGCTATATCTAGGTCAGGCAGGTAAGTACCGCATACTGGCGTCTCCGTGCCACGTTGCACACAATATGTCGGCGCAATTATGACAGGCACTAGTCTCGGGTGATGATGATGTTATGCTGTCGCCCTTATTCTTTGTCTTTGCGCCCCCTCTCTTCGATTCCCTCGCGACCCCGAGCTTGCAGGCACTAGGTTATCTTGATTCTCGGGGCCGAGACCGCTTGTCTCGCTGTCGCACATTCTCCGGACTCCACGGTGCGAGGCCTCCGTATTGTCCGAATAGCATGTGCCAAGTCCATATCTCTCAAATCTCCGACGAGGTGGAATGTGTCTCACCCGGGACAGACATACCAAGCTAGAAGTTGTCCGTAAATTTCCGGGTTCATATGGTTCGTGTCACTTGAGAACGCCTACTCCGGAGCTAAGCGGTAACTGTGCATGTTATACCATTTGACACACAGAACGTTGACGTCTCTAAAATATCCAAGGAATATACCAATCAATATAAAGGCAACTAGTGTAACAGGCAGGGGGGGCTTGGTTAGATAATAAATACGTCGCTATTACCAAGCACGCAGATCGACCCGACCTGCATATGCGTAGATAGATGTGAGTATGTGTGTGTGTGCGTATGTACGTATGATATCGGGTCTGCATGATCAAATTAGTCGATTTAATAGCACGAAATAAAACGAATGGAAGAAATCACGCAATCGAGAAAGGCGACATGCAACCACCCGTGATCCTGCAATCTACCAAATTCTCTCGATCCGTGTATGCACGTTTTTGCACCCCAAAACTCAAACTGACATGCCTGCTCCCGTCGCTCGCCCGCATGTGTCTTGCATATGGGAGGCTGCAAATTTCCGGAAAGGGGGTGAGCGGCAGGGTTGCCTAGATCGACGGGTGTCTTTATTATGCAGCAGATAAGGGTGATGGCATGAAATCGAGATGAGTTGAGATTAGGGAGGGAAAGCACAAGAAACCACTGCTTTTTTATTCCCTTTTCATGTTCTCGTGTCAGATACCTACCTGGGCCTGAATAGAAGGTCGTTGAGTTGACCCAGGCAGCGTTCGATATATAGTTACTCTATGGAATTGATTCAGCTCCTCTAATAATGATACCACTTAATACAAATTGTCTATATATTGAGGGTAGTGGTTATCTAATATCACAAGAAGCACACTATCGATGTGAGGCTCTTTTGTTTTTCCCATTTGTCATCCTTACATCTTCTACGCTTATACGGCGCGCAGAAAGATAACGAAGGTAATTCTCATGTAGTGCTATGTGAAGACAAATAAATTACCGATATCCCGCACTAAGGCAAATCCTAACTTGAGTGCATGACGCTGTGGAACTTGGATGCCTTATTTCCTTCGAGTCAATCACCGGCACTTGCCTTTTTCTCTCTCCTGCTCCTAACGGGCGGAACAGGCGGTGAATTAGATATAGTTTCCATGATCCCTGACCGCAACTAGAAAGACCGGAGGGTATGCCATGGGATGAGGGGGTGAAGTTATCCGAGATACTTGTTTTGGCGCGGTATGCGTATTCGCATGTCATGGATCAGCATTATTAGATCGCATAGGCAAAGTCTGCGAGGAGGTTATCAAGAAATGCCGAGGAGTCGTGCAACTCAGACTCTGCAAGTTTATGGCGTCGCAGCCAAGCAAGGTTGATGGGCATCAGACAGCTCACGCAGATTGAGGTATATGCTTGGTATTTTGCCCTTGACACACTTACAAAATCGCCTTGTAATATGGTTGCATTCTCGTAGCCAGGCTCTGGTTTGTTATGGGCGTTGGGTGGTCTGCATACAGTACTTGCTGAATCTCAGAACGCGATACAATCAGAATTTCGTGAGTTAATACACAATACAGCAGAGCCGAGAGAGTAAAAACGTCACTAGGGAAGACTGGGCCTCACTTGAATGTGCAATACTATAGTATTTAATCCAACTAAAACTAAAACTGATACCTATGACGAACATAGGATGGGTACTACGTCCATTAAACCTCCTGAGACTCACTTACAGATGTAAGGATGCCAAGTGGACGAGTAATCGGAAACTACCTAGATAGTCGCACGTAACAAACGAGTCCAATAAACTCCTGTTCTCCTACTAGTCACTCGACTCTCGCAACCCTATAGTAGGCAAATGTCTCTCCGTCTAGGTTCTTCGCTGTTCGTCGCGACAGTATGTACAAACTAATGTCAGAAACAGTGTTGTCGCCAGCATCAAATACAAGAGAGGCAGTGATCATCTTGCCTTTCGTAGATCATGAAACCCAAGACACTATCGCTCGCCGAAATACGAGATACAGATCCTTTAAATGGCGCTTTCTAGAATGTGCATGTAGCATCGGACAATAGAAATAAAGAATCTACACGGCGCAATGCAGGAAATTGATCAAGCTGGCGGGTCCAGCTTAAGTTACATCGGCGGTTTCTAAGTTTAGTTACAGAGGCATAGAACTACTGCGTAATTATCAAGACTGCGGGACAACTTTGGGCCGTATCTGTGGATTTCAATGAGGATTGTAGTTTCTCCTAGTTAGGTTAGAAGCCGCACGAGAAAGTTGCACTTGTAAGTTGCATTCTCAATTTACCTATTATACAATGCACCCATTTAACTCGCTCGGTGGCCGGAAACTTGATCTAGCTCTACAAGAGACATAAGGGACTGTGATGTCGTAGATGCGTTTTATGCAATATGGCTTCTTCACTGTTCTCTGTGTTGCGAATGCAAATGCCTCTCAAACTCAAACCGTAATAGGACGTCTTGTTAGACAATTGTCAGTCGATAGTGCTTAGAGAAACAGGTGTGGTGGCTCCTTGTACATCATGCTCTAGATTGGAGATAGACACCAATTTTTCGCCCTTGCTGATGAAGGTGTAGCGTAGTTGAGTGGCGTACCTCTAAAGATAAAATGTAACCTAAGTGTCCCTTAGTTGCGGCTGCGTTAGTGGTAGTTTAGCTTCGCGTATAGCGAAAACTGCAGAGATAGCTTTGACCAGTATGTATCAGTAGATGGTCTTGCGTTGGTAGTTGTTCTGGAAGTTATGTTCCGACTTCCGAATATGCCCGAGCTTTCGATGCGGTTAGAAATGGAATTCAAAGAATTGCGCGGAGCTATCCGAGTAAGAGGTTGTCAAATTCCCAGGCTATAGTCTAGAGATGTCTTTTCACTAAGATTTACGAGTTTCTGATGGTTGTCCTACCAGGGAAGATTACTTGCGAGGTGGTTGTTTCCAATCTTGTCATGAACTGGCAAACAGTTAACCATCTTCTCGTTGTCCCTGATACTGGCGGAAGTCGACTTAGTGTTCCGGCATATGTAGTAGTGAAATGGTAAGGATATGGGGGCTACTCTTCAGCTTCGCTACTTCATAGACCTCATATATAAACGTGAACAGTGCGTCCGTGCCCCTATATTCTGTACAGTACATGAAGCGACTCCATGACACGGTTCGCTTTCACAATGTAGTTCATGAGATCTGGACGAGAACGTCATTTTTCCTCTATAAAGGGGCACACGGAACACATTTACAGACATAAGACTAGACAATATCCATAAATATCCTCTAAGGAAAGGATCCGCAGAAAGATTTTATTATTCGACAACTTCTCACTTGATAATCTTATTCACTACTAATCCATAGCTAGCTAATTGACGTTGTGAGCGTTACTGTTGCAGTCAGATGTGATTCCAACAACGTTTGGCGTCTATGCCTGTATCCAGGCGAGCACCTCTTAGTACTCATGCAGGGATTTTGAAAACTCTGGATTCTCGACGCCGTCTACCAGAGCAAAGTTGGGGACTCCAGTGAGTCCGTTAGACTGGTAAGTACGCTTCCTGGTCGTTGGTCTATTGCAGAAGCTACTCCAGTTCTCCTTGGTTCGTGAAAGCCTCTTGACACTTGGCCCTACGATCGCGCGCATCGGCAATCTCGTCCGCGTACTCTGCCTACGCAGGGCGGAGATTTCCACCGTTGTGGAAACATACGACACGCAAATGGCCATTAGCTCGTCAACTAGGTCGTCCGACTAGTGCGACCATGCGCACAACATTAGCGCAATCATCAGCAGAGGGCCGCTCTACGGTGGTAGCTGAGTATAAGTCGTGTATGGCGGTATGTACCACCTGCGCATAGTGAGAGGTGATAGCATTTGAGAGGGCTACACTGCTTAAAATTTATACTAGAGCTGACAGTTTTCCTCTCACAAATCGAGTGGAATGGGATGAATAACGTCTAGTACAGGCAGGCTAATTCTAATTGATTACGCGCAGGCTCATTACTACTCACACAAGATCCTTCGCAGGAGCGGTACGTATAGTTTGAAAAATAGCTGTTGAAGTATTACTGAGACTGAGCTTAAAACTTCAATAATCTGATATGTCATATATACAGTTCAAATAATGCTAGAGTTTATAAATGACTATGATAAAGTACAGGTCCTAACGCCGTGGCCATGCAGTTCCGTTATCGAGTGACATAATCCCGATAACCGCAGCTGAATCCTATATATATAAACCTCATTCCAAACAGAAAATCATAGCGCAAGCATTCAGTCTACTCCGTCGTCTTCTTGAGCAACATGTTTCGGTGGTGAAGTCTTGCTATTACTTCTTGGTGGGTTTCTCAATAAACCACTAGCTCCATTCCGGGCCCATGCTCCATTCGTAACAACGTCCATAGCTTTATGCTCCGCAATTCCTCGGATTTCTTCATCATCGTCACTGATCATATCTACCTCGTCTTTGAGAATGCGACCATTTCGATCTAACGTTTTCATCGACACAGAACTCTCTGGCTCGTCGGCATAAAGATTGGGGTCCCGGCCAAGAATACGGTCAGCTTTAGAGGGTGTCCGTCGGCCATTGGGTGGTGGTATCGGCGATGCCAAGTAGTGCCTACCGGCCCCCTTGGGTTGATCGTGGTAGACGGGAACCACAGGTGTATCGGGCTCTCCCCATCCAGCATTGCGTTCTCGTTGTCGCTGGGCTTCACGCTCACTTGCGATACGTTCTCTTGCCTCTAGCCACTTAGGGTTGGGCTCCCATGTCCAGCCGTTATTCGTGGTAGTGGTAAAAGGAAGGGGCCAAAGAGAAGGTCGAGGACCGAATAAATTCAGCAAGTTCTTTTTCGGTCCGAGATCGAAAGCATTTGGTAGTTTCTCCGAGTCCACCTCATCCATATACTCTTCATACCGCTTACGGGCACGGTACCGTTCCATTTCTTCGTAAGAGGCTTGGGGAGGCATTCCATCGTTTCTGGAAAGGTTGACTTCGCCCTCTTCTGGTCGGGTAACCCCTGGAAGCGCGTTTGCGTGCATGTCGAACAGTTGCTGACCATACTTCGGCAGCGCTATCCCGTCGCCATTGTGTTGGGCTACGAACTGGTGCTGTAGCGTCTTCCTTAGGGGACTCAGATACCTTGTCTTTTCCAGACATTCAATCGTAGTCTGTCCTCGAGCCGCCAACATGATGTGCCAACCGGTGAATGCGCCGACAACGAGACCAATAATTCCCGAGATGACGGCAAGCAATATGAAGTTGACGGGCATTACGGTATTCGTATATTGGGTCTGAGTCACCAACTCGTCATAGACCCATGTCCCAGACACGGCGAAACAATACAGGCAGAAGAGGGTCGTGTAAATCAGGAACAGCAAGAAGGCTTTGTGGTTTCGGAGTCCGATGCAGGTAGCCAGCCAGGGGCAATGATGGTCCATCTTCAGCACGCAGCGTTGGCAGGTCGAGCAGTGGTGGGCGCGATCGGGCTTGCGAGCCTGGCATTTCTTGCAGAATCGCAGCTCTCCATTCGACTTGACGGTAAAGGAAGTGGCAGTTGGCGGGCCAACGGTGGGCAGCGCCGAGTAGCCCATGTTGTTGGTGGTGCTACCGGGATCGGTAAAGACGGCTGTCGTGTAGCACCAGTTGAGCATGGCGTAGAGGATGAGGCCGCCGGCGGACGAGCCGGTTCCTGTCATCAAGTCGTCAGCCGTGGTCGCCATCCCTTCGGCAAGAAGATGTAGAAAAGGCTTACCAGTCCAGTTCGCTTTCGCGCCCTCGGAAGGCGGGAAAGCGCCTATGCTGACGACAACCCATACAGCCCAGGTGGTGATGCCGTATACGAAGGCGAGAGGGAAGTACGTGACACAGCGGCAGCAATAGCGCTCGACTCGGCGCGCCCACCGTCGAGACATGTTGGAGGACGGTAACGAGGGCGACAAGGCTCTATCCATAGGAGCCGAGGATGCCGACGGCAAAAGATGCAAGTAGCCAGTCAGAGATTCAGATGTTCAGATGTTCAGCGATTCAGCGCGGGCGAGGAATGTGAAATGTGTCTTTGCAAATCGATCTTTCGAAACATCACATCATGAGCGAATGGTAAAGTTTTGTTATTGTTGTTGTCGTTGGTATCGTCGTCGTCGTCGCGATGCACGTTAATGAATGTTGATTATACAACGCAGATGTAGCTGCGCCATTAGTAGTGAACGTGTTGGTTGGTTGGTTGGGATGAAAGGACGGGTTCTGGACGGGAAGCTGTCCTGTCAGCAAGTCGATGCGCAATCCAAGTGCCCCCTTATTTCTTATTTGTCGATGTTGTTGAGTATGCGGTCCGGTACGGGCACTGTATCAGCTATTCTGCATTCTAGGCAGGTTGTCTAGTACAAATACGTCTTAGGCTCCAGCACCGCGGAACTTAGCAGGTACACTAGGTATTCTAATGCAGTGGAGGCTATTTGGTACAGTACCGGGTGGTCTGGAAAACGATTCCTAGGGATCATTTTAAAGGTTTAAAATTATGTTGGGTAACAAGGCTTGTAACATTTCGGGAAGGCTAAAAGGCTTTTAAATAAAGATATTGTTCGTCGTTCAAAGGAATTGTTATTGAAAATAGTTGTCACTCTTGAAAGGAGTTCCAAGCACCCTTATACCATTTACCCCAGGCCCCTACACCACCTGTCGGCACCTGCCACCTAGCCCACGTACCACTTCAGTCAATTCCCGACCTATCCGTCGACATCTCCACAAGTGTGGCTCATGTTTCATATCAAATTGTTTGCCTGGGCATGCATATCATGCATCCTACCCTCGAGCAACCCTCAGAGCGGTACCGTTGATGGGGCAGCGTGATTGGAGGCCATGATGCCTACGTCAATGGGATTTAGATTAGAGGAGCTCGCCGAACAAAACTGTAACTTGGATTTCTGATCATTGGAAAGCGTAGCTTTCCGAAGGAATTTGCAAATTCTGGAGGAAAGCGTAGCTTGAGTATATATAACGGTGACCCCTAAAAGTATAAATTTCTCTGCAACGCGCTGATTGGTCCATACGGACTCTGCAACACTCCCATTGGTCAGAGTCTGTTCGAGGCATCAACCACAACGTATTCGCACCTCGCCTAACTGTGTGGCTTGCGTACTGCAATAGTGACCATGTTTACTAACGGCCTCTATAAATACGAAATGCCACAGTAGCCCACTGTACAGCACGCTGTGCCAGCGTACAAGGCCGACGAGGCCGACGAGGTCAACAAGGTCAACAATAAAGCTAACGAGACTACCGGAGCTGCTAAGGCTAAAATCAAAGTGCCTCGCGAGGCACTTTGATTTTCACTGTATTTAAAATGGTAGCTGAGCCTGTGACGGCGAAAGCTTTCCATTTTAGTGACAGCTTGCCCTGGCGCTACAGCGACTTATTATTAGTAGATATTCCCAGCGAGTGTGTGAGATGAGAAAACACTCGGTGGACGTGTTGCTAGATCCGCGCATGATCTAGTACTAAATCATGTTGAGAAGATATAAAGGAGTGATCCTCTCTCTACATCGATGTTAGAATATAGGCAGATCCTCGAGATATGTCCGAGACAAGGTTCCACAACTCAACGCCCTTTCTCCCGTCTCTCTTTCAACACAGCATCAACATCAGATCGAAAGCCCTTTTCCCATTCCTCCTTACCCCTCACAGGCTTCCACCCTAGGCTCCTCGCCACACTGGGCACCGTACTGGCGCTACACGCGAGCCCAAGCTCAACAAGCAGCTCATCAGCCTCCCCAAGGTACGCCTCAGCAAAGAGCCGCGTAGCATCAGCCAAGCTGAGGTGTTCGACGGGCACATCAGGCAAAACCCCAGCCTCAAAGCACGCCCGCGCAACGCCGCGGGCGACATTGTTCCAGGAAAAGCGCCCGACGCCGGCGAAGATGATGCCTTTCTTGCCCCACGGGAGGTCCCTGCCCCCGTCGAGGGCCCGCAGCGCCAGGATCTCGTACAGCGCTGCCAGATCCTGCACGTGGACGTTGTCCCACTCTCCCTTGCCGTCGCCGATGACGACGGCCCGCCCGCGGTCCAGCGAGGTCGCTATGAAGGCCGGGATCTGCACGCTGCGCTTGTTGAACAGGCCGGTGCCCACGCCGTAGATGGTGGGCGCCATGACCACGACTAGATATTCCAGGTGAGCGGGGTGACTAAGCAAGGGGCTTATCTTGGGGGGATCAAGGGAATGCTGAGATTACGAAATGTGGAGGAGAAACCGATCAATGGAGAACACTCACGCGTCCGCACGTCTAACTCGAGACCAGCATCAACGACGCTCAACTCCGTCGTGCGCTGGATATACGGCTCCTTAGCATTCCGCGCCGCCTCGTAGCCGTAGACGTCGTCGGCGACGTCGTCGAAGGTGCGGCCCTTCGGCGAGTCATTGTCCAGCCATTTGCCCGAGACCGGCCGCGAGGCTATGTTGGACGTGCCCGACGTGTGGATGAACCAGGGCTCGCAGCCCGGGTTGGCGCGCTTGCGCTGCGCCAGGCCTTCCTGGATGGCACGCGTCGAGGGGGTGTGAAAGCCGATTGTTGTGCTTATCACCACGTCGTGCTGCGCTGCGACAGCAGTAGTAGTCTCGAGGTCATCTAAGTCCTCTGTTGAGTGTGGCGAGATACATCGCGGTCAGCAATCAGGTCAACACAAAGGTTTATTTTACTATCGGATGCGACAATGTGAAGTTACCAAACAATTGGCTTTCATCTCACAAGTGTGAATATTTCTGCATCTAAGTTTAGTGCGGAGAAGTGGTAGAGATAGACCTACTATAGAGTACGGGATTCACACGGTCTCCATATGTCGCCTTAAGTTTAGCAGCTCGGTCTGCACCCCGCACAAGACAGGTGATGGGCGCAGATCCGAGTTTCGGCGACGTCGACTCGAGTAGCTGTGTTAGCACGGAGCCTCCGATGAATCCAGTAGCTCCGGTAAGAAGAACTCGGGGCGGAGATGGTGGTGAGGTGGGGGCAGCCATGGCGTGAAAATGACAGTTTAACTCTAGGGTAAGATGAGTGAATAGGGGGGCGAGAAGATAGGTGGCTTGCGAACATACATTGTCACTATATAAATAGTACACACAATGCTTGCAACATCACCATTAAATACTTAAAAGTACGAGAATACCTAGCATCACAGAATATTAATCGGACTTTAGCTAACCCCTCTATCAATCCCCTCAATCTTCAATATGGGCCGGACCTAAGCGCACTATATCCGCACCACATATGCAGTTGGTATAAGTGTGATGTATGATGACGTTGCTATTGGGGGGAAATTGTACATTAATAGGACATAGGCTTTGCGAAAGACCTATGGCTTCATAGTCAGCTTCAGATTCGGACATAAGTGGTCGAGTACAACCAGTTTGTCGCTTCTATTGCTCTTAGCAGACTCATGGCGATCGGAGAACTGGTCTGTACGAAGTCATAGTATTAGCTACCAATTAGGCTATCCACATTCGTCCACCAGCAACTTCAAAGCTCGAACGTCAGATTGACTTTATCTTGAGTAGCAACAATTTAATTTCTCTCCTGAAATCAAACAAATCCAGCGTTGGTGCTCCTTCCTTCAATATCTTGTGCCAAAGGTGATCCAACTCGTGGTCAGAATCTGTTCCACATGGGCATTACTTCTCTTCCAATATTATCTCTCGATATTCCGTGAAGCTTGGGCAGATAGTGGAAAGAGACCGTGGCAGAATCAACGTGAGATCGTTACCATCCTGCCTGAACATGTTCCCAATGCTTCTGTTTCTTTGGATCAGAAGCATCCGAATATTGTGTTTTCTCTTTATTCATCACTGGCATCGATCCAGAACGAAGCTTGAGAAGCTCTTGAACCGAGTTTTGATCGATGAAGAATGTCCCCGATCGTATGTGAAAATCTATAATACCACCGGTGATTTGCCCGAGAGCTCTTCGAAATCCGTCGGTTTGGCGAACCGGGCATCGGGTCGCCGTCTCCATATGTCCGATTAACTGCGCCACGGTTGGAAAGGACTTCTTGCAGCAGATACAAGAAATTCGCCCGCCAACATGCGCTGGAGACCGAAGATGGTGGTTAAAAGAGCGAACGTTGTAGAACTTCTTCCTACCATTCTCAGTTAATACGGAGCGCAGTACCAGATAAGCACGAGCGTAACTTACTTGCAGCTCTTATAGGGGCATACAAAATTCTCTAGAATCTCATTGTAGAATACAGCTGGATTATAATCGGGATGGTCAGGATTGACGATTCGTCCACTAGAAGTGGCGTCATGCGGTCCACTTTCTGCTGGGCTTACAGGAGCCTGGATGATTCGAATCTTATTGTTGTGTGTAAACTTATTCATGGTGTTTCTAGTATCATTGACCGCAAGAAGGTCGTAGGAAGCAGGAGGAGGAACCGCATTGTAAGAAATCGGACTGCTGTCGGATGTCCAAGAACTAATCACTTTGTGATCGGACCAAGCATTATCCTTCTGCGCTCGACGCAAATTGGGCGTCGCTGTTGCTTTGTTGTCGGTAGGAAGCGCTGGAAAATCTTCGCTGCGATAGTATAGGGGATGAGCATTCCCCGCCGAAATTGGGGCTGGCCGGGAAGGGAAGTCAAAAGCAACCGGAGGCTGAGGCTCTGTGGGCGCTGGTTCCTTTCCGAATTCAGAAGCCCAAGTGTCTTCTTCCTTGATGTGACTGTTCTCGCACTGGATGACTTCAAGGTCTAGCGTCAGTATTGTCTATTTTAGGGGGATAATACGAAATATCAGAACCGAGGCACAACCCCCAATCTACGCATCCAGTTTCGAGAGGGGTTTTGTTGCCACTAATATAAATCGGACTGAGAGAAAAATGGGCCGGGAATTACTTACTATCATCTATGGTCACTTTCCGAAGCTCGAGCTGTTCAGCGAACTTCAGATTCTTCTCTCGCAGTCTCGCAATATCGCTAGGGTAGATAGTGTTGCATTTAGCACTCTCCAAGTGATGCCAAAACGAAGAGGCACTGTTGAAGTGGGTCTGACAGCCAAAACATTCGAGGTCTAGTTCCGGTCGATGATCCTGTAAAGGGTAGAGTTAGTCGTAGAGGTTTGATTGATGCAGGACCTGGAGCATTGCACGGACGTTTCGCTTGTGATCATGAAGAGTATCTTCATTCCAGAAGCACAGATCGCATTGATTGCAGGCGAAATGCTTTTCAGCCGCCTGGTGCGTTAGAAGCTCGTGAATGTTAGGGTATTTTACGTTGCATTTAGTACAGAAAAGCGACTCGATGGGTTCTCGCGCATAGGAGTGGTCACTCCTCACGCTGAGAGCGTCGGTACTCATGGTGCAGTACAGAGCGGCGAATGCTCAATCTGCATATAATCGAATCGCGAGATGTTGACTGATTATGTAAACTTGTGCTATCGATGACTTAAAAGATGATGACGAGGCGTCAGTACGCAGTAACTGTCGACGTTCTGGAGGTACCAGCAGTAGGATAGATAGTAATGTAAAAATTGGTTGTGGGTAGGGATGGCAATACGAGTAGACGACAGAAAGATTGGCATATTTGTGCAATCGAACAGAGATGTCAGGGACATAGAGATGTCTCTTCATGGAGATTAGAATGTCAGATATGGAGGTTTTTAACGTACAAGGTCAGGTGGCCGAATTCTAACTGGGCTGTAAGCGTCGACTGAAGTAGGCAGACAGCAGCTTTAACAGTTATGGACCCCGGCTCATAGAGATGTGTAAAAGTTGAAGAGAACAAGACTGGCAAAAAGGAAGGGGAGAGGTGAGGTAGATAGAAGGTGGTACATGGTACCTGGGCAAACGAGGAAGGAGCAGGGAAGACAGGACCCTTTCTTGGACACTTGCCAAAGTAGGTACCTACCTCTATATATCTCGCGACATGATTTTCTTGAGCCAGATCTGCTGGAGAGAAAATGGGTCTCATGATGGGCTAAAGCTGTTAGGAAAATAAAACAAAACTAAGAAATATATCCTTCACTCTAAGAAGCCCTGATATATATAATTCTCTGGAAGAGAGTGACATGGCCTTTGAGCCTTGAAGACTTAGATAAGAAGACATGACCACACAAGGCAATGTAGCCAAAGAATCCGAGCATAGATAGGTACTATATAGTTAATCTGTCTAATAATAGGAGCTTTGTCAATCTCATCTAGCCTTGAGCTTTAAACGTTGTAGCAGTAATCACAGGGCCGTAGTGGGCTGTAGTAGATCCTAGTGATATCATTCACTGCTACTGAAAGTCACTACAATTGCCTTAGCTACCTACATATATAGCTAGCTAAGTGCCTTGTGATAGTGAGTTATCATGTAAATACCTACATGACACGTATGTTAGCCCCTGACGAGCTGCAAGATGCTGTCAGTGAATGTAGCTGTGAATGTGGTGGTGCAAATGTGGCGCTGCTTACCTTACCTTATGTAGGTACCTAGGTACCTATAAGGTCGGAGGAGTGACTCTTAGCCTCTTTGAGCTAGTGCTTTGAGCCATGCCTAATCTGTACACAATTAGCTTCGAATGTCATGGCTGTAACCCCACACTAGTTCTTATCTCCGACTGGTTCCCGCCATCATTCTCCACTCTCTCCATACAGCCCAGGTGTCCAGACAGCCAACTTGGCCAAATGCGCTTAGGTGTACCAAGACAACATCACCAATGACACAACTGTCAGAATGCAAATGGCAACGTTGTGATAGAACAAAGTACCAAGTTCCCCTAAAAATTCACACATCATCTATACATTTTATTTGAAGTATCTGTCATTAACAGGCATTATTACCCTGTCTTTGCCTGGTTTCCGCTCTCGCTGGTTGAGCAACTCGCGCTCTCGTTGGGTTCCAGTGCGAGTACGAACAAGTCGATAATACTACATGCTATAGCCACCTCCAGAAGCAACCATCGCAAGTGTTACCACCTACCTATATACTACGTATATGATGGCCACCCCTAAGTTCAACACCAAGTCGCCTACCATTAAGCGCATATGTATGTCACCTGCTTCTTCTTCCCTTCGCTCTTCCTCCCAACCCCCCTCCTCTTCCTTTTCCAATACTACCGCTCTAGACTAACCAATCCTCGGTTTCAAGTGCGTGAGGCAGCCGAGCTATCCAACTCGCCGTCCCCCGACTATACCGCATCGCCTCTTGAATCCGATCTGTTTGAGTGGCACTTTACGTTGCGAGGCCCTCCGAAATCCGCCTTCGCTGAGGGTATCTACCACGGGCGCATTGTCCTACCCCCTACATATCCGCTCAGCCCCCCTTCGTTCCGCTTCACGACGCCCAGCGGCCGTTTCGAGGCGAACCGCGAGATATGCCTCAGCATATCCGGCCATCACGAGGAGACATGGCAACCCGCATGGGGCGTCCGTACGGCCCTTGTTGCTCTGCGTACCTTTATGGAAACTGGCGCGAGCGGGCAGATTGGCGGCCTTGATACAAGCGACGCAGTCAGAGCCCGGCTCGCTGTGTCGAGTCGTTCGTGGCGCTGCAGCGTGTGCGCACGCACGAACGAGGAAATCATCGCCGAATGCGAAGAGAGATGTCGCGAATCTGGCGAGTCCTCAGAAACGAAAGAGGTCGAGATTCCTGCTGAGCTGAGAATGGGGTTCCGCGACGAGATGGAAAAGGCAAAACAGGCCAGCGCAGACGAGGGCGCTAAGGAAGATGCCGAGAGCGCAGAATTAGCTGAAGGCTTCGTGCAAACTACCCCAGACCGGATACAGGATGCGCCCGTTGCTGCTGCTGCTGCGGCGGCGCCGCCACCAGCACGGCCCGCTCAAGGCGTACCCACACCAACTCCAACGACGAGAATACCTTTGCCTGACCCAATGGCACCAGTCGCCCCCAGAGCTCAGCAGCCGATACATCTCGACCCGAATGGCGGCGTGCCACCCTGGCTTGACTACGCTATTATGTCCTTAGTCATGATGCTGGTGGCCATCATCCTTAAGATCATGCTACGGTGAGCAGCGGATGATGGATGAGCATTCGTACATCACTATGAAGCAAACGAATGAATAGCAATGCATGGAGCATGGCGTTTGGGGTTCGGTAACATTGGTATACAATATGTACATATTCATCAATTTCAGACCAGCTGATGAGATACCAAGATTTGTCTGATTACAGCTTTGTTGATGACAACACTTTCATTTACCCTCACTCTTTGGAGTAATTTCCCTCAGGATTCCCTCGTTTCTCCCTTTACAAACATTACTGAGTGTCTAATGAAACCTTAGGGTTGTGTGATATAATGAGTTCCGGCCTGGTAGGCAAGTAGGGGGACAGTGCCCATAAATAACCGCCCACGGTGGATGACTGTCAATAACCTTCTACTTGGGACTCTCAGTTTCACAAGGCTTTTTCGTTTTGTAATAGACTCTTGATGAACCACTCATCTGTTCAAGTAGCGATCCAACTTTTCATAAGCGCGGCCATAAAGGTCTCCCTTGAGTCATCCACGCCGAATTCTCAAGCGTTTCACAATCAGGGTCCGGTGTCAACTAGTAGGCAGCCATGCTCTCAGACAATGAGTATCATGGCCATCGCATCTCAGCAGTTGAGTCAGGGTAACCCAAAAGTTTGTGGTCATCTATGTTCCCACCTGCGTAAAGTCGTCCTGTGACATGCCGGCTCGGCGGCAGTTCGGCCGAAGTTTGTGGTTCCTGACGCCGTTCCGCCTCCCCTTTATAGCGACAATTTCCGGGATGAGGTTACCCAGATCGGGGCCCAGCAGTCTTCGATTGCGGCGTGACCTTCTTCCCTTTGCGCAAGTGCTATGACTCAAGGGATACACAAACAATAGCGTTTAATTTGTGACAGATGCTACCCGTGTGACGTCGCGACGGGCCAACAGAACGCCCGTGCGCGAGCAGTTGTCTTCGCGGGTGGATTACTATTAGTGGTACTCGGCTTCACTCGGCATCATATTGTGTTCTACTGATTAGGGATGTGGTGTCTATTGGTGCCTGAATAGTTAACAATATGTTTGGCTAGAAGTCACAGGCTTGACCTAGCTAACGGTAAGCAAGGGATACGGCACCCCTGAGCAAAAAAATTCTGATATAATGAAGTACTTATGATCAATTAAGCCCCTTCGTTCCCTGGACATTTGCCTTTTATCTATAACTACAGAGCGCCCCTTGCCCTTGTGTTGATCATTGCTTTATTGTTTATTTTGTCAGACCAGTAGAGCGTGCTGCAACCTCATCAACTCGGAAAATACTTCGTCAATTCTGATTCACGTCCTATATACAACAATAACCCCATAAGACTGCCGGTCCTAAACTGAACAAGAGAATGTCGGAATCAAAACCCCGTTCGAGAGACAGAAGACGTTCTAAAGTTAAAGTAAAATATGTCAGTGATCTGCCAGACAAGGACACATCCAGGTTGGTGAGGACATTTAAACCGCGAGGAAAAGGATACAAGATAGAAGTCCAGTGCTCTAAGTGCAAAGACTGCTTCGACACTTTTGACGACGAACGCAAGGAGTGCTATAAGTGCTTACCTCCCTACAGGGTATACGCCATCCTTCCTATTAGCGATATGTGTCCCTTGAAATTCTAACATATATGGGTGCTTATCAGATCGAAACCGAGGAATATAGTGAAGACGATGCTGGGGAAGAAATTGAGGACGAAACAACCGAGACCCCTAAAGGGCCAAATCCAGTGCCGCTAACACCGAAGAACAAAGTTTTACTACCAATACCAAGCCCACGGTTCGAAGCAACAGCAGATAATACGCAGTCATCCCCAGCCTATGCGCCTGGTGGTGGTACACAGTACCAAACATATGGGCAGGAATATGTTGCGCCATTTGACTCGCCATATCTTCCTGGGACAATATCCAGTTCGCCGGCAGTGCCCATGCCGAACCAGTTTTCGGGACAAGAATACGGCATGTCACCTTACCTACCTTACTCCGCCGACCGCATGCCTCGTCCCCTTGAAGACTATACACAAAACCAGATGTACGACCCCACGTACAACACGTTACCCAACCCGTCCTATTTCCCCTCGACACCGCCCAACGCGCTGGGAATACAGTCAACGAGTCAGGTGTTGACGCCGGAGTATAACCCGCCATATATTGCGTCCCCATATCTTTCATCTCCATATTCAGGGGCCGCGGGCTACTCACCGGTGAGCCATACAACAAACCAAATGGCGGCCATGGGGTTCCAACCGCCGCAGAATGCATCAGGTCAGTTAATATGCCACAGCAGAGTCTCCTACGGACTGAAGCTAACTTATACAATTTTCGGAGCTAAAGGTTCCCAATCACGGCCACTGCGACCATTGCTACCACGAGAGCCGCCTGGAACCCCTGGCAGTCCCACTCCACAGCATGAAAACGATAAACACAAAAGCAAATCGGATAAGAAGAGACAGCGGGAGAGTTCGAGCAAAAAGATGTCATCAAAGACGGACGAGAACCAATCTTCCAAGTCCAATAGGCCGAAAAAAAAGTAAATGAATTGAATAATAGGCCAGGCTGAGTTTGTTGGTCTTATATATCGGCCGCGGACTGTCTTATATTGACTCGAGCATGGGAGGAGTTTAGGAGTTGGATTCAAAGGGTTTCCCTTGCCTCTGCCCTCTCCAGCTACGGGGCCAATCAGGAAGATAATTTCACGTCAGTTCTGTACGACTAGGAGACATATTTAAGTACTTTAAGATAGATAGTTAGATGCGAATCGATTTTTGCGTTGCCTTAGTTGTGGTTTAGCTACTCGAGTCTAATTATAATATGATAGACACACTCGGGTGAAAAGCATGTGAATAGTAGTTGTACAGCTCGATATGAGTAATACATGCATAGAAGTACAATAATACTGCTCACTGGTAGTTTGAACTGAACCGTTTTGACATGGAACCTTTTGGGAATGCGCCCAATGATCTAGTACCCTTTCCAACGTGATTGCAGCGTTGCATCGAGAGAATGGTCATGCTTGTTGTCCAGTCTGATTCTCCTTCCTCTCTATCGTGTCCCTCGCGTACATATCACTCCTTACCGCTTAGCTGGGCAATGTGTCCGGCAACAAGCCACCACCACTCCGCTCCCGTCACTCCACAGCCGCTCACGGCTTGCTGTGTGAGGCCAAGTTTGTCAAGCCATTCTATAATCAGCTCGACTTCAAACTCTTCGACCACGGGCTTCAGCATAGTGGCACAAGTACTGGGTACCATTGGACCCTTGGTCGCAAGTGTGAAGACGACCATGCTAAGGTATTCGACCCAGCGAGCAGCATCCAGCTTCCCGAAGAAGTCAACCCAGATAGGGATCTTTTCTTTGGGTCCCTTAGTTGGAGGATCCATGCGGCGAGCCTGGTCGAGAAGCGCCATATCTTCATTGAATAGGTACGTATCTGTTGGCAGAATACGTATCTTGAAATGGTAGTAACTCTTGGGGAAGGTTCT
Source organism: Xylaria sp. FL0933 (assembly GCA_022578765.1). Classification (NCBI taxonomy): domain Eukaryota; kingdom Fungi; phylum Ascomycota; class Sordariomycetes; order Xylariales; family Xylariaceae; genus Xylaria; species Xylaria sp. FL0933. Next base: position 1,571,764 of record MU389720.1, on the reverse strand, counting down.
GCCTTCATAGTTGCCGGGCTCAAAGCCAAAGGGTATGTTAGGCATATCGATAGTTTCAAGGCGTACTCGGCCGTAGGCTTGTAGGTTCAACGCAGCCAGAACCGAGCCGTCGTCGGAAGCATACGGCATAATGTATTCTTCACTGCGATCACGGAAGAACTCGTCAAGTTGGGCTTTGAAGGCGGTAGCTTGCTTAAGCTTTGGTGTACTGGCCATCTTTTCAAGTTGCTTGGAAAACATGCCATGTATCCTAAAGTTGCCGCCAAGGCCTTTCCCTTTGGTCCTGGTAATGACCTTTTCTTTATTGAGCTCAGAAACAGCCTTCTCAAGTATTTGATTCGTTTTAGCTGTGTCTCCGTTTCCCAGCTCAAGAAGCCGTGGGATAAGCTTCTCTTTGACATTAACACCCCTAAGCGAAGTACAGCATATTGAGCGAACCCAAGTGCGGGCACGTTCCAGTATCTCTTTGTCGTGTTGAACCTTAGGCGGCAGAGGAATTGACATCGTCTCACTAGCGACAGCTTCAATCCGGTTATATGTAGACGTAGTCGCAAACCAGGTCTCTCTCCAATCAGAAGCCTCGCTGTTTCCGTTTTCGACGTGGTAGTTCTCATACAATGTCCCCCGTGATTGTGGGAGGTCTACTTCTTCGTGGGTTTCGAGCTGCGTAGCCCACCAGATCACCCTTGGCCAATCATAATTTTCGACATTATCGTAATCAAGCGGGGGTAGCTTTCCTTCCTCGTAAGCTTTCAGGAATGCCGATTGGAACTTTGCTGTTAACGCCTGAATATAGGATTTTCGTTCTCGGCTGACCCTAGGCCAGAACTTCCTGATGGCAGAAAGGGACATATCCGGGAACAGCTTGAGTAGCAAGCCTAAATCCAAGTTTCTATCAAGGCCTCCGAGAAGTGTTTTCAAGACAACACAAGCAGCAAGAAGGTCATCCTCGCTTTTCGATCCTAGTTTATCGTCATGTGCTGCGGGCTTATTGAAACGACCCCTAGGCTGCTTTGGTATCACAGTAAGATCTCGGGTTTTGTACTCAATGAACCCTTCGAGATGCGTGGACGTCGCTAAGTATCGAGACGTGGCTTTCGATTTTGAGCCGCCAACTGTTGGCTGATATGCCAGCATCTTGCATTCCGCCTCTCTAGTGCCGCTCTTCTTGCTTTCCGGTTTCTGATTTTTGAAAACTGGATAAGTAATTCCGTATTCCTCGTCTTCTGGAGGTGTATTTTTGACATCGTCTGGAATGTTGTCGGTGGTAAACTGATTCGATGAAAGCCATTCTGGATTTAGATGCTTCATATTGGCCTTGGATTTGTCAAGTGTCAGTGATACGTAGACGTAATCAGATGCGTGGGTTCCACAAGTGAGAAGTTGAGATTTTGATAGTTCCCACTTTCTGATAGTCTTAAGGCTTCGTAAGAATTGACCATAGGCGGGGTCCGCCCAGCCCTTGAATGATTTGACACGGTTTGCAGTGTTTATATTCTTTGAGAGACCCTGCTGCTGCTGACTCTCATTGTTCCAAAGAATCTGCCCAGACGAGAAATTATCTGTGTGGGCAATTTCATCGTCAGATACGTCGCTGGCCTCTTCGTAGATAGCTTCAGTGTCCTCGCCAGATGAGAGACTGTCCTCAGAAGATGGAGAAAAAGCCGACATTCTGAGGAGGGACCCATCCGAACCGTCATGCTCAGATCCATTAACCGTTGAGATGTTGTCAATAGAGAATGGGATTTCCCCGCGGGTTCCACGGCTGTTTCGATAACCCCTTTTGCCCCCGGCCTTCGTGTTAATACCCGCCCCTTTTCTGCGGCCTCTGCGGCCCTTTCTTTTTAGAGATGCATCGATATCTCTAGCGCTCTTTGCGGAAGATAAAATCGTAGTGATATTACCCAGTTGAGAAGGATCAGCGTCTGGAGTCCAGGACCACGCTCCAGTTATGGGATCTTGTAGGCAAGGGTGGCTTTGATCCCACATGGCGCTTGGCTTCTGTCTTTGACTCCAAATATAGACAGCCAACTTACCACTATCCCACAGTTCGTGTTTGTCGGGCCGCCTACGTGGCTTTCGGGTGCTTTCAAGTAGGTCCGGTTGCTCAACATCAATACGAGCCTTTTTTTGAGGGCTCTGCATTGTAGTCTGTACTTCATCCATTTGGCGTTTTGCGTTGTGTCTATGGATCGAGATATCATCCATGACAGAGTTTTCGTACCTCAGCGTTTCGATATCCTGAACCTTTTTCAGCTCTTTGGGCACTTTGATGCTTCGCGCCTGACTGCTCTCTTTTCCTTGGGACGCAAGTTCGTCAAATAATTTCGCTTCCTCGGGCGAGAGCGAAAAGGCGTCAGGAACGTAAGCTTCAGGAAACATTTCCCTCATTTTTTCCTTCACAGCTATGACACGAGGGTCATCCGAAGAGTCCGTAGCTGGATCATTCTTGGCGTCAGTCTTCGCTAGAACAACGCACTCCTGCATCTTAGCCTGATCGTCAAAAAAGAAAAAATGCATCTGTTTCAATATACCGTCTCGTTCCAATTGGTTCACGACGTTTTGGCAGACTCTTCGATCGGGAGGCGCGAGATCTTTGAATTCTTTAGCCCATACGGAAATGACTGCCATGAACAAAGATCGGAGTCCAGGAAAGACGCCGTCATTATGTTCGAGAAGAAACTCGATGATCTGAATAGTTCGATCTCGGCGGCGGGTACCAAATGACGCGTTTGATCTCGTTGGTCTTGCAAAAAAGGCCAGTGGCTTATGTGTTGATGGTTGAGCCGTGGTAACAGGGGGTACAGTAGCTGACGGTATTGTAGTAAAGTTGAACTCGCTGACCGTGCTGTTGTTAGCTTGGGGTCGATGGGGATGTGTCATGGCTGTTGAATTTGGGAGGCTAGAACCTCCAAGCTTGTTAGATGGGAAATTGGGTAGAGGTTTACGGGTCGCAGGACGTTCTATGGATGGTGAATCAGGACCCGCATGTGCATTATTCTGTCCTGTGAGAGACGCAGTTTTGGATGTGGACAAATTTGGGTCATTCAGATGAGCTTCGGTTCGTTCCATTGTAGTGATAGGCGAATGCTTGATGGGAGTGACCCGTTTGCGCTGATTGTGAACCTCAAGTTGGCGTACATGACCATTGATATTGGAAGTGTTGTTGAATGATGAGCTACTCCGTTCATATGACGGCCGAACGTCTGTAGTTGAAGAGAAGCGCTTAGTGAAAGAATCCTCACTGTTAGCACTTATCAATTGTTGACGCAGAAGTCGCCGATGGTCAGTGGCATCATAGACATCAAGATTCTTCAATACGATACCCCCTCGAAGAGGTTGGAACTTCATGGTATCTTTAATTTTCTGTGCGGGAGTTATATCGACAGTCGATGAGGTGGCTAGGGAGGAAGGGTGATTTGTGGGAGACGATGGTAGGGGGCGTTCCTTCCTTTCAATTCGAGACCTTACTTGATCTTTCGGAGTTAGACTGAACCGAGATTTTTTATGCTCTTCAGATCTCAGGCGCGGTAAAGGCGAATCCTCTGGTTCTTGAGCTTGGGCTGATTTGCGTCTTCTGTGGGTGATAATTTCTGAGGAAGGTGGGACGAAGTCTGGATTACAAGCAGTCCTGGACTTGGTAAGATGATATTCTAGCCCGTTAGAATTCTTCCAACTGTTTCCACATTTTTCACATAAAAATAATCCCTTTTTCCCTGACTTCGGCGTTTTAGATTGGACGTGCAAAATTTCAGATACTATGCCGGGAGTCGTAGTATTCGAATGTGGAGGATCCGTAGACTTCACGTTGTCCAAATGACCCAGCTGTCTCGCTGAACTAATTTCCGTCACCGTCGCACGATCTGAGCTATCCCCATCATCAACCTCAGTAATGATCGAGTGTGACCCGAGGAAAGCCGGATCTTTGAGTCTGTCAGACCTAAATATTATAACCAAGGATCTTCGACGTCTACCCTTCCGTTTTGTAATGGGGTCTAATGAGTTTGGAAGCCCACGATACACGCCCGGAGCCCGAGGTACAGGCGAAGAAGTTTCTGGCTGTGGCTGCTGACCTGTAGTGCTTTGTTCAATCATTGGGGAGACATCATCAGTTTCGTCTTGTGCGTACTCCTCAGCCAATTCTGGTGGTACTATCGGTAGTTTACTCTTGTTTGGTCGGCGCCCTAGACGCCTGGGTAATTTGATGGGAGGCTGATCGTCTGTATCCTCATGTACAGGCCGCTTGCGTTTCGACTTTCTTGAGAGTATTCGATTCAATTGGCGAGATTGCGTAATCTGCGTAAGCGATGAACTGGGGTTTGCTGAGAACCGACTCGGTTCGGGTTCTGAAAATACATTCTCTGTCTGCCCTGGACTCACGCCATCAACCTCGCCGATTACAATTGCGGCGTCTATATTGACGTTGGAAGATTGCGCATGCTGTTCATTGATGACATCTTCTGTAATTTCGCTATTGGCATAGAATGTATACGTCATAGTCTTTCCGATACGACTCAGTTGTGAAGACGAACTGAGGTGTTTTAGATGCGGCGGTTGAGAATTGGTCGGCATCGAAATTGATCCCGTCATTGCTGCAGTAAGTCTTCGATAGTTATGCCCCAGGGTTTGTCGACAGATGACCGCATTTGAGGTGCCTTTGGAACCCGCCCTCTTTATGACCTCAAACGCGGTGTTCGGAACAGGCTTCTGTGGCTTCCAAGGCGGAGGAATAACGCTGGTATGAGATGCAGGCTCGCTTCGAGGCTTCGTACCTTGTGGCTTCTTGCTAACAGTCTTAGCTCCTCTAGACCCTCCCGATTGAGATGCGTGCACAGCACGGGACGCTTCACCTCGCTTTCCTATGCGACCAGACGGAACTACCATCCGGGCCTTGGGTGTAGCACGGAAATGCGACCATTCAGCAGGAGACGGGTCACGGATGTACTTTACACAGTCCTTGAACAGCCTGTTGCTCCCAGCAAATTTAGCACCGACAAAAGACAGAGCTCCGATGTTGGTAAGCCAACGACACGTCTTTGCGAGAGCCCGCATTTGGCGTACCCGTTCTTCAACGCCAAGCTTTGCGCGAGCATCGCAGTAACGGATAAGAGCCCATGCTTTTGCTACAGCCACAAAAGCCTGAGCAAGAGCAAGGTAATCAATATTATCTCCATTCCACTTATCGCAGAAGGAAACTGGATTCAGGTCACTGGTAAGAGCCGTCCGTGAGAGATCAAGCTTATCATAGTCCAGGCCTTCTTGTTCTTGGTGCTCTCTCGCGTGTTCTGAGAATTGGGCGAGCCAGAGCTTGCTGGATTTGCCACCACGAAGGACCACGGGTTGCTTAATGATGTACCCCTTCCTTGCTAGTGCATCGGTTCGGGTTGGAAGCGATCTTTTGTCTTGACCAGTGAGACGAACAAGGTCGCCTTGAAGGATTCCTCTTTCCTTGACAGATGCGATATCAACAAGAGCTCGCCATTCGAAAAGCGGTACTCGCTTCAGATCTGGCCCATGACCGGCGATTGTTCTCCACTGGCGCTCTTCGGACACATGAAGTCTGGGTCTCACGGTCGAAGCTCCATCCTTGGACATGCGTGAATCCGATTTTGGATGTGGCGGAACTGGCGTGTCAGATGAGGGTTTAGCTGAAGATGGAATGGGAGGGTCTTCCTCCTCAGGCAATGCTAACACTTGCTCTAGGGACAAATGATTGAATAGCCTGTCGGCACCAATGGATACATCTGATCTGTTGGCCAGCCATCTCCATACCTTAGATGCAACGGCAAGGTCCTGTTCGCCGGCATCCTGTCCGGGTTTAGCACCGCTAGAATAAGCTGCAACTCCTTGGGCAGCACGAACTCCCTCACGCTGTTCGCCGCCCTTGAGAGATTTGTAGAAAGAGTCGATCGCAGCCAGAAGATTGGATACAGAACAGCCTAGCTTCTAGTCAACAACGCGTTTCAAAGAAGACCTCAGCTACCGGGTTTCAGCCATAGTCAATGGCAAGGCACAAATAGCCGAGACGGGTGGTAAACTTTGTAAAGACTCACCTCGGACACCGGAAAAAGCGATCTCAGTCAGAAGTGACTCAATCAACTCATCCAGGCCTGCAACCATATTGGTCTGAGGGCGGGCTGCATGAGCGATGGTAAAAAAGATGCTTTTACGACTGTCACCATCAAGACTCGAATGGTGGTGCTTCGGTGATGTCGATGCGCGGCAGGAATTGCGATTGTGGATTGCAGGTAAGTAGCAGAAAAAGAGACTTGGCAAACCGGCCGAAGTGGGGTTGTGGGCAAAATAAAAGTACCCAGATACAATGGCGAACATGGTCTGGCGGCCAGCTGTCGTCCGGCTGAAAACCTTTGTACCTAGGTAGATCCATAGGGAGGCTCACAATGCTCTATTGTTCGATCTCAAACACTACCTAGGTACCATCATGTCACACCACAAAAGAAAAAGGCCATGAAGACATTATCTAGATTCGTAAGTTTCCTGGGCAATGTGCTTCATTAAGGGTATCACTAAATATAAGAGCTATCAATTGATCAAAGAGGCCCGGTCCTAATCAGGGTATGTGTAAGGACGGTCGCTTCTCACCCATCTTTTTTCGGTAGGCTGCGAGGATGTCATCCCTGGCTGCCTGCAATTCTTCTCTTTGCTTCAAGCTGCCCGCTGTCTTCGGAATGTCGTTCACGTGCACCGCTGCACCTCGAACGAGTAACTGCTTAGTAGGTTTTGCTGAAAACTCAGGGGGTGCGGCGACAACGTCACGGAGACCAGGACGAGTCTCTCCGCGCTTTTTACGCAGGATCTCCCAGTCATCATCATCTTTAGCCTTTTTCTTTCGCTTGCCGGACACTTGGTTTGCGATGTTGAGTTTCCAGGAGACGCCGCTCTCTTCTTCTTCGAGCTCTTTCTCTGCTTCTAGCTCCAGCTCTTCCTCGCGTTTCTCTTTAATCTTCCGATCTTGTTCCCGCCACTCATCATACAACTTGTGCATCTTCCTCTCCTTATTGGTCCGCCATACCTTCAGCCCCAAGGGATCCTTGTTGCCTTTGATAGACTTGTTGATTAGGCCCGAGAGAGGTAGCGCAGCATCAACCCGGGCCGAGAACTCGGACATTCGTTCTCCAGGACGGATAGTAGGGATCACAGCCGCAGCCGGCTGAGCTTCAGTTTTGCCTTCATCCGCTTTGGCTTGTTGAGCTGCCTTCCGCTTTTTGCTCTTGGCGCTCCGAGGCTCGTCGCCGTTATCTAGGCCAGACCGGGGTTTCTTGCCACCAGCATAAGCCATTAGCCTCTTGAATGCGCGCGGCGCATCGTCCTTCGGCGTTGTCGTACGCTTCCTTTTTAGGTTGCTGCTCTGCTGGGCAGAGGTCCCCTTCACCTTCGCGCCACGTTGACCATTTTCCTTTGACCCGGCAGGCTTCACAGGCAGTGGTTTGGCGATTTGCGTAGGTGGTAAGTCGAAACTGATAATAGAAGAGCTCAATCAGCACTTATTTAATGGCCCAGATGGGTGGAAAAAGGATATGTAACTTACCTTGATTCGTCTTGTATCCTGCAGGTGTGTTTATGTGGCATGTCGGCAAACTTTTCATGCGGTATGCGAAAGCTTGGAGTGCGGCCAGGAATCCGCACCTGCTAGTAATCGTCCGTTGGTTCTCAATATGGTCCGATTGCTTGCAATGTGAATGGATACCTATGGATGACGATAACGAATACGCTCGCTGCTGGTGTTGCGACTTGGACCTCGTCAGTTGGCTGATAGTTGATAGTAAAGTAGAATTTGCAGCACATTCAAAGCTTACCAACAGGTACACTGACGGCAAGATGCACTATTTTGTGGACTCTAGAGGTTAGATAGGGTGCGGGGTGCCGCAGTAGTCTAACAGGTTAGTCCTATTCAGGCAATGCTTTGGCTATGTTTTTCTCTATCATCCAGACTAGTCCTAGATGAGATACCCGGTAAGAACTTCGCTGGCCGTAAGCAGCCCACATTCTGACAGTACTACGCTTACTTATCTACTTCTGCTATACTATATATAGGGACGAACGTAGGCAGTGTAGCAGTTGTCATTGAAGCGACTTAACAATCATCGCTACCGAGGAATTATACTGTAATATTGTCTCTAATGGAAGCGCCTAGCTATGATTAGATAGTCGTACTGTAGCAGTAGCGTAGATATCTTAGGAGACCTAGACCAGGACATGCATAATGGCTAAACTCAGTCTCCATTGGCGATAGTGATACCTTACCCTCGTACCAATCGCTACCCATGTGCACGCAGGCCGAAAGATGGCTGGTTGGTTACCAGGTCGGTCTGGGACTTCAACGACTTGGCAACTTAAAATTGATAGATAAGAAGAAGTCGGGTCTGGCCCGACTTCTATATTACCTAGATGGTCCGACCGAGCCAAGTTCGCGCCGGTCCAACTCCGGCTGCTGGCCAGTACACTAATACGATACCGTTGCTGGGCCTCTCGAAGCGCATCGTGTTCGGGTTGCTGACCGTGATTGACGGGATTTGGCCCAAGGCCCCACCGGATGATCTGTCAAACCGGCACGAAATGGCACGAAATGGGTGCGAATTTGGCACCACGGCCCTTGCTGCAGGGTCCTGCCAAGACCCTCGTCAGATCAACCGCCATCGCGAGCTAGAACTCGCTTGTCCAGGCCCTGCTGCGACGCTGGCCATCCAACAAGTCCCGGTCAGCCAATAGGCGCCGCGGCGGCTCTCACGGGCACTGCGTGTAGGAGCGGGAGTTGTACAGTAATAGCCCGCCCGACTAGTGTAAGTACCGTGCCATGATCAGCCGGGAATCTCGACGACCGCCTACCCACCTACCCTGGGCATTAGACATGGACATACCGTAGACCTCACTCAAATCTGGTGCGGTTGTACCATGGCTTGTTGGTCAGCAGCAGACACATGCATATGGTGCTTCCCGTTGATTCCATTGGATTTATGACTAGCCCACCATGGGTCACCGACCCATGATAGAAATCATGCGTCAAATTGATCCTGCCAGTCCTATGTGTGCCCTACTAATAGAGAAGGTTCTCAAAATGGGTTGCTTACCTCCGAATCTCGCCCTCTTGTGCCGCGACTCGGATCCCACACGATCCAATACGATGCAAAAAGGAAAACTTCACTTTCTTCGGTACCATTTTCGTTTTCGTTTCTAGAGACGACTTATAAGCTCGAGAGTGATCGTGTCACTCTTCAAGTTGTGTCATCAGTCTTGTCGATGCCCCGGGCCTCTGTTCCGGCACTCCCGTGTTCTTTATTAATAAGCTCAGCGTCGGTTTGCATTAGCCGTAAACACTCAGCCGGACTTAAGATCTGACTTCCGATAGATATCTTTCCTCAGCTATCGCTTGTACGGGTGTTGTTTTTTCTATTTCTCAAAAATCCCGGAAGCCCTGGATAGGATGTGGCTTGAAAAGTACAGGCGGAATCGCTCTATTGATGAAACGTCGGACGACAGTTATGAGCCGTTTCTTTCGGCCAGTGAACTTGAAGAGGCGGACGAGAAAGCTCTAGGCACGAAAAGAAATCGCCGGCGTCGTTTTAGTTATTTTACTTGCGGCACGTTATGGGGTTCAACATTCTTGTAAGTGTTTACGGCCCCTAGGCAGTGCTTGTCGTTTTGCCGTGCTCTAACTGAAATTAACAGATTTTTACTATTGCTTTTCAGTATTATTTTCTCAATAGTAAGGAGCTTTTGGGGGGTAGAAGAGGACCCAGACAGTATATTCACCGGTTGGGGGAAAGACGGGAGCGGGACGGAGAGTCTGGCTTGGTACCCCACGGATTTCCTTCGCGACGTGACACCTGTGCCGTGTCACTCGCATAACGACTACTGGCGTAGGATTCCCCTTTTCTCAGCCCTTCGGGTGGGCTGTGTAGGAGTTGAGGCGGATGTTTGGCTATTTGGTAATAGCTCGGAGCTCTATGTTGGGCATGATAGAGCGGCGTTAACACCACACCGCACTCTCCAGTCTCTCTATGTGAACCCCCTCGTGGATATCATAGAACGAAACAACCCACAGACGCCGTTTTATAACTCGAGCGGCACTCACCGCGGGGTCTTTGACACCGACCCAGATCAGACTCTTGTCTTGTTAATTGACATAAAGACGGACGGGGCCAAGACACTCCCGCAGGTTGAGGCCCAGCTAGAACCTCTTCGGGCGCGAGACTGGTTGACATATATAAAAGACGGAGTTATTCATGAGCGTCCGATCACTGTGGTGGGCACAGGTCGCACACCGTTCGATATGTTGATGCAGAACTCAACGTATCGAGACATATTTTTCGATGCGCCGCTGAAAGAGTTATATGAAGATCCAAATATCCCCGACACGGGTGAGAATAACGAGCCCTATGTTTACAACCGCACCAATTCATTATATGCGAGTGTCAATTTCCGCAGGGCGATAGGATCCGTTGTGAGTAATTTTTAAGATCAACTCTTTCATGTTCTTGGCGGCCAAGACTTCGATCGTCGTCGTCTCAAGAGCTTCTTATTGCTTCAAACCCCTCGTAGATCGTTCTCACAATAGCAATCGCTAACCCCGAGCGTGTAGTGGACTGATCTTAGCGAAGGACAACTTCGCCTCATCCGAGGACAGATAAAAGGCGCACATAAGCGAGGGCTAAAGGTCAGGTACTGGAATACGCCGGCATGGCCTGTTATTCGGAGGAACAAGATATGGCATACCTTGATGGCCGAAGGTGCCGATATCTTAAACGTGGATGATCTAAAGGCGGCCACGAGAAAACGATGGTAGAGGCATAGATATTGTTTTTTTAAGATACCCCAAATTTGTTTTCCAAAGTCACAGACTTCTATTCTGGTCTTCGCTTATGATGATGAATTGTTTTCTGCGTTATACGAGTTCGTCGTGTCCAAGTGTCCGAGCGTTGCTTCTGTATGTAACTTGGGAAGTATTCAGGATGCAAGCGCAGGGTTCAAGGTCAGTTAAAGCTCCTGTCCCCAATCAACCCCAATCAACCCCACCATCCGTTCAACATCCAAACAGCTTAGCACCACTACTTGTCTTTACCACGCTATTATACACTCAATATGTCGGGGAAAACAGCTCTCGTCACTGGCGCGACCGGCTTGCTCGGGAGGCAGGTAGTAAAGGCTTTCGAGAGGGGAAATTGGAACGTCAAAGGCACAGGGCATTCTCGCGCAGACGGCACTATTATTCTCAAGGTCGACCTAGCGCAGCCAAAAGAGGTCGAAGCTACGTTGGACAGCGTGAAGTTCGTTACGTCTTCTTATCGACGCGCTCAAAGCGACGTACTATGGATGTCTCTGAACTAATTGTCTATACCAGGCCAAACGTTGTTGTTCACTGTAAGACTCATGCAGGAGTATGTGGCTGGCGGCCATCGACTGCGGTCGACTAATATGGGCTGGGCACTTAGGCGCCGCGAATCGATTTCCGGACAAATGCGACAAGGACCCCGAAGGCACGCGAGCATTGAATGTCACGGCTACTGAGAGCCTCGCCTCGCTCTGCGCTGCGCGCGACATCTTGCTGATCTACATCTCGACCGACTACGTCTTCCCGGGGAAGCCTGGCGATGCGCCGTACGCAGCAGATGCCTCGCCGCAACCAACGAACCTCTATGGACAGACGAAGCTGGACGGTGAACGTGCGGTATTGAAGGTCTTCAAAGAAGCAAATAAAGCTGGGCTCGGCATCGTGCTTAGAGTCCCGGTTCTCTATGGCGACGCCGAGGTGCCTGCCGAGAGCGCAGTGAATGTCCTCATGGACACTGTTTGGAAAGCACAAGAGGGTGATGCCAAGATAAAGATGGATCACTGGGCTTTACGATACCCAACGAATACCGAGGATGTAGGGCGAGTGTGCCACGGTATGGGAATTTTAGCTCTCAATCAGTAACCCTAAAGTTGCTAACCCTTTGATAAGATATTGCCATCAAGTATCTCAGCGCCGAAGATCGGTCCCCACTGCCGCAGATCCTTCAGTTCTCTTCGGAAGACAAGTACACAAAGTACGAGATTTGCCAGATCTTTGGCGAGATCATGGGCTTGCCGATCACAGCCATTGAGCCCAATACGGAAGGAAACGACCCGAATGCTGCGGTCCAGAGGCCCTACGATTGCCATCTTAGTACGGAGGCACTGAAGCAAATAGGTATTGACGTCTCAACGCAGGACTTTATCGGTTGGTGGAGATGGCATGTTCGAGCTTTCAGGAAATAGATAGGATTTTCGCCAAGGGCTTATATCGCAGCTCGGTGCAGAATGGCAACTCGTGAACGATCGATTACACCAGCAGGCCGGCTCTCCGCCCAACCTAGCGCATCTGGATAACGATGCAATATCCGATGATAAGGCGCCTTTTCTTGTAGGTTATATTCGAGATATAATCGAGATGACGGTTTGCCTAAGCATGATCAATCGGACGATAAGAGCTTAATCCAACAGCAGGAGCTTCGAACTTGTTAATAAACCGTATGACTCGACCCTCTAACTCGAGTGATGATGTTCTGCTGGGTACAGCTACTACTTTCAAGTCGAAGGAAACATGCGATTACCCATAGGTCAAATTCCAGTAGACGTGTATGTTTGACCATTATCGGCGCATCCCCCGGAGCTAACTACCCATGTCACAAAATGTTCTGTATTCGATCTGTAACCGTCAGCAGCTTCACTTTCAGTTGGCAATTTTCCGCCTGACTGTGTCTCTTATCAGATCAATCAACCTGAGGCTTGTTCGCCTATTTTTACTGGATTAAAAAAACGAAATGAAGAACTGAGACCCCTAGTCAGCCCTAGGAACTTGGCATTTCGAGCTGAATTCCAGCTTCTGCTTTCAGTAAGGACGTCTGCGGCGGTGAACTGACCTTTCTGGGCCAGGGCATCACGGTACCCGATTGAATTAGGTATGGTACAGGTAGTATACGGCGCGTTTGTACCCTAAGCTGAATAGCATGCAACGTCGCTAAACTGTTTCTGACATGCATTGTGCAGGCACGGGAGACAACTGCAAGACACGATAGGAGTGCTATACGGAAATTGGCGTGGGGTCTTAGAAAAAAAGTCCTGGGCGCAGTTCGCCAATGTCGCGACGTGAGACCTGTGGTATTGGCTCGCCAGGAGGCCTGTGAGGCAAAGCCGCCAAGGTGCAGAGAGTAACACAACGATAGATTAAAGACAAGGCTCAGACAATTCGCCCTCTCGATATGTCTTTGGTTTATTCTCTGTCAACTCTCAATCAATCGTGTTCCTGCTAGTCATACGACTTCGACTTAAAAAATCCCGGATAAGCGACTTGACGAGAACATTGGAAAGAGACAGCTCCTAAGTATGGCGTTGACGAATCTGGGCGCGCTGCCGACCAACTTCGCCTTAGCATCGAGTTGCTCAACGGATCTCAACCATGTTTACAAGATATACACGTCCTCGGAGTTTTACCTACTTCAAGGCCCAGTTGAGCAGACAAGCTGCTACCCGAGTAGCTATGCCGCAAACTCGAAACAGTACTATTCGCCGGGGCAGTGTCCGACCGGCTTTACGTCGGCGTGCCAAAGCGATACTATAGTGAGATGTTGTCCGACGTACGTATTCACGAATCTGTGAAATGCTCTCAGCGCAAGCGCCACTACGCTTGATACCTAGAGAGCCATCCATTCAAAGAAGACAGGGATGAGAATCGCTAACGCGGACATTGAGGTTACCAGACAAGCGAGCTTCGTATGTCAGTCGTCATTCGACCATGCCTGGGAACAGACGCTCGGCTGCGTCGTGCCGCAAGACCCAGCGACCACGACAGTGTGGACCGTGAGCCAGGTGTCGAGCGGGCGGACGGCGCTCGCGACGTACACGGGCGCCGTCGGCGGGTTAAATGCATACCAGATCCAAGTGGCGACGAGTACATCTAATACCGTGAGTGCTTCCCTTTCTTTCTTTCTTTCTACTCTATTTTTACCTACCGGTGCTTCTTTCTGAGAACCCCCTCTCCCCCGCATTAAAACACAGAAGAGCGCTTGCTTACATGGGATTGGAAAAACACAGAAGACCAAAACGAAAACAACAACAGCAAAATCCCAAACACACCCCACAACCACAAAGTCATCCTCCTCATCTTCATCCGGTGGCAAAACCGGCCATCACGGCAAGAGCAGCAGCCACGGGCTGAGCTCCGGCGCGATCGCGGGTATCGTCGTGGGCGTTATCGCTGGGATTGGGGCTGTCGTGACGCCGCTCTGGCTGAAGTTACGGAATCGAGGGAAACAACAGGACGGCGGCGGCGGCGGCGGCGGCGGCGACAACGTCGAAGCGGAGACGCGAGGATCGGATTCGGCCGTGCATGAGATTGTACACGAGAAGACTGCGAATGACAAGCCTGTTGAGCCGGATACTGGTGACGAGCAGCCACGCACGAATGACCAGCGTCGGTTATCAGCTTAAGATCTGAGGCTGGAGCGTGTGCTTGATTGGTGTTGGATGGACAGGCCAGGAACTTTTTTGGCTTCTCGGTTATGCGCATGTTAGATTATTGGTCATGAAAGCGCTTGATACCAGGTTCAGTACAGATTACGTATCGCCAGGAATGAGTATGCTGTAAATCACGATCTCTCCCAGCCAAAGTTTTCTGTGTTTACACGCAGGTATGATACTATTGATAGCCTAGACTCCTCACATCAGAGGGTTTTAGCTTAGGTGATTAATTCGAATATCTCATAATACATTATACATATATCGGAAGTCATGACCGCGTCCCTATAATAGAACAACAACTCAGAATCTTATTTCAAAAATTGGCATAGCGGTTCAGGCACCGCTCGCCAGTCGCACGTCGCAAGCTCTTGAAGCCAAGAAAAATAAAAAGACAAGCCGGTCCAGGTGGCTTTCTAATAATCCCAATCCAATCATGCTCTTAACATCGTTATATCGTACAAGAGTAAATGTGACTGAAAGTCTTTTTATCTTTGCTTCTGGAAAAACGCGCCGATAACTACTCGAAAACACGGGATAGGTCAGGCACGTTACGACGTGCTAGACATTTGAATACTCGGCGCGAGACCACGAGTCACTGATCCGAGCGGAAAGGATTAAAGATGCAAATTAGTGAAATAAACCGTAGGGTATTGTTATTCGCTCGGTATCATCGCTCGGCTTAGGCTCCTCTCTGAGATCTGATGATCAAACAACCTTGAGCGTTCCCGTGCGGCCCGGCACAGCATTATAGGCTGCCTGTCTTTCTCGATACTCGCGCTCGCGCTGGTCTCGTTCGCGCTCTCGGGGCCTGGTCTTTTCTTGCTCGCCTTTTTTGTGTCTAATCGTCTCTCGACGATCAACTCTGCCTTCACCCTGCACACCGTGTCGCGATGGCAATGATGGTACCGGTGGGGCATCGTCGAATAACAGTCTTGGCGACGCTGAAGTCATAGTTCTTGATCGCCCTGCCGGCCCCGATGTAGTGGAACGTCGTGGTACAGTGCGCGGTGGGGGTTGTAGATAATCGTTGTTTCCACCATCAATTCCATTGCCAGGCGAGATGAAATCAACGAGGTGCGTGATATCGTCGGGCGGTTTAACACCATGCCCCTTCTTTTCTTTCGACCACTGAGGTGGTTCCTGTATTTTCGGGGTGAGATCGACGAGGGGTTTAGGTGGTGCACGCCGATCCGAATTGGGGAAAGCAGCTGGCTGTGATCCGAGAGGATTAGGATGAGGTTGTGTGTACGGGTACTGCGAGCGGTGTTGAGTTGATGGTCGGGAAGATGATGAAGCTAACCCGGTGGGTAGATGACTCGTCGCGGTCAGAGAAAAACGATGCCCTGTCCCAGCTGAAGTAGTAGGCCGTGCTGCGGCAGAGGGAGGAACGGCGCGCTGTTTAGCAGTGTGCTCTAGTGCGGATGGAAACCATGAGGGCGATTCGGGTGGTGTTGTCGATAATTCCGGGTCTGGTTGGGTATTCAGGAGTGACGGGCCCTCGGTGAATGCCAGCTCGGGAGGGTGTTTCTTCTTCTCCAAGTCAGCAAGTGCCTGCTTCCTGTTGTCGTATTCTGCTCCAAGTAAACCACCAGTGAAGCCTTCCTCACTTTCTCGTCTGGATGCCGGGGGAAGCTTGTAATCTGGCTTTTCCCGTTTTGTAAGGCGCCGGGAGATACTCTGGTTGGGTTTTTGCTTAGGAAGCTCTGATTCCGGTGATACGGAGTCCTTGCCGAATTGCGACAATCGCTTGTCAAAACGTTTCATGTCGAGCAGGGGCTCAAACTGCCCAATTACATAGGGTGATTCATCCGTAGATACGCGAAGGCAGTGCCCGTCTACAGAAGTCACGTTCTCTGGCTTCTTTGCCGTGGACGTGGCAACGGTAGATTGCACGTGAGGCTTTTCCTCTGGTTTTGTCGGTGCACTGAATTGGTTTTTGCGGGCTTCCGGATTACGGTCGACTAAATACCAACTCCGCCAACTGTGAGCCTTCTGTCTGAACTCATGCGCTACTTGAGGGTCATCAGTACTAAAATACTGAACATAGTTTTCCGTATTCAGGAAAATGGTTGTTTTGTGCTGAGACTTAATCGCGTAGCAAAAGCGCTTTGGTGGCTTAATGTGCCTTCTCATTTGTGATTCAGTGGGTGTATAAATGTCATAGTCGGAGAGATGACATAGACTGGCTGCATCTTTATCTGTCGATTTTGCATTCGGCTTCTTTGCGCAAATAATCTGGCCGCTTTCCAAAAGCGTTATCCACCGCTTATTCCATTTACCAGGCCGGTTCGAGTGGTACATATGTAGATGACATCCCAAGGGGCCTTCCTCGCGGTTGGTAACCGCGCCAACGTCAAGGTCTTCATGTTTATCATTTGGCTCAGAGAATGTCACTGCTAGCCGATTTTGTTCGTCGCTGTCCCAAGAGTTCATGACGTCTCTAATCCGTTCATAACGGCGTAATCGGCGCTCAAGCCCCAGGACGCCATACTGCTCAATCACCAGACAATTTTCTGGGCTAATGTTGACATCGTTCCCCACCCTACTTGAGGCTTGAGAAATGATGTCAACAGCGGTGGTTTCTGGAGTGATAGGCAAGCTGAAAGTGTTATGCCGGCAGCGGACCGCCACGCTCTGTACCCACAATCAGCTGTCAGATTCCATGACAAATAAATCCCCTTCCGTGTACTTACGCGATCTCCCGCATTAATAGCTGACGTCGGAGCATCCTTTTGAGGAACGATACCCTTACCACCGGGCTCAATGTGGGTTGGCTGGTTCCTCGCGGGTTCCTGGGCGGATTTCCGGGTGCTGGGTCCAGCGGAAGTCGTTGTCGGAGATACGGGCGACAACCCTTCCTTACTGTTCTTGCTCCCCTTCGAGAGAAACATAAATTTGTCCACCACCGGACTTCGGAATTTGTTGGATTGGGCCCTGGTTCTCTGGCTTTTTTCGAGCTCCTCCTCCAATCTCTGCAAGTCTTTGGCCTTCTGTTCCTCCAACAGACGATCCCTCTCCTCCTCCCAGCTGACGTCGCGTTGCTTGGGCGACTGGTGTCGCATGTCGCGGCTAGGTTCAGTCATTTGATCGCGGTCACCGTCATATACCGCGTTGGTATGGGTATCGCGGTTGTCAATTGCTTGGCCTATGGTCCTTTGCTGTGGCGTGTGGCGCAAGCGTTGCGGTGCGGATGGTTCGCGCATGAGCTCAGTCTGCCCTCCGGTCACATCAGGAGGGCTAACGGTCTTTAACAGGGGCGGGAGGGCTGGAACAGGTGGGGTCACAGCAGCCGAATTCATTGTTTGGGCTGCATCATTGTCCATGCCACCGGCAACACTGGCTGCGCGACGTCGGTAGCGAGACATGGACCGCGATATCGAGCTCGCGGCTACGCTCTCGTTTTGCTGATGCTGGTCGGGTTCACGATTGCCGCTAGCAGTCCTTCTGGAAGTTGGAGGAGGAGCAGGTGCAGACACGGTCTGTTTTCGCAAGCTGCGATATCTTGAAGGTCGCGAGACCCGCTCATCTTCATGTTCCTCCTGGCCCTCTCGAGGATGCGCGTAGCGAGACATGTTCGCGGACTCTTGGTGGAACACGGTTCTGAGCGAGCGAGGGAATGCTGTGCGTGCGACGGGCTCACGGAGGCATGTAAGTTGACTGGATTGGGTGACTCCCACTGGTGATCATCGATGAGGCAAGACGAGACGAGACGAAACAATACAATACAAGACAAGCCGACCGGTGTGTCGCTGATTGAGAGCTGGTGGGGAGGGATACTTTATGAGCACCTGCGGCCTCCACCGAAAACTTTATAAAGGCAGAGAAACACGTAGGATAGTTACTATCTCATCTTCCAGTCCTGGACCTTGGCATCGATGGCGCTGCAGCCGCTAAAGAGGCGGAAAAAAGAAAAGAAAAAGGACGAAGTGTAGTGTAAGAGAATTGTGAGTCTAGTCTAGTGACAGGTCAATTCACAGATAGGTGGGCATGCGATGGACTGGGTTTAATTGTTGGCAGGTCTCTAGGCGCAATCGTCACACTAATATCGCTCCAATGAAAATTTCGAGACAGGTTGAAAGGGTAAAATGAAGGGTGATGCAAGGGGCATTCCAGGACCTGGGCATGTTCTGGTGGCGCCCGCCTTCCTGTAGGTACACTTCAGCTCCCTCCCGCTCAGTACTATGCGTACTGGGTACCATACCGGATCTGGGGGGGTCCTGAAAATAGTTCCTAAGGATGATTTTCAGGGCTTAAAATTATGTTAGGTGAAAATGCTGGTAACATTTAAGCAGGGCTACAAGCCTGTCAAATGAAAATGGTTGTAGCGTTTTAAAAGAATTGTCATTGAAAATAGATTTCGCTGAAAATAGTTGTAGCGTTTTAAAAGAATTGTCATTGAAAATAGATTTCGCTGAAAATGGTTGCCACTCCTGGCAATGGTTCCTGGCACCCTTGTGCCACTTGCTTGGGGCCCTGCCCCACCTGTTGCCACCTGCTATACCTGCCACCTACTCCACTTACTACCAACCTTACCACCTGCCACCTACTCCACCTGCCACCTATACCACCTATACCACCTACACCACCTACACCACCTACACCACCTACACCACCTACACCACCTACACCACCTACACCACCTATACCACCCTGCATCACCATACAACAAGGATTATCGCTGCAGTCAATCAATCCACTACTACTACCACCACCACCACCACCACAACTAATCTACCACCACCACTACCACCCTAAATACCAGGGGGATTAGCGCAATCGCTTCGCAGTCAAGGACTTTAGCGGAAGGTTTTGCGGCCTTTGCTAAATAGCCTTTTTTAAAGGCCGTCGAATTGCTGGTAGGTCAATAATAAGCTGTATTCTAAAATAGGCTGCATTTCAAAAGAGGCTGCACTTTAAAAAAGGTTGCCCGTCAAAAGGGCTGTATTTCAAAATAGCTGTCCTACCAAAATAACTGCTGTTGTACAAGGTACACTAAAAATATAAGGGGGTTGCATAGAAAAGCGATGTACCTATTATGTTAGGCAGTAGCTATGCTGTACACCTACCAACCTTCCCTGGAATTATTTTCAGAACCCCCCCCGGCCCGCTACGGTATACTTCCAAGGTCGCGTGAGCACTGACGTAGAGGGAGCTAGCACTGCTGAGGTACCTACCCTAGATGCTTCTACTTTTGTGATGCCGTACAGCCGTACAGCCGTACATACAGGCATTTACACATTGGAGAACGCAGGTCCCCAGCGCCTGCACACTGCACTACAGATCAGAATTAGACGCAGGTATACTCCAGATTAGGTAAGAATGCAGTAGCTAATCCACCTTTAACCCAAGTAGGTTAAGTAGGTACCTAGCCTACCTAATGTATGGTAGCACCCGTCTATACCCATCAAAATCTTACAGTACCTAGGGATACACTTAGTGCTGTTATAGGGCCATAGCTACAGCATCTACCTAGATCCCGTAACTAAGGCTAATTGGCAGCCCCTGAAATTTTAATGCCATGGCTCCCCCTACACGTAGATGTCTTGGAATAATTTCTTCCGCTCTACCTCTCTAAAGAGTTGAAGGAGGCGTGCTTGGCGACAATGTCAAGGCTGATTTAGCCAAACTTATGATTTCTATGGTGCCTGCTCGAAAAGGACAAAAAAAGGGGAAAGAGAGAGTCCTCGTTACATGGTTAATATTTACACAATATCCAGTAGGTATACTGAATTCCCCTTACAAACAATGGAGACTAAACCACCTCAAAAGAAACAACCCTGTTTCGTTCAGAGAAGAATATGCCGTCATAAACGTACATTCTGCTCACTAGGCCTATAATCATCAAATTGATAAGTCGGCTAGTAATCCTTCCGAGGCCTGTAAGTCACCATCAGCGGCGCCTCTTTCCACATCATATGCATCTTGGCTTCGTCCAGCCAATCGCCGTGGTCTTTCGCGAACTCCATATCGTAAGTATAGACGAGCTTCGCCAGGGCGACGCGGATCTCGAGCCATGCCTGTCCAAGACCGAGACAGGCCCTGGGCCCCGTGCTGAAGGCGAGGTTCCGCGGCTGCGGCACTCCGCCCTCGGCCAGCCAGCGCTCGGGCCGGAACGCGTAGGGGTCCTCCCACTCGGACTCGTTGTGCACGATGGCCCAGTGCGGAGCCGACACGGTGACGCCTGTCGCCACGAAGTGCCCGTCTACAACTTCGCCCGGCGATACGCGCGGCAGCCCGAACGCGATCGGCGGGAACGCGCGCAGCGTCTCCTCCAGCACCGCGTTGAGGTATCGCAGGGACGAGAGTCGGGTGCCCGTCAGCTCATCATAGCTCCCGAGTCCCCGGATCTCGTCCTGCAGCTGCTTCAGACACCGGGGGTTAGCACACAAGAAATACGTGGCGCCTGTGAGTGCGTGTGAGACGGTGTCGGCGCCGGCGATCACCATTCCCTGCGCAAAGGATACAAGCGACGTCTCGTCCATCTTGCCGCTCGCGATGACCGGACCAAATATGTCTACCGTCTCTTTATCTGGGTGATCTTGTTGAAGTCGCACGCGCTTACGGACTGCCTCTAGAGTGTACGCATAATGCTTCGCGCGGTTCTCAATCGCTGATTTGGTAATCATATAGGGTAAAATGAGACGGAGGAGTGGCATGCGCTCAATCAGCGCAGGTAGTATTGCCGCATGGGCACTGTCACGGAGCACCGAGATCCAGAAATGTGATTTGCTTGCCTCGACCGCGCCGAACGACTCACTGAAGGTCATTTCGCCTGTACCTTTCCGTTAGTTCTGGTGTTTATCTCTCAGGTCCTCTCCTTCATACAATGTCCAAGTCTGAAATTCGGAAATAGGGGAATAAACGCCAAGAGGGTCGCAAAGTATTGGAAGTGAACATAACTGGAAATAACCAACCCATGATATCGAATCCCAGCCACAACAGCGCCTCGGCGGCGTCGACGCCAACCCCATGAGACGAAGCAGACAGGCTCCCTATCTTCTGCACAAACAGGTCTACATACCGGTGAATGATATGCTCCTGCTTGCGCAAGGCCGTGGCACTGAAGCTTGGGGCGAGTAGCTTTCGCTGCCATGCGTGCTCTGTTGGGTCAATTTCATAAAACAGCACCCTCACTGAATCGCCATTGTTATAGAAAGTCGCGTCTTTGATAAATGGCTTCCTGTTTCGTGACGGCACGGAATAGATGTCGTTGTGGGCTTGGATCGTGTTAAAACTCAACTCGTTAGGCGCTACCCGGACAACATTGCCTGCGACGTGTCAGATGTGGAGTCTATTCTCAAGCATGGCAAGAATGATCATACCGTATCTCTGGTGAATGTTCTGTATGATGCTCGGATAGCGTCCGCTAAGCCAAGCAAAAGCATGCCATATCTGGGAATATACGGTCAGTGACTCGGACAGACCTTTGGTAGATGATATACTGACTTGTGTTATGGCGGCCAGCTTGGGTCCTGGATATTTCGCCAGTGGGTGAAAGTAGATGCTGTACACGCTCCAGCCGACAATATAACACAGCAATCCCTGAAGATTCACGTTAGCTATGCCCGGCATAGTTGAAGCTATTCCTCCCTACCGTGACAGAGAAACATGCCAGCAACGCGGCAGTGGGTAGAGCCGAGGTCAACTCAACAAGCGTCATAGCGGATAAAGGGAGCGACTCCGCCTCGACTATAAGGAATAAAAGAAGAAACGAATCGGCCCCTGCTGGTGTTTGCAAGCGTCAAGCTATGGTTCGTCACGCACCCTCAAGAGCAAGATCTCGGCAGTTTTGTAGCCCAGTACACCCGATGGAAAGGGGCTTCTTTAGTAGTAAGTGCGCTACCTAAGTCCTCATATCTTTACAATTTAAGCAGCAGAGAACGTGGAGAGCATCATGAATTTATATTCCTTAATGTCAATGGGACTAAAGCTTGTGCCAGACCAAAATCAACACCTCCGTCTCCTCCCTTGTCGTCTAATTAGCTCTCGCCCTTCGGCCGTTCTGGGGCAAATGAGGGCGATTCGATCGCAAGCCACCATCGAAACCGACGGCTAAGAACCAACAACTTCCCCAATCCCAACAGACACATAACAATGATGCCCCATCGTCCTGGACCTGGCCCTGCACTTCAGGCAGCATGGGCTGACCACACTATTTTGTCTGATACAATGTGTCACAAAATTCCCCGTCAGTATTCCGACATCCCGGGTAAGAAGGGCGGAGCCAGCACATACTAACTAACTATACTGGCTGTCACACATCCTCCCTTATAGAGACCATAGCCTTTTCAAACCACTATTGGCCAACCTCAGTGAACTGGTGGTCACCCTTACTGCAGACTATCAGCAGGCTACTCAGCCGCTTACAACGAGCCAAGAGTCTCGCGACTTCATTATACCACCTAGTGGCTGAGGTTCGAGCACCGTGCCTCACGAGTCAGTGGGAACAGGTATCTAGTAGAGTAATCCACTATGCCGTAGAGACAGTCCCGAAACGTTGGGCTGGGTTTCGGTAAGGCGGTGCAAGCCAACTCTCTTCCCCACAAACGACGCATAAGTGTCTATAATTCTAACGAGAGAAACCATATTGTTGGTAAGTTCCCCGCACAAGACCCTCATACGGGATAGACGATTTTGGCCTAGGAAGCAGCAGAGATCCTTCAGAATATATCAGCCTTGTGATCGAGTGCTTCCCAGAGAACCAACAATCCATCTAGCTAGGTGTTCGCGTCAAAGAAAAACCCGTAAGGCCCTAGTGTGGGATATCAAGTCGTAGGAACGGACCTGTTTCCCTGTTTAGCAACACCGCCGCTGTGCCTCTGAATCTAACTCGGGCGTCGCTGAGCGACCATACACACGGTCACATTCTCGCGTGGGATGCTGCTGAGAATACCCTGGCTTGACTTCCCGATGGCACGGTTCAATCATGTGCTCAGGACGAGGTAGGCGCGCTTTACGCGTCATCTGGACAAACAATTTACATGCTCAAGCGAATCGCAACTTGCCGTGGACGGTCTTATCACCAACATAATATCACATGAATACAAGATGGTTCCAAAAAGGGTAACAGCTTGCCACACCCCTTAAGTCGCAAGACTTACCTGCTGCGCAAAAGAGTATTATAAGAAGGATCAAGTCGAAGCGGGTCAAATCAGATCGTAGAACCAACGATCCGGAGTTACCGGCCAATAAACGGTCTCGCTCTAGTCCCTCGATGTAAACCACGTGCAAAGGAGAACGCCTTATGAGACGCATGTTGGTTCTTAGACTCTTGTTCGTGGTGAGACCCCACAACACAGCGCACCTAACTTAGAGTAGAAACATAAGCTGGCGGTAAACCCGCTTACGCGCTTCCGACCATCCCTTGAGCCCAAATCGCGATCGAGGTGGAATCGTAGACCTCGGCTATTATCCTTATTTCATGACATACGTACGTAGAGACGAATAACGATTACGCTATTCGCGGTTATTTGCGCGCAATTCAGCAGAGCTGGCGGAGCCTTTATAATCGACTGCCATTGACAGAATATGATTCGTCTACTTCTGAGTTTCACGCCGCAATGTTCACCGATGAATAGAACGGCCGAAGACGAGATAAGCGTACGTAAGTCCCGTAATGCTAAAACCTGATGGGCCTTCCGTGCGTTAAGCTAAGATTTAAGGAAGCTATATAGACGCACCTTGAAAGACCCTTGTTATTATATCAACATCATGCAGCTCGGAAGATTCGCGAGTGGAGCGCCTTACGTCAATGATGCCAGCTATAGTTCTATAGATCGACGTTCTCGCTTAGGTGTCCATGGGTAGCACGTGGCTCGCTTTTATTCCCTGACACGCGCGTGCAGATCGTAAAGAATCATGTGAAGGCCAGGGGCTTAATTAGCAACAGACATCCATATGGCAGATATGGAATTTCGAGACGCCGTCTCATCTCCTATGAGGTAAAGAAAACATCCTGTTATTAGAGCATACCAGCATGCCAAGTGCTACCTATAGTTTCTATGCATGGAGATAACTGAGCATCTAATAGATGAAGAAAGCTCTCACATCCGGATTGGCTGAAAGACGTCAATAACCACAAGAGGCTCATTCATAGCCATGAAATGGTCCCCCACGTGGCTAATGCAATCACTTATGAATGTAGTTTAGGAAGATGCTGGAATCTACATCACCCACGAGCCCTTGTGCTTTTCTCAACTATGGAGAATTCAGAAACTAGAAAAGCATGATACGCTAAGCACAATATCGCATGGAGTTACTACCCTGTATACCTAGGTCTCAAGCTAAATAGGAGGGTACATACACCCCTCGATGTAATTAGCTGTTACATACGGGGCATAGTTACATACGGGGCATAGCTGTATCCCTCGCCCATCAAGTGGCATGTCAACGCGAAACACCAGGCCCAGCGGCCAACTGAAAGATAGTATATGCTTCATATGGTCAGGGGCTATATGAGACAGCACAATCGATTATGTTCGTCCTAAATTGCAGTGAATGTTATAACAGTGTAGTCTAGCGACAGGCCAGCTTACTTGAGAAAAAAGATTAAATATTTTTCTCCGAAATGAAATACCGAGAACAAATAATTATCATTAACATTTAAATAGATCGTATGTTTGTATTTAATGATCAAGGTTGATCAGCAATTCACTGATTTATACAAGAAAGCTCCGGCCGACCTCCTAAGTATAGGGGAGGGTCCAGAGGTTGGCCGGCTTCACTATTCGGCCCTTGGCTGGCCCCATGCACTAATCAAATCCCGTAATTATGTGCAGTGTCAACTTTGGGATGGCACTCAAGTGGCGACTAGGCCAGTACTTCTTCTATTGGCCCAATTTGAAACATGAGGACGTTGGCGTAACGACTGTGCGATCAGATAGCTGTACGCAAAAATTTGGGCTTGGGGGTTATGGGGTCGATGTTGCGAAGCATCGTGTCACGCTCTTACGGTGAGCAATATGATTGAACTGGTTCTTGAGAATTAGTTCAAAATTTGGTCGTGGCTTCTAAGGCGCTATGCTCATACTCTCTGTGTTTGGCGCATCCATGCATACAGTCACATGAGAGTATGGAGGGTATATCCATTGTCTATATGCTCTTCTAGCCATCAGTTCCCGGGGTTCGTTTTCATGCCATTTTACCAGAGCCACTCTGTCTATTCTTTGGATGTTGCATGTATGTTGCATGTATCCCATCATATGAGGCCGACATCGGGTGTATCCCGCAAAATGACTAACATAATGCATTGCTGACGCCATTGGTTTTAAGTAATGCGGGTATAACTAATTACTTGCTCCGCTTGTAGATCTTGGATAGGAAGACATCGAAAACTTCCTTCTTCAAACCCTCGCTCTCATCAATTTGGTTGATCTTCTCCTTGAGACTGCTGACAGTCTTCTCCTCGAAGTCTTCGTACACCTTCTGGAGGTTCATATCGTTGTATAGCTTCTTGATCTCGGCTTCATGCGCACTGTCCTTCCGGCCATAGTGCTCTTCAAGGATCTTGCGCTGCTCGGGAGTGGCAAGCTTGAGAGCTTGGTTCACCAGCCAAGAACACTTGTTGTCCATTATGTCTGTGCCAATCTTGCCGATGTGTTCGGGGAGACCGAAGTTGTCCAGATAGTCGTCCTGGACTTGGAAGTATTCACCCATGGGGATGAGAATATCCTCAGCCTGTTTCAGATTCTTTGGAGTGGCGATATTCAGCATCTGGAGGGCAAGAGCAACGGGAAGATAGAAGCTGTAGTAAGCAGTCTTGTAGATGACAATGAAGCTGTACTTCTCAAGGCTGAAGTTTTCGAGATTCACGACGTCCTCGGGAGCAGTAAGCAGATCGCACAATTGGCCAAGCTCTGTTTGTAACGTAACCTCGTGGAACAGCTCCATCATATCGACGTAAGCAGGGTGGGATCTGAAGTGCTTCTTGAGCAGAGTGTATATGGCCGATTCTAGCATGAAAGCGTCATTGATGGCAACCATACCAACACCCTCCTGGCGGTACCAGCAGGGCTTGCCACGACGGGTGATGCTGCTGTCCATGATGTCGTCGGACACCAGGAAGAAAGCCTGAAGAAGCTCAATCATCCAGCCGAGGGTGGCGGCTTGGAAATACTCTTCCTCGGTCAGTGGCCTGTTGACAAGCAGAGACACTGAGTCCGGAACGGACATGCCGCGGTTGCATTTCCCGCCGACAGCATTGACCTCAAGTGACTAGCACGCACCATTAGCATCTTAGTAGCGGTAGGAGGCTCGGGGAGAAGTCGGAGATTGGAGGTGTTGTATTGGCGGTCAACAGAATACGCCGTCTCGGCTTGTGGACTGCTATTGCCCATATCCTGCAGATCAGAAGAGCGATGAAAAGCGTCTCACCTTCTTGTACCATTCCAGATACTGCTGAGGTAAGTTGTACTGCTTGGCCCAGTTCAGCAGGTCTTCCTCCAGCTTGGGGAAGACCGACTCGAACTCTTTCAGTGTGGTTTTGGTGGCCATCTTGCAGGTCTTGCTGCCGTTTGAAGCCCTAGCTGGAGTTGTCGAGCTGAAGCGCACGTCGCTGGAGGGGCGGCGAACTATGAACAGCAAGAGGGTGAGATGAAATCGTCGGAGGAAATGAATGTGTGAGTGCAGGCTTCAAGTCAAGAGAGGGGAGCCCACTATCTCGATT
Organism: Xylaria sp. FL0933; assembly: GCA_022578765.1. NCBI lineage: Eukaryota > Fungi > Ascomycota > Sordariomycetes > Xylariales > Xylariaceae > Xylaria > Xylaria sp. FL0933. The sequence continues at coordinate 1,544,604 of MU389720.1, read as the reverse complement.
ATCTATATTAAGGGAACCAAATTACCTACTAGTTCACACCCCGCTATTCGCTGAGAGATCCGATTCCGAATTCGGTAGGGCCGGTTGGCGGGTACCTTAAGGGTTCACTTAGCGCTTGTCTACAGAATCAATGCTAAGGCGGTGCAGGTGACATGCTAATGTACGTCGGGGGTAGGAGACCTTCTCAAACAGCTGCTAGACGCACTAAATAATATTCGAATCCAGCTGCCCAGCAGTGCTGTATCTGGGAAGCTAAACAGGAGATCGGAGGGGTATAGTGGTCGGGTGTTAGTGGGGTTAGAGGAGGGGCAGCTTGGAACGGACTGTCATGAAATCTGACGGCAGCTGACTGTTCCGATTCTAATCCTACCGGTCAGGACCAGAGTAGGAAATCTCCGGTAGATGCCGTCCTCAAAATAGCAATATTTGTATTATATTATTCCATATCTTCCCATGTTCAAATCCCACGTTTTAAGTTTGAAATAATCTTGCCAGATGTCGGCAGTGGGATGAACAACATTGCGTTGCATTTCATAATTACGTGTGAGTACCGGATTATATATCCCTACTGGCAGGTTGACATTTAGGTACCTCCTCAGGCATCGTTATGGGCATTGTTATCGGAAGAAAAGTAGATATGGTGCTTATCGATTGCGGCCAGATTAGCTGGGGTGGACTTGTACAATAGCTGCCCTGTCTAGGGCACCTGCCTAGGTCAGCTACTGTGGTGGGGCAGGTTGTTGGTCCATGGCACTACTTAGAATACTGACCTGCAATCAGACGAGCGTGTAAGATCCAGTAACCCGGCCGAACTATCTAGGTTACACTGCGCCGCAATAATTCAAGGTCAAGTGGCTGCAAAAAGGGATATTCCCTACTCAACAGCTTTGAGATTGAGTTGAACTCCGGTCTGAGAACAATAGCCAGCACTTCTTGGTGTTGTTATCATTGTTGCCGAGTGACCCATCGATCTACGTACCCATCGATCTACGTACCCATCGATCTACGCGGCTCTGTGTATCTCCCGCCGCGCCTCATCTCACCACTGACCGTCTCAAGGTTTTGGCACAAGTTACACACGAGTTACCGCGCGAAGACAGAATCTCACTGCCTTTAACCCCTCGTTTTGATGCATCCATGGTGTAGCATACTACGATGTCCCTGAACGACCGGGAGAAATCCCAACTGCGGAGTGCATTACAAGAGGCTGTAGTGAAGTGCTCCGAACGATGTCTTTACCAGTCGTCTAAATGGTAAGGCATACTCCTTTACACGTGTCATTGTGTAAGAGACGGCCAGGCTGATTGGCGGTGATGCTAACTAGGGCCGCTGAGCTCCTCAATGCTATCCCGGAGGCAGAGACGTCACTTGACGACTCGCGGCTATCCGACGTGTCGAGTGCATATGCTTCGACAGTTGTGGCCCCGAACATGGACCCAGATGAGTCAATCCTAGAATCGAATGAATTCAGCAAGTATCTACTCGCTAAATCATTGTTTGATTGCCGAGAGTACGACCGTTGTGCTGCCGTCTTCTTGCCTGAGACCACTCTTACCGGTATCGTCTCCCCCAAAGAGACCAGCGCCACCCCAAAGGGGAAAGGAAAAGGTAAGGGTAAGGCGACTACCGGTGCCTCTAAGTCGAGTAACGGACAGACAATCCCCAAAATCAGCCAACGCAGTTTGTTCCTCTCCCTTTATGCTAAGTTCTTGTCCGGCGAGAAGCGGAAGGATGAAGACGCCGAAATGGTCATGGGTCCCCAGGATCTTGGCACTTGTAGGAACAAGCAATTGATCACTGTCAGCCGGGTGCTTGAGACATGGTTCGAGAGTCGCAAGACAGAAGACGGCCATGACATAGATGGGCAGGGTTGGCTAGAGTATCTGTAGGTCTTATGTCGTTTATGTGCTATCATGATCACTGATCCGTGTCGCAGCTACGGAATGGTCCTTGCAAAGGAGAAGAACGACGAACTGGCCTTATATTACCTTGTTCGCAGCGTGCATCTGTTTCCCATGAACTGGGGCTGCTGGTTGGAAATTACCTCGCTTATAACGCGTGTTGATGACGTGAGTTGCACCTTTGCTCCCTATGACTATGACTGACCAGACTAGTTGAGCCGAGTCATGGCCCGTCTACCGCAAAATATCGTGTCATTCATGTTTCATATATATACATCTCTCGAGCTGTATCAGCACGATGCTAACCTTGCCAATTCACTCGATCAACTACTGAACATTTTCCCATCATCCTCATTCTTAATGACATGCAATGCTCTTCTATCTTACCACGCGAAGGACTTGGTGGCTGCCGAGCAAAACTTCAGTCGTCTACTATCGCTTCACCCATATCGCCTCGATTCACTCGACCATTACTCTAACATCTTATACGTCATGAATGCAAGGCCCAAGTTAGCATTCTTAGCTCATCTGTGCAGCAATGTTGACAAATTTCGTCCCGAGTCCTGCGTGGTTATTGGCAACTACTATTCACTCTTGTCTCTTCACGAAAAGGCGGTTCAATACTTCCGACGAGCTTTGACTTTGGATCGTGCCTGCCTCTCGGCTTGGACCCTCATGGGCCACGAATATGTTGAGCTGAAGAATACCCATGCCGCAATCGAATCGTACAGACGAGCGGTAGACGTTAACCGTAGAGACTACCGCGCATGGTATGGGTTAGGTCAGACATATGAGATGTTGGAGATGCATGCATATGCTCTCTGGTACTATAAAAAAGCAGCAGGGTTGAGACCCTGGGATGGCAAGATGTGGCTAGCAGTCGGCTCCTGTCTCCAGCGCATGGGCAGGAATCAAGACGGTATTAAAGCTCTAAAGCGGGCTTTGCTTGCTGACAGCTACTATGAAGCAGGAAGCAGCTTTGAGAGCTCTTCCGATTGCATGCGCGGCGACCCAGAGATACTGCTGCAAATTGCTGGCATGTATGACACTCTGGGCGAAGCCGAAGATGCGAAAACATATATGGAGATGTGCGTTGCACAGGAGGTTGGCCCGGGGGGTGAGAGCCAAGGTGAAAGCATCGCCATACACCGCGACTCGCCTGGCGGAGATTCCGATGACGGCGGTGAGGGGGGCGGTCGCGGGACAGGCACCGAAGGTACGGGAGTCACAGCCGCCACTAGTAAGGCGAGGATGTGGCTTGCACGCTACGCTATGAGGACTGAAGACTACGTGACGGCGGGCCGTCTGGCAAATGAATTATGCCAAGACGGTGTTGAGGTCGAAGAGGCCAAGGCACTTATTCGAGAGGTTAGGTCTAGAATGGAATCTGCAGGAGGCGAGGGTGGCTCGAGGGGGCGGGCTCCGGGCGCCGTCTAGTCGTCAAGCCTTAATATCCGTCTATGGACCATGAAGCAACGAATTGCCCCCACTACAACAATTCGAAACCGAAGCGCCGCCCTAAGTTCCTCTAGATGTGAATATTGCGTAGGTTAGCGGATGAGAAAGGCGGAAGCCGCGAAAGATTCGCAGCAAAACTTGACGACTTCCCGACGTTGTTAATTGCCGATTATCTACCTCCTTGATTAGCGTAGGTTATCTTTTCAGCCGCAGGCTAACACCTATCCAGACCAACCTTAGTTGCATGTTTCGAAACAGAATGCGGGGAGATTGGTGGCTTGGCATACTTTGTTTGAAACGTCGCCCCAAAGCTGGGGCGCTTATTCCTCCCACGTTGTCCCGTTTATCGTTTATTTTCTTCATCTTCCTCGTGATGATACCTCGGTCCCACTGTCGGCTGCCCACAAGCGATTAATATGAAGGAGAGGCTATAGACGCCACCAGCTTTTAAGCATGCGACTAGCCTATTGGCGTCGCCACACAGCACTCCTGCCAAGTCTCTTATAGTCGCAAACTGTTCACTGAGGTATTCTTCGATAGGAGCTGGTGAAAATATGACTTAAGGACTCGCCGGCCTGCTCTTGTGGCCCTCGAGATGACATGCTCCAGCCAGCTTTCTTGCTTCTCTGTCCCAAGGCATCTGCTCTCTAATGAGCATTACGTTCTTTTCTCGTACTTGTTGAACTAGACGAAGAGTATCGCTGTCGCGATACCGATACATTCTTTTCTGACTTCAGGCTGAGCCATCATCTTCACTTCTCACTCGTTGAACGCTGCATATTTCTCTTCCAGCACCATTTTCAGTTCATCGGACAGCTTGGCGTAGTTTGCTCACTGGCTCAAAGATGAAATCAATTTCTATTCTCGGTCTAGCGACCTCTCTGTTCGCTGTATCCGAGGCCCACACTTTATTCACATCTCTCTATGTCAACGGTGTGAAGCAAGGACAGGGTGATGGAACTTGTGTACGACAGAATACGGATCTGGCACATAGTAACTCACCCGTCCGCGACTTGTCCAGCGATGATATGGCTTGTGGTTTCAGCGGCACGGTCCCAGTAAACTATACATGCCCAGCGCCTGCCGGGGCCAAGCTGACTTTCGAGTACCGGCTTAACCCCAGCAAAGCTGGCGCAGGCTTCATCGACGAGAGCCAGTAAGCAACTCTCGCTGTCACCGTATTGTTTTTCCACCACTTTGAGAGTGCAGAGGATTCATTTGGAGGGAATCATATCTCAAAAGCCCATGTTCAGAATGGAGAGAACTAATCGAATGTGTGGTAGTAAGGGGCCGGTTGCCGTATACGCTAAGCAGCTATCAAGTCCTGGCGCGGATGCCACAGGGCCTGGCTGGTTCAAGCTCTGGGGTGAGGGTTACGATGAGGAAGCCGACAAATGGGCAACAGAGAAGATTATTGATACCAATGGTCTGATTTCTATACAAATTCCCACAGCGCTGCCAGCAGGCAACTACCTGTTTCGCCCGGAGGTCGTGGCAATGCATAACGTTACGCCAGAGGTCGAGCCTCAGTTCTACATCGGTTGTGCCCAGGTGTTCGTCGAAAGCTCCGTGACTGGTAACCTTAATATCCCATCTGAGAAGAGCGTCAGCATCCCGGGATACCTGCAGAAGGACGACCCCTCAGTGACATACAATATTTACACTGATGAGGAATATGCGAACCCCAAGAAGCCATATCCGATGATGGGACCTAAGCCATTCGTGCCTACACCTATCCTGACAGCATCAAGTGGCAAAGTGATACACCAGACGGAAGGCGAAATCCCCGACTCCTGTATCCTGCTCAATGGTAATTGGTGCGGTGTCGAAGTCCCCTCCTACACGAACAACTTGACCGATTGCTGGAACGCCGTAAAAGATTGTTGGAGCCAAGCGGATGCATGTTGGGCACAACAACTGCCGTCCGGTGGGCGCAATTGCGAGGTGTGGGGAGATAAATGTAAGGACATTGATGCGCACTGCTCTGCGAATGATTTTACAGGGCCGCCGGCGTACCAGCTGAAGAGTAATGACTACCCGGCGCCTGGACCCATCCCAGCGGCCCTTAACGCGGAAGATGTGCCGAAGGATACATCGTCATCGTCATCGGAAGCACCGAGTACAACCCGCGTTGGTGCGACTAGTTCCGTGGCGGTGACTGCGACCGTGATTCCCACGTCATCATCCTCGTCTCCTTTAACGTCTTCTTCGCTTGAGTCTATACCGGATTTCACGCCGCGACCTACGGGCACCACGCAACCTACTCAGACTGCGAAACCGAAGCCCCATTGTGGCGGGCGAAAGCGCAGACGGACAATCCAGCGTCATTAGTCGGATCTTGTATATAACGGCGACCTGAAAGTACATCATCTCGCAAGATTCTTTTAGCACGCAGGTGTACCCGGGACTTGCTTTGGGAATGAGCTGAACACCATTCCGTAACTCACATGGGAGGATTTCATGGTCTTCGTGATGATTGCGATGACTTCAATTCTTGTATCTATACTTATTCAACTTCTTTTAGGTGCCTCTGCCTCATGTGAATCGTAGGCAAATGAGGAAAGATCAGAGTCGCGGTCTGACTACCACCGTCTACTGGAGATTATCTTGAAATACATTATTACCAAGTTATATCATCTAATCTTGTGATGCTGCTCTACAAGCACCCTTCGTTCCTGGCGGTCGGATGCAGATCTCCACAACACCCTGGATACGTTATTCGCAGTTCCAAGAGCAGCTACACAGTTCAAACATATGCCTGAACCCTGTCCTCACTCCATTCCCAGAACCTCCTTGCGATCCCAGAACCACCATTCTGCGTGGGCTTCGTTGCTTCCTCAATATCGTGTCGCAGTTTCCCGAATCGGCCGTAAGGAACAACTAGGAGGGTGTGTGTTAGCATAATAATCGACCAGAATACCATTAAACAATAACGCACTCCAGCAGCCATTCTTATCTTCTGTGATTGCGGGCGAGAGACCAGCAAAAAGCTCAGTATGTGCACCGTAAATTGCAGGATTCAGAGGTAGGTTCCAGATTTTCCGGAACCATGGTGCGGCCTCTCGTTGAAGACTAGTACGCAGATTACCAGGATCCAGTGACTGACTCAGTTAGCCTTTGTAATGTCCATAACTTAGGGTTCCAGTGAAGTCCTACCACGCTGATGATTCCATCTTTACCATGACGTCGGGCGAGTTCCGCGCTGTACAACGTGTTGGCTGCCTTGCTAACAGCATACTTGTGAATTGCACTTTTATCCGTTTTGTAGTCGAGATTATCCATGTCGACGCCGCCCGTGGGAGCAAAGAACTGGACCATAGAGCTAGAAAGCCAAACCACACGCACCACACCAGCCGGAGAATCCCTCGCAGTCGAAGTAAGGATACCTAGCAGCTCTTTGGTAAAGAGAAAGGGACCTAAGGCGTTTGTTCCCAACTGCTTCTCATACCCTTGCTCAGTTATGCTGCCCTTCGGAGGCACCATAACCCCAGCGTTATTCCATAGTACGTCGAGCCTACTCTCGCGGCTTAAAAATTGATCGGCAGACTTCTTTATTGTCGCGAGGTTGTCGAGATCTAGATGGAGGAAAAACACTTCGCCAGTTGACTTGGGGTTCTTCAACTTAATATCCTCGATCGTTTTCTTCGCCTTATCCTCGGATCTCGCAGCTATATAGACCTTTGCATTGTGCGCGTACAAGATGTTTGAAAGCTCAAGCCCGATACCACTGGTGGCGCCAGTAACTATGAATACCTATCAAGGGTTAATTTGCCTCATTGTTGCGGCACCACAGTTCAAGTTCAACTCACCTTACCCTCCTGATCCAGCAGGTTCTTTTCCGTCAAGCTGCCAGCGGGCGGAAAAAGTTGACTCAACATTTGGCCCATGATAGTCAAGTCTCCAGTCACGGCCCATAAGTGAGTGTGAAAGCTGCGTTTTACAGTGCTCCGAGTCTGGTGGTACAAAGGTCTGATAACGAGATGAAAAGCCCGTGAGCTGTAGCAAAAGTTATGTACTGTCTCCTCCTATGGGGAAGAAAACAAGAGTAGAGTTGAAAGCGCCCACGGTAAAAGATATACAACTTGGTATAGTGAGATCAGAAAGGTCAAGATAGCTCGGATGCTAGAGAGCTGAGCCTCAATGCCCCGGACTCCGACTCGGATTCGACACCGAACCAGGGCTCGAAAAACAGTACATAGCCATGTCCGAATTTTCAAGACTATCGTATTGCATCGGACTTCAAGCGTTTGGAAATGCAGATAACGAGAATGACTTATACTGATGTTTCGCTTTATTTACAACAGGCTCAGCCTTATAGACCAATAATATCAATACGCTTCAGACAGACCTGGATTAGTCCAGTTTAGAAAAGAGAATATCACTAACTTAGCTCTTCCTGTGAGTTAAAACTCCATAAGCGCTCACCGGAGCACTCCAATGCTTGAAAATGATAATTTGTATGTAGATATATGCTGTCAGGTATATAGGTGACACCCTAGTGTGTGCCTATAAGGCTGGGTCTATATATACGGGCTATCCCTCCCAACTACCAGTTGGAAGGGCTAGGGGCCATTTGACCAATATACCTTCATGGCTACTGACCCCTTTTTACCTACCTGCTACGTGACTGTAGGGCTATTCCATTCACTCTGGGACAGATACAACTGACATATGCGCTTTCACGTTCCAGTCTCGTCATAGAAAGCCTTCCGACGACCATCTTCTCGAAGGATGCTTAGTTTACGACAGTGATTTAATCCAATTGACAGAAGAATTTCTACTACGTAGTTCTATTTCCATTTACTTTGCACTGCTAAGCATTGATGCCAGTTGAATAGTTCGATGTTCATCTACGCCAGCATGTGTTAGCTCCCCCTCAGCTCTGACCCCAACTAACATGACTACACATGTATCTTAGGAAGCACAGGGCAATCAAAACTACTTTTGACAGCGAATTTTTGAGAATCTGCATGACAATACTTTGGGTCGTTGGCTTAGCTTAGGAATTGTTCTCTGGCTTGGTCATTCTTCAAGACCAGCAACAATACTACGTTTGCCTATATGATTAAGCACCATGTAAGATAACGTGATGTATTTTAACAACACACATTCATACTATCGGATCCAATGCCGCGTAGACCGGGCAAATTGCCAATTCCACCTGATCTTAACTCACCGAGAGATCTGCTGTACGTGGCCGCGCATACGCAGCCAGCCTCTTCCCTATAGCTTGTAGTCGAGATCTTCTTGGCGCGTTAAGCCATGTAACTTAGTGGGATATCTACTTACTTAAGTAGGTATTGCATATTTTTCTGGACAAATCAGAGGACAACAATAACCAGTGTCCAGACTTCCCCCGCATATATGCAGCATACAACGCGGCCCCGTCCGCGATACAGCCAGCCTCCTTCCAACACCATTCTTGGCGTCCCACGCTATATAACGTACCTACATGTATTGCATACCGAGGCGTTTCCTGCTCTAGAATTGCGTACGGTATTACCTAGGTAGACTAAGGTACACATAGCAACTACCTGATTCACCACGGATGAAGACATGTATATGTTAAAAAGCAATAAAATTAATGTTTAACGCTTAGTGAAGCTGATATTAGGGTTAAGCTGGGATGCTATGGGTTTGCGCGCGCTTGTTTCCTGCCAGCCTTACTACTTCGTAGCTCGGCCCGACCTACTTCAAACTTCCGCGTATGGGCGGGCCGGCGGCAATCCTTGTGGGAACCAGTATAATTGAAACCATGGCGCTCGTTGAAGAAAACGTTGCGTCGAGGAGCGTTTCAGCAGCAATATTTGTATGCACAGCTGACATCTGACATGTTGCTAGACCCTTTTACACGTCCGTATCACATCGCTTCGCGCAACTACAGGGCATTTTCTGGGTCATTGACGTCGAAGAATGAATTGTCTGAGTCTGGCACTGTCGTCCTTGGGCCTGCTGCCTAGATAGATCGTCAAGAACAGTATCAGGTTCCTCAACGAGTCTTGGAACGGTTCGGACTGTCTTGGAGTGCTGGTTAGGTTCATGATGAAGGCGTCTCTTGCCCAAAGGTTCTACAATTTGGCACGACGAGTATTGTGATTACAAGTAGCAGGAACAGCCGCTTCTTGGGATTGGAAAGCAACCAAACAGTCGGTGAAGTTGGTCTGTCCCGGTCTAGTCATCTTTCCGTCGCTTATTTCAGTGGAAGTGGCAGTCAAACGTTTGTCTGCGGTCGTCTACCGTCGAACATGGTGTACTCGCGCCATCAGAATCAATTATCAGCTAATTAAGGGGTAATGGGACTGGCCCCATTTCTGCATGCATATGATCGAGAAGTCCGGAATAGAGGAATGACATGAGCGTGGCGTGCTGGCCATTCCATCTTGCGGCTTGCATCGCGGCCCAGTCTAGTAGCCTCTAAGTTGGAGCTGTGACGCCCAGCTTGGGGGGCCATAGTTATTGCTATCAGGCCACTATCCGGAACTGTAAGCGCGTATTGGAGTAAAAGAACAATAATCTACGCCACAGGGCGTAATGGGCTTGAATCGACGAAGGCGGGCGAGTATGGTTATGGGGTACGGACAAGGGGGACATGGAGGAGATCTGCTGATCAGTCACATCGGCCTGAAAGTGTTGGCGAGAAGGAGAGAGACCATGCAGACCATAAACAGTACAGATAGGCGGAAGTTCCGGCTATGATGCCGGCATCGGCTTGTGACGACGTCGAGGTAGGTCAACCTATATTTTATAGTCCGACCTCTTGGATACCTGTGTCTATATAATCTGCACGTTGACCTTCTTCCAACCCAGGTTCTTGTAACTCAACTTCCTCCCAAGCCATTCCGCAAAACCTTCTGAGACTCCCACTCCTAGGTAAGATTATCCCTTCTTGGGCTGGAGCTGTAACTTATTTGAGAAGCAGTTTATCACATCCCGATCGTTGTCGTTCTGCAATTTCCGCAACAATCCGTGGTTAATCACCTACAAGTAAGTTCCGACTAGCGAATCAGTCAATGAACACGCTAACAATTCATGTAGACAAAATGGCCGGAATCGTCATTGTCAACAACACCGCTGTGGACATCAAGGTCCGTGTTACTGCAATCGGTAGTGACTTTGCCCAAGGAGGATCTGAGGACTGGTATACAATCAAAGCGAATGGAGGAAAGGATACTTGGGGCTCCAGGGCCCAACCGCAAGTGGTTTTCTTCGCCAGAACCTACAGCTCCGGAGCTACGGTCGAGACTATCCTTGCTATCCCAGGCAACACTGTGAACATCTACTAGCTGGGATCTGAAGGTGCTGCAATGAACAGTTTTGGAGTGCATTCAAGTTTACAGCTCAGAGCTGTGACGATGCGGTAAAGCCCAGGTAACTTGGCGTGTGGACGTGTGGGAGGCGTGGAAGACTAGAGGCATATACAAATAGGCGGTAGTTAGAGAGCAAAATTGCACTTCTTTTTTGCGCGGAAAAAATTGCAATACTGTCCCATACCAAGGTTTGAAAAGAGTTCCCACAAAGACCGGATCTAAGAAGATCTGCTTTTACGGCGAACAGACTAGACGAGGTGGCTTGCAATGTTTTTGTTCCAAAAACTGCTACATGGACAAGCCCAGGGGTGCTCCCAACAGGGCTATTCTTACCCAATCGCGCCAAACTCTCTCTTGGTACCTTTGGGTCCATCGGAACTCCGTGCTCTCGGTCTCATCCTGGTTCGGAGTCCGAGATGGCATTGTTGCATATTCGCAGTCTATCATAACCAGCACCAACAAGTCAGCTCTTGTCAGAAATATACAAGCCCCTGGGCAGGCTGGGCTATTAGAACTACAACGCACAGAAGAATATGAACAAAGTCTTATCAAATCATAGAAGAAGAGCACACTCGGTCAACGAAAAATAACAGAGTGCCCCTCCTTCCAGTAATAGCACTGACAATAATACCCTACATCCCTAACAATAAGAGCGTATCGTTCGCAAGTCCTCCAGCTCTCAGGGACAATTCAGTAACCATAGAGCTAGATTATACTATACATATATCTTTCCATAACTCCTGTTTCTTGCCTCAAGATTAAACCCATCCGAAAGGGTGTTATCCGATCACAAATCTTGTCTGTATTTTTGTCTAAATTGAACTCTTCGAACTTCTCCCCTTTCTGAAAATAGAACTAGCTTACAACTGCACGTGAATACATCTCTTGATTTGTAAGTATGGTTGGATAGAGTGAGAGTCCTATCTATGCCCCTTTACCCTATTGCACTTAAAGATAGATCGAATCCACGCTTCCAAGGCAGTACATGTCGCGCTAGAGTAGATACGGTCACATAAACCGTTGAGCGCTGTCGCGCATCAACTCCGTTGTGTTTGTGTGACAATACAAGTTATTATAAGGCTTGAGGAGACAGCCTATCTAAAATGGTACATGAAAAATTCATAGATGGCTAGTTAACTGACTCCCTAAATGTACCCTCAAAGATTATCCCGGGCCCCAAAAACTCATACCCCTATTACTAAATAACCCCTTTTGATATATCTTATAGCACTTCAGTAGTTATGGACTTTAGATGATTGATGGTTGTGTTCCTGGGGAAAGCCTCAGTCGCTAAGCTGACTGCCTCCTTCCAAGCCTTCCTCTTCTTGCCAACATCATAATAGAATTCTTCTCAGTGATTGGACCGAATGACAACGTCACCATGCTCGTTCCATCGCCCCGGTTCAGTATCAAGGGAACCAGTTTCTTTGGGCAGCTCAATTGCTGCATCGTTGTGGTGTGTCGAGCTGGGGTGATGCGATGGGGTGAGGCATGTACCTACGCCAACACGTAATCTTGGCCCACTTGTTCATGCAAATAGATACCAACACAATGTCGTGGCCAATTGAAGTTGTCTTAGCATCTACACATGCCAAGGCAAGTCTCGAAGGAAGAGAACGATAATACCGCACAAGCTCTGCAATCATATATACTCCTCGACTTCAAGTTCTGCCTCGCCCCTGACTGTGGCGAAACAAGATCAACTGCACCACCTAGAGTCGAATCTCATGGCTACTGTCACCCTATCGTCGCGTCGCTTCGCCTGCGATCGGTGTCGTGGCCAGAAACTGCGATGTTTGAAAGAAAGACTAGACCCAGATCGATGTGACCGATGTCTTCGAGCCGACGTCGAGTGCCTCACGACGCCTGGGTCCGCCGCACGAAGGCAGTCAACAGACCTTTTGCCCTCGGCATCTCGAAAGCGGAGGCATCCCGGACTACCACCTATACCGGCTGCCACTTACACGGGCACGGATTCACTTGGGAGCGGACTCACTTTCGTAGACCCTACGGACTCTGCAGAATGGCCGAGCGTTTGGGACAGTTCGATCCACAGCTTGGAGTTTGGCGATGGCTTCGACGATATGGTTGTATCGCAGCTAGATTACCAGTTAATGAACACGAATGCAGGGGCCATGACACCACCGACGACGGGTGCATATGTCCTTGCGCCGCCCCAATGTTCCCCGCCGTTCGACGCAACAAATGCGCGGAGGACACCGAGCCATCAAAGCGCCGGAAAGACAAGCAGTGATCCCACAAGCTTGTCAGACGGTGTCTGGGGCCCTCAGGCCTCCCAGACCTCCTCGCCTGGACCTTCAGAGAGCTGTATTCATCGGCTATCTAGCACGAATCTCACACTCACCTCTCAACTGAGTCGCATCGTCCACGGCCCTCCAAAGGTGACCTTGCAGACGCTTATGTTGAAGTCTGATGAGTCTAACCCTTCTTCAACTACCCCAGTGGAAGATATGATGAACACTACACGCCAATTCATAAACGTATTAGAAGGGCTCTCTCGCGGCCCAACTCCTTCGGCAACTCCCTCACTGTCAGGGCAAGCATCTAACGGGAGTATCCCGGGGCCGTCACCGGGTGCCTCCCCTGGGCTTCAGGAAGGCGGTAGATCAATGGATACTACTACCCTCCTATTAATCCTCTCATGTTATGTGCAATTACTGCGTCTTTACGTTGCCCTTTTTGCGCATATTTACCGGTATCTCCTAGAAGTAGCAGAGCGCGATGCCCCGGCGATTTGTTCCCTTCCCAATCTGGGATTTGGCGATTTCGTGCTTGGTATGTCTTTCAATTATTTCATTTGAATACGCACTAGGTATTAACCCATACGCCCTTGTAGAGTCCGGAAACCTCCAAGCTACTGTATTTATCCAGATAGCCACGAGCTTGTTCGAGAAGGTAGAGTGTTTGCTTGGGCTACCTCCTGAGCTGAGGGTAACGATGCGTGCTGTAGATCGAAGCGGTTTGTGTGTAGAAGACGACTTTCGAGAGGTGATAAAGAGTGTGCTGTCTAGGGATGAGGTAGGTAAACCAGAGAATGGGAAGGGCGGCGTGGCATCGTTGCGCAAACATATGGAAGTGGCAATGCAGCTGCTCCGTGAAAGCATAGCCCCATGAAATGTATATGTTACCGTTGCTACTATCCCTACTGAAACCTCGCGGTTATTGCCAAGATATCGGTCATTTAGCTACACGTCAATATGTCACTGGTATCTGCCTTAAATCTACCTCGTAAAGCCACCAATCTCTAGCATAGCTCAACGCTGTATCCACGTCACATGGGACTCGAAATTGGCTCTATTAATGCAAAGAATTAATTATGTAAAATAGGCCTTAAGTACCTCAAAAAACACAGCGGGAACACTGATACCAATAGTACTTTCGCTATTATAGAAAAGGAGGGTATCGTGGCAATTATCAAATAACCACTGTGACTATAAATCGATTATCAACGAATGTCTCTGCCTCCGCTAAGGTGGACGACAGTTTTCTCGTAGTACGTTAGGCCTATCTATCTCTAGGGAATACACTTCCAAAGGCAATGAAGACTATCTTTTAACGGACTTCGTGCATTCTATGGGTCACTACAGGGAAGTGAGTGAAATTCGCATTTCTCACTAACACAGGCGTTGTATAAAGTATTCAATCTAGATCATACTTGAATTTGCTGACACTATCTGGTGAACGCACCATAATAACTCGCTAGGCGAACGTGTCTGCTCATCTGCTCCAGTACCCTTTTATAGCCAGGCTCTCCTTTTATTTGTGACTATCCTCGCCAAGGAGCTATCCAGGTCGCTTTCACACTGCTTGGGGAAACTGGTTTGTCCTTCATTGTAATATCGATCTCCGTAGTAACGGTGATTCCTTGACCGTAGAACCCGGATCCAGTACGACGTTGATCCAGGGCTTGCGTATCTCGTGGTCGGGTTGGTTCTAACTCTCCAGTGCGCCTACCACTGCCGCTCTCCAGCGTGGTACATGCGGCACCAGACGCGCTTTGAAGATCCGTTACCGGGGGTGACTGTGATGCTGTGTGCTCGGATGCGAGGCGTTCGGGAGAAGAAGTCATTGTCAACTTCGAAAGTAGAAAGCTGTAAGATTTATGTAGGAATTTCGTTTTTTGAATTACGATAGGGATCGTAGGAACGCAAAATACAAGCTGTGCCGTTGCAACTTCGGCTAATCCCCACATGCTACGTAACAAGATCCAGGGTCAGTTATACTCATTCCGAACACATTTTGTAGTATTTTAGGACACCAGAAGCATCTAAAAAATCACTATAGGGCCTAGAAGGACCTTGTGTTGGAAAAAAAGTTCGGAGGCTAACTCACATATACTGGCTATACGCATAGCTTGAATCTTCCGATAATCCGAGATGGATCGCAGACGCGACTCGACCAGCTGCCCAGATACAAGCGCTAGGCCAAGAATTAGAACAAAGAGACTCAGAGCTATGAGAATATAAGACAAGACATACACTGCATTCCCAGAAAATGCCACTGAAACTCCAACTTTGTGCTTTGTGGCGAGCTTCAACTTCCAGATGATTGTCTGCGGTAGCACAAGCATAAGAATATCGAATATCAAATGAAATACTGCGATAAAGATATTAAAGGCACTGATGTTGACGCAAGTTCCTGGAAGATACCGTCGCCAAATTCGTTCTCGTGGTGTACAAACGAGATTAGTCGTGATGATTGTCGCGAGGTACAACGCAGTGTTCGCTGTAATCATTGCATAGCATGTCCAGTAGAACCGAGAACGGTGCGACCTTACGACAAAAACATGACTCCATTCTAAGAGAATGGCCGCCTTCGCTAGGAGAAGCGTAAAGCAGTAGAGAATCGTCGAAAGGAAATAGGCCTATCTTTGATGAGTGACCAAGTACTTCACATTGAGCTTCAGATGTCATACTAACATAAATAAACTTCTCTAAATCTCTCACACGCAGGTTCCACTGGTGGACGAAGAATCCAGTATCGCGAGGTATTGCAATCAAAATAGATGTTCCAGCAATGAAGAAAGGCTACTATTATCAGTAAAGATGGAAGGGACAGGAAAATAGGTAAATGGTACTTACAAATGAAAGGAGGCCAAGATCTAGAGTATAGAATAGGATTAGATTATTCGCCAAGTAATCCACATAGACGAGGAGGTACTGACAGTCTTCGAACTTCACTTGTCTCGTGCAAAACACCTTAGCATAGATCCTCATAAAGATCGCGATTGTGGTTATCGAAATGCTCGCTATGATTACTGCAACTGCTAACCTGTTGTCATTAGGCGGATTGTCGTAGTTGGGAATGATGCCGGGAGGGGGCTTCGCCGCAGGATCGTCTCTTATTGTATCAACGTAGCTATGAGCCATGTTGGATTCCATTAATTCAGTGAGACTTTTGGTTTGTATTCAGAAAGTGTCCCATAATTCAACAATAGTGCTAATCGCAGGTATCAGCAGGCCAAAAATAATCAATCAACAGTAGCTGGTAATAATTCTGAGAGGACGTCTGTTTTCAGCGGGAAGAACGGGACTAAAAATCACAAAAGTTATATCACCTTACATAAGGAATGTTAATCAGGTTTCGTAGTGCCTTCATGGCTCCGATGCCATGTCACAAAAGAGATGCAAAGTTATCCAATAGACTATATTCGTTCATAACGCGGTTATAGTTGCTCACTATTCTTGTAAACTGTAGGTCGTGAGTGTACGTAATTGATTGAACTATTCAAGAATACTATCCCTGGAACTACACTAGGGAGACATGAAGACAAGCAGGTAGGGCGACCTGAGGGGTTGTTACCAAGTCGAAGCTGTCGTATGGCCTGCATAGCTTTATTTCTGGATCTTAAGGCTAAAGGCCAATTACTATAACTTTGTAGGCAAGGGTCGAGCGAATACATATGGAAAACATACCCTGGGAGTTCCCAAGGGCCGAGGGGACCGGCTCGCGATATGCCTTGCATCAAGCATTGTGCCCATGATATTGGACGCCTAGGACTCCCTTGCGGATAGAGCAATGGTTATAATATTTATGTTGGCGCGAGACGCTAAGCATCCTTGCCGACATCTCAAAGCCTAAATTTGAAAGTTGGCGAATAGTACACTGGCAGCACATTGGTTCTTGATTCAGAATGAAATGAGATAACAATCACTACGGCCTACAGAATCCTTAAGATATATCTAGATATCTAGTATCAATCGAGGATAAGAGATTGGTGGGGTGCAATATGACTGGCTGGTGGGCGACCGCCTGTCTGTCTTGCATTGAAACAACGGCGTACGGCGTTGATTGTCCTCGACTTGCTTAGCCTATGATTTTTTCCCCCTCTGATTGCCTGGCGGGGAAAGAGACTCATAGTCATGGAGTATGCCGCGAATGGTTATTGATGTTTGTCTCACCGCTACGACACACACTCACTCTATCATTCGACACGCGAACTGGACCATGTTACCAGTTATAAGCTTCTCAACCCTCCCCCCGCACGGGAACTTAAACGCCTATACATCCCTGTTATAAATTGTGGCTATCCTGATGCCCCTAACCCCCCCTGTTAGCAAGGAAATCCTGGTTTAATACTTCCGGAGGGCGGATATGGGATGCCTGTGGTGCCACAACATCGAACCTATCAACACCACGGTGCTTAGTTCCGAAGCCATCGACTCGCCCACCATAGTACTGCCTTCCCTTATTATACCATAGAGCGTGCTGGGCGCGGTCATTACTCTCGCGGCCGCTACGGCTTCTGTCACTTTGAACATTGATTTTAACAGCTACCGCCAAAAGCTCCTTCTTGTCTCTTGCTTTTGAAACTTTCATCTTACTATTCTTGACACACCTAGTTCAAGCGTTTAACCTCTCGAAGATGGGTTACGAAGGAGGCATTGTTGACCGAGAAGTTGGTGGAAATACCCAAGACACCGACCCTCCTAAACGTGAATCTGAATTAGGTGGTGGCCAACATGATATCGTGTATATTCATGGCACGAGGTTCTGGATTATTTCTGTTGCGTACGTGACCAATTCGAAACTACCAAGCTGCTGAGGTACTGATGTTATTCAGAATTGCGATCATGATGTTTTTAGTCAACCTTGAGGTTCCTGTGCTTGTCACCTCGCTGGTAGCTATCACCAACGATCTTCAGGGCTTCGACGCCGCAGGATGGGTAGTTTCTAGTTACCTTTTAGGTTATGTCGGTCCGTCCAAGTCTTTTCCTACTTTCCCATCATATTCAGCTAATCTCTCTCGCCAGGCGTCATCGTTATCTGCGCTAAATTCAGTGATATATTTGGTCGCAAGCTTATATTCTCGTCGTCGATTGTCTTTTTCATTATATTCTCTGCAGCCTGTAGTTCCGCTCAGACAATACTACAATTGTGAGTTACCGTCCAAGCTTCCAGGCCCTATCGTTATGCCAACATAACGATAGGATTATCTTCAGAGCTTTTCAAGGTATCGCTGGTGGTGGATGTTGGTCTCTTACTACGATTATCTCCTTCGAACTTGTCCCGCCAGAGCAATACGCCAAGTTCGTCTCAAACGTCTCTATAGTAAATGCTCTAGCGTTGCTTCTCGGGCCTATTGTCGGAGGAGCTATAGCCTCAAACGTAAGCTGGAGATGGATATTCATTATTAAGTTCGGCCCTCTACTCAAAACCTTTTTACCATCGAGCTTCTAATGATGGCTGCAGCGTCCCGATAGCTATACTAGCTCTTGTAATAGCATCCCTTTTCATCCCAACAGACTTCCCGTACCACGGCCAACCCGATCACGAATCGAAGACCCTCAAAGAACTGTTTGCATTGCCAACCCTGAAGCGCATAGATATACAAGGCACCATCATCATCCTATCCGCAACTTTAGCCCTGGTTTCAGCTTTTGAAGAAGCTGACAAAAAGTTTGCATGGAGTTCTACCTATGTCATAACCCTCTTAACTACATCGGGATTGCTCTGGGTAGGACTGGCTATATGGGAACGACATGTTACTCTTTCCAGTCAAATCAGCGAGCCTATCCTGCCTTGGAGGTTCTTCCTGAATCGGCGAATGATCGGTGTATTATTGTAAGTCCGCTCGAAACCGAGTCCGAGTTTTGGTCAAATTTCCACATTGTGGAGGCTAACAACGTTAACAGAAACTTTATTCTTCTTGGAGGGCCAACGGTCTGTATGTTTATTTTACCACAGAGGTTTCAACTGGTTTATGGCACCTCCGGCCTTGATGCCGGTGTGAGGCTCATACCATTCACTGTGTTTATTCCAATTGGCTCTACATTTGCAGGTACCCTCGCCGGGAAAGCCAAGATCCCACCAGTGTACCTCCTAGTCCTAGGTTCTGTGCTTCAAGTACTTGGTTTCGCTTTGATAGGCACGTTACCTCCTACGCTAGACATACCCTCTCGAATCTATGGGTTCCAGGTCCTCGCCGGATGGGGATGCGGTATCAATTTCGCACTTCTCTTTATACTTATCCCTTTCGTAAACGAAAAACAAGACCATGGTCAGTCATAGATAATTATGTGTCTCAGAAGAGCGCTTCTGCTAACAATGGAATCAAATTAGCTACGGCACTCGGAGCCGGGTCCCAATTCAGATTAATGGGCGGCGCAATTATACTCGCTATCTCGACATCCGTGTTTAACGGTTATGTGCGACCGCACCTTGCATCCCAACTGGATATATCAGATACGGATACTCTAATCCGAGTCCTCTCCACCTTTCCCAGAGAGCTTCAAGATGAAGCTCGAGTAATCCTCGCTGTTGGATACAGTCGTCAAATACTTGTTTTGGCGATCTCAGCTGCGTTGCAAATTCCAGCAACGCTCCTATTATGGCAGAAAACGCAACTCAGGATATAGATTCGCGCATGGCTGCAAATAGTACCGAACAGTAGCTTTCACGTAAATGATTACAGGAAAGAGGGGAAATAGTAGTTCGCAAGGTTTTTCCTAGATTAAACCGTTCCATCTAGCCTACGGAAGCCTACATGTGGCCCCGGTATGGTTCGTTACATCCGTTGAACTGCAAGAGAATCCGCTACTCGCGGGCAGCTGCAGTAGGCCCTTGTAATCATATCATGTCACATATATCAAAGTATATTGCATAAATCTGGAATGCCTATTAGTTGAAGCTAATCAGAGGTCCAAAGCAAGGGCCAAAAAGGGCAAAGGCCGGAAGAGCAACTGTACATATAGACCTTGGCATCCAAGGGGCCTAGAAAAGTTATTCTTCTAAATAGTCTAGGGATTACGCAGTCATGGAATGTTATTGTCACAATGAGCCCATCCTCTAGTCCTATGTTCATCCCTTGTGATGCTATTCTTACCTGTCATTTGAACTAGTCATTTGACTGCTGTTCCGTAAGGCCTGTTTGATTCCAACTTGAGGACCCATATCCTCCAATGGAAGAAATATTACAGTGAGCAAGGGGTTCGTTCTCGTACGTTATACATGCTCACTGATCATAGATAGTAGTTGTTTCTCTCTTAATTCTGGCCGGATTTTGCCAATATAATATGCCCCTGGTAGAAGCTTCCGGCCGCCTAAGTTTACGTAGGTTTACTAACATATGTGTAATTCAGTATCATTTTCGCTGCGGCTGGCGGTAAGTCTGCAAGGGATGAAAAGTCGAATATGGAGGTCTATTCCTAGTAAATGCTTGGTCATCACGCTAACATATGGACTATGGAATATACACAAACACCCACTATCTGCTGAGGAGAAATTCTGATCGAATCAGTAAATGTCACCCCTGTACTGTCCGTTTGTTTCAGGGCACCGATTTACAAGTACCATGCAAGCCACTATATACATACTTCAGAGACTCTCCCTACATAAGTAAGCAGTGCATATTTAGGGTTCTTTCCCTGTGTAACATACAATACTGCCTCGGGAAGTACGAGCCGGAACGCTTCGGGTGCGGACATAACATTTTGCTATAAAGATTAAACAGTAGTAAGTACACTTCAAGAGATTACAATTTTAATGATTATTCTCTGACAATTAGCGCGACTTCAGACTGCGCACCCTTTACATCCGTCCTCGTGTATCGAAACTACACTGCATACTCGTATCCTAAAGGACCATGGGGTCACTACAAATGTTCACTCCGGCTGCAACGTGGATAGTGTTTGCGGCCATACCATACGTTAGTACGCAAGTCGATTATCTCGACATTATCATTGACTTCTGGTAAAGTGTTTAGCGTTGTGCATCTATCGGCTCTTTTTCCATCCCTTGAGTCGATACCCCGGGCCACCCATCGCTAAGCTTTCGGGCTTTTATGGTGCTTATTATGCGAGTAAAACTACCCTCCACATGAGGACGCTCCAAGATCATGAGCAGTTTGGTTAGGAAGTTCCATTCATCCTTACCAACTTCAGAGGCTCATACTTTTGTTATTATAGGTCAAGTAATTAGACAGGGGCCCAATAAACTTGTATTCAACTCGATGAATGCACTCAGAGGTAAATCCCTCAAATACTTCATATCATACCTGCTAATTCAATCAGAAATATACCGAAACGAACGGATTACTAAGTCATGCGCGTATCTTGCCTCACGGAGGGGACCAGATGCGGACTACTCCCTATTCAGTTCAATCGATCGACAAATGCATCAGCGGAAGCGCAAACTGTGCGGTCCAGTGCTGAATGGCCGAGCAATGCGAGCCTTCGAGGTAGCTATGATGAGCCAAATCGAGATTTTCCTCGAGGGATTGTTTTCAGCATGCCAGCAGCCTGCCACCCCAGTAAACATGAGTGAGAAACTTCAACATCTTACGATGGATGTAGCGGCACACTTGGTATTTGGCTATCCATTGAATCTTCAGACAGACGGAACCTACAGATTTATGACTGACACGACCGCGACCTTTTTCCTCAATGTTGCACTACAACTCCCTTTTCTTTCTAAGGCTCGTCTATTCTACTTTCGACGACTCAGAACTCTACTAAGGGGCAAAAGCTACCGTCATACCTTACAGAAGATGATCCGAACCCGTCTGGCTAAAGCTCAAGATGCCAAACACAATATGCTTTTTATGACCGATACTTTGCGAATCTCTGACGACGATGACACTTTCGTTGAAGAATGCCTATCCGAAGCAACGTTCCTTCTTTCAGCAGGTCCGTCTTTCCTCCCATCTTCACCCTGTACCCCTACTAATTACAAGTTGAAAATATTTAGGGAGCGATACCATGTCTACCTGTCTTAGTGCGGTGTTTTTCTACCTTTCGAAGAGCCCAGAGGCATATCGTCGACTTGCAACGGAGATTCGCTCTGCCTTTACACACAGCGATGAAATCAAGGGCGGCCCACGTCTTACGGCCTGTTCGTACCTTCGTGCCTGCATAGACGAAGCCCTTAGGATGTCACCGCCCGTTCCAGGCACACTTTGGCGACAACAGGTAACCGAAAATGACACACGATCGGACCCGCTTGTCATTGATGGCGTTGTGATACCCCCGGGCACACATATTGGCGTCAATACTTATGCGCTCCAGCACAACGAGATATATTTCCCAGAGCCTTTTGTCTTCAAACCGGAGCGGTTCCTTGGCAAAGATTCACCGGCTGCGAGACTGGCCAAGGATGCATTCGCCCCTTTCTCAATTGGCGCCCGTGGATGCCTGGGGAAATCAATGGCGTACCTCGAAACCAGCCTCATTCTTGCTAAGACTTTTTGGCACTTTGACTTTCTACAGGCACCCGATTATGGAACAGTAGGCGAGTCAACTTATTGGAAATTAAGTGGCCAGGAGGACAGAGTTGACGAGTATCAAATCAACGATATATTTGGGGCTTCTCACGATGGCCCATGCTTGATCTTCAAGCCCCGAGAAGTGAGCGCTACGGGACCGGTTAGTAAACCTGGAGAATCCCGAATGTGATAAAGGATTATGCTTGTACTTCCATTTCAGGTCTGAAGATTGTCTCTATTGGAGTCCCAATTAAGTTCGGCAATTTCCGTCTGCTACTGGACGGTACTGTTGGCAGCAGTACAGAGGAGGATTCGACCGAAACCAATCAAGATGTTGATGATTGTTGCACGCCTCTTTGATGCTTGATATGGTTCCAGTTCCCCAAGAGAGCATATCCTATCATTGTCACTTTGTAAATATACGGAATAGCGGCGAAAAAATGTCACTCGAAGTTGCAGAAGATGTTGTTGGGACCGCCGTGCATGCCAATTGGGGTGCCGAACTAACAGGCTGACTCACAAAGCCACCTTTCTACCACTGAATGAATGAATGACCGAGATTGCCTTTTTTTTTTTCGTAGGACTTGTCCTAACGAACAGTTCCATGTTCGGACTTTATGATGTACTCCTGGAGCCATCCGGACATAAGGGGTTCAGCCGCTATCCTGCATCTTACTGATAACAGTGATTGTATTCGTTCTCTATCGCTGCCCAGCATATAAATGTTCATGGTACGGATCTACATCTTAGTAGAAAGGGTAGATATCATGTGTTTCAGCTCTGTGAAAGACTAGTAGCCCATTTAAACCCCCTCTTCTCGGGCGGCCAGTTCAAGGCGTCGCTTCAGTATATCTCTAACGCCCCTTGCCTTGGCTAAATTTCTCTGAACATGTGCACCGACAAACACACCACTAGAAGCTGCCATAATGGGTAGCTTTACTGGCTTCCTGTACAGACAAATCACCTTCAAACCTAAACCTCTTCCACAGTCCATCAAATTGCATGGGAAAACAGCTCTAGTAACCGGTGCCAATACCGGCCTTGGTTTAGAGGCATGCAAGGAGCTGGCTGCACATGGTGTAGCTCGTATCCTACTCGGTGCCCGGAGTCTAACCAAGGGTGAGGAGGCCAAGGCAGAGATTGTTTCTCAACATCCTGATGTTGATGTCCACGTATGGGAGCTTGATCATGAGTCTTTCGATAGCGTGCAGTCCTTTGCAGCCAAAGCTATGGCCGTTGATCGACTCGATATCGCTATTTTGAGCGCTGGTGTCAAGAGTATGAAGTTCACGAAATCACGAACCGGACATGAATTGAATGTCCAAGTACAGACCCCATTCAGCAATTAAAATTGACTCACAACAGCTTATATCATATACTGATCCAAGAACGCATGGCCAGGTCAATCATTTGGGCACAGCCCTCCTCTCCTTATTAGTTCTCGGGCCGTTGAAAGCAACAGCAGTTACTAAGAGCGTCAAAACGCGCCTAACCATCGTTAGCTCGGAAAATCATTTCTGGGTCAAATCAGGCGAGATAGATGCCCCGAATACGTTGGAGTGTATGGATACGGAGGAGTCCTTCGGGAAGGGTATGGACCGTTATAATGCTAGCAAGTTGCTCAACGTGCTTTGGATGCGCGAGCTTAGTGCTAGAGCAGGCGGCAACGTCATAATCAATGCAGTCAACCCCGGCTTTTGCCAGAGCAGCTTGCATCGTACTGATTCTAGTGGATCATCTTTCTCCAAGTTGATAGGATGGACTGCCAAGCATGGTGGCCATTGTTTAACAGATGCAGCAACACAGCATGCGCCTATATCAGCGAGCAGGCTGTCAAAAGGTGTGACTTGTCCACTGCATTCGTCCGTCATGGTCGCACAACTAACCTCACTTTAGCCCCTCCCCGTTTGTACTTTCGCCTCAAGGCCGAGCCGCGCAGACTAAAATCTGGACTGAAACTATCGAGCTTCTTTGTAAGGAAGCACCTGGGGTTGACTTGTTGATCAACCTGGAAAAGTGAGGGTTGCAGACATCAACACAGAAGGTGAAGGATACGGGAGACTTTTCTACTCAGTGACAATTCCTATCCCCTTACCTAATACCTAAATGGCATGGTGTCTGCACGGCATTCAAATGGAACTAACGTGACGGGGGTTGGAGTTAGCTTCATACAGGGACATGCTTCATTGGTATTGATAATTCGTATTGAGCTCTATCAATTTATGGCATGGGAAAATAAGATGTAAATATCATTCTATGTAAATAGTGTATGTACGAAACCAAGATATTGACAGCGCCGCCAGACACTACCGCAGCATTTCAGCATAAGTAGGGGCCCGGGAAGTCTGAGTCACAAGATGTTAACGGGCGCCGAGCCCGCTGAATATCTGTACCCCATTTCATTTGTGCTGAAAATGAGGCTCTCTAGCCCTCGTTTCATTCAATCATAAGTGCGAACCTTGCAAGTTAGGCACCTCGACCCAGTGTATATAGAGTCGAGGTCCACCACTAAGAGAAAGGGGTCCTAATGTAGGAATTCAAGGACCTTGGTAGCTACAACAGATCATAGGATCCTGTTGCAAGCGCTGACACCTGTACGCTGTTTCTATTGGCTCCTCCGTGCCCGCCTGAAGAGTTTATTTATCATGAAAAGTTCTAATATAGTAGGAGGGTATGGAGGCATCAGGCCAAGCGTCCCAATTGAGAAGCTTTTCGGATTCCTTAATGATAAAGTTAGAAATTGGAGCCAGACTCTGAATAACACAATCCTAGAGCACCAGTTATTAGGGTGGTAGTGACCCCGGCTTCAGCAGGTAATTATGTCATGTAGGGTTTCATCACCCCTCCACGACACATACGGGCGCAGGTGGATATAATAACCTTCGATGAGCTTTTTGAAAATCTATCCCCTAGCATTCCACGAAGTGCTAGAGATATTTGAATGAATATGCAGGATTAAAAAATTCTCTTTCCCCTAGAATTCTTCGAAACTATACTAAGCATGAATTGTTTGATTATGGCGCTCATCAGGCTGGCAGTGCTGGAGAAGTCTTTGCTTCTAATCTAAGACTTTTTTCATTTGCACTTCAATATTGCTTGCTAGCTATTTGAGCATTTTGGAATTACTCGTACTGGCCCTGGGGCCAATGAGCAGGTATGATATGGTGAGCCCCAAGTTTGGCCAATACTAACTCAAGGTATAACGATATTCACCCCAAACGGGACCACATTCACAGCCACCACTTCTTTATTCAGTAATTACTACCGCCCACTTACCTATTCCAATGTGTTCTCATAAAGCTATCGGGAAATCGTTCAAGTTTTCGTATGGCATTTACTGCTCTCCCAATTTCCGAATACCACCCTAGCCTTACAGTATAGCCGGGTGCGGCGGCCAGTGAACGTCAGTCGCCGGTTACAACCAGGAATCGAGGATTTATAAGGAGCCAATCACGCAGTGCCGTTCAGAATGAGCGCAGATAATCATTACCATATATATCATCAATGCTATATAATATACACGGGCATGCAACGCCTATTCAGTATAGTATATATTACTATCTGAGTCAGCTGAATACATTTCTAACGTCGCCTGTCGAGGCTAGACCACGTAGAACGAACGACCTGCCCAGTCCAACGTACCACCCGAGAGGTTGGGCCAATGAACCTTGCAGCGCGTCCGGACGAGCGACGTGACAGTTGCTTTAGCGACGTGACGGGGATACGACCCTGATACTTGTAATTGAATGAGTGGTTGGTTAGTTGGTGAGGGCGATAAGGGCTGGTAACCTGTGCTTATTCTCTGGATCACCCAGGCACAAAGACGGGGTTGGCGACTAATAACAAGACAGCTTCACCTGGACAGGTACGACATCCTCCTAATGAACCTGCGTAACTGAAATCAGGTACATGTTGCGCTCATCTGGGAGCACAACATTTCAATATTACAACAGCGGCGCCGGATAATGACTGTTGTGGACAAGCTCAGATGCTGCTCAGCCCAACTCGGCTCTTTGGGGTCCAAACGTACCTGCAGGCTGTTGCCCAAGTGATTCCCTCCAGTACAGTACTGTCTAGGGTGGGATGCGGACCAACCTGCGCCAATGATCATCATCGCAAACCCTTTCCCTGTGCGGACGCCAAGCGCCACGATCTACAGAACCCACATACAGACCCCTCACACATCGTCCAATCTCGCGCGACCAAACTGACGAAAATTCTCACACTACTACAGTAGTAATGTAGTACCATAATAAAGTACTTTTGCAGTTAGTATGTTAAGTGAGCTCGACAGAAAACAAGGTCAGTGCTCATTCACTTTTTCATCTTATGTCAGTAGATAACGGATAGCGGGCGCTACTGTAAATGGGACCCGGCAAGTTGGGTGGAGTGAGGCAAACACGAGGTGCTAAAGTTCTTAGCGATGGCCCGACATATCGGTCAGATGGCATGACACCTAGGATTGATTCTGCGACAAAAGTCACTCACTATTATCATAATGAATTGTAAGACACCAAAAATGAGAAGAGCAATCAATATATGTCTGAATGTAAATGTGGTTATATTCTATCTTATCAGCCTCGCAATACAGCAAGCTACCTATTATTCCTCGCGGGAAAGGAGTGAAATTATGTATGTGTGTCATGAGCATATAAACCCGGCCAATGAATCAAACGCCCACCCGATCCGTAATGCCCTGACATGAAAAGCCCGCGTGGAATTTTTTCGTTCCCCAAAAGTGAAGTCGTAATAATTCGTATCGAAGCCTCTCTCTTGTCCCCAGAGTCGCCGATTTAAATGAGTGACCAGAATCATTCCCCGTTCCATTAAGTTAAGACCCCCCTGTTGAAAAATTCGCGTATTGTGAAATACTGCATCTACCGATAGTGCCCTCTTCGTAAGGAGTCCATTTTCAAGTCTCGGGTATTACCGCACTCCCCTAGTTTCACACAATCTCCACGTCCGCTTAGATAACCAGGGCGGCAACACCGGCGGCAATCAGAGCGCCGACAGGGCCAATCTTGGCGGCAGCAGCAGTGGGAATAACCACGGGGGTAGTAGTGCTGGCGGTAGGGTAGGAGCTTGATGAAGGGGATGTAACGAACGTCGAGCTGCCAGGGTAGCTTGTAGTGGGTGTAGGATACGTGACTGGGTAGCTGGGAGTCGATGAAGGGTATCCAGAAGGCGTGTAAGTGGGAGACGACACGGGGTAAGTAGATGGGGTGTAGGTAGGGTATGAGATTGGGTAAGTAGGGCTCTCTGAGGAGTAGGAAGAAACCGGGTAAGTAGGAGACGACGCCGGGTAGCTAGGAGTCGACACTGGGTAGGTAGGAGTCTCCGTAGGGTAAGTTGGCGTCTCCGTAGGATAAGTGGGAGTCTCAGTGGAATACGAAGGAGTTGACACTGGGTAACTAGGAGACGATACCGGGTAGCTAGAAGACGATACCGGGTAGCTAGAAGACGATACTGGGTAGCTAGAAGACGATACCGGGTAGCTAGGAGTTGACACGGGATAGCTGGGTGTCGATACGGGATAGCTAGGTGTCGATACGGGATAGCTAGGTGTTGATACTGGATAGCTAGGAGTCGAGACCGGGTAGCTGGGGGTTGACACTGGATAACTAGGCGTTGAGACGGGGTAGGTGGGTGTCTCAGTGGAATATGAGGGAGTTGATACAGGGTAAGTAACGGTCTCCGTGGAATACGAAGGAGTTGATACCGGGTAGGTAGGCGTCTCCGTTGGGTATGTAGGAGTTTCCGTAGGGTAAGAAGTGGGAGTCTCCGTAGGGTACGTGGGAGTCTCGACAGGATAAGTGGGAGTCTCAGTAGGATAGGTCACAGGGTACGAGGGGGAAACCGGGTACCCAGCGTTGACTGCCCCGAACAAGGCGGCAGCGGGAGCCAGTGTCTGAGTGAACTTCATGATGATGGACTCTTAATGATATTAATATTAAGTGTAATAGGTGGTTATTGCTTTCAAGCGAGAGACCGAAGCGAGTGGTCAAGTTGGGATGAACGATTGCGACGTCGATGAGGCTCGACGAGAGAGTTAGTTAGCGACTGTGAGGAGCGATTATATAGGATGAGAAGAGAGATAACAAATGAGTAAACACAATGTCTTGCCTAGCAACCTATATACCTATTTTCCTGGACGGGCCAGCAACCAACAGTATGGTGGGTTGTGGCGAGGAGATCTACCCACGACCGAATCCCTGTCCGCTGTTTTTGTTCCTCGGGCTGACTGGGGCGATGATACGATGTACATGGATGGATTGACAAAGCCACCACCGCGATTCGCCAAACCTGGAGGATCGGAGTGTACATATGTGCAGTACAGTGCTCAGTATGTGACGATCTTTTCAGATGTCGCTACATCCCCAGCCAGACCCCGGCTAGAACCATGGCGAAACCCTGCATGGAAGGAAGAATCACCGTTGAGGATATCGGCCATCTCAACCAACGTTGCATCTTGGATCGGTAGCAGAGCATGGCCTCCCTGTTGCTGAGTGAATACTCAGTATTGTAGACATGTACAAATGGCGGGCCGATGGAGAGCGGACTTTATGGTCATGGCTGCATGGTAATACGAGGCCACGGCCTAGGATAGTGAGCTGTATCCACTGCCTCGGGAGGTTGGGTTGGCCGCTGTACTAGCTCTGGCTGTACATATCACTCGAGCTGGCTTACACTACTTGGTAATAGGATAGATGACGATCTGGCGGGGCAGTCAGCCAGGGCAGCCAGAGAGAGTGATGGGCTGCCGTGACGGGCTTGAACAGCGAGAACAGAGGCTTTGCTGGCGTTGGCTGCGTGGGCGAAGGCCGAAAGGGCGGGATTACTAGATACGTCGATACGTCATGTTGGGTAATGGACTTCCGATTCTTGGCCTAGGGCGAGGAGCTGGCTCGGCTGGGTCGAGGAGGATTCGGCGCCCAGGACTGCCGTTCTGTGCTGGCGCACAATGGGCCTTGCCCTTTTCGGCGTCGAATACAACGCCCGCCACCGAATGTGCCGAGTCACCAAAGTGACAAACCTCGTGTTGCCGTGACAATGTCTTGGCCTCGACGAGCGTTGGCGCCGTCGCCGCGGCGTTCGTCTACGTCATTGGACGGACCTTGGGTCTCTCCATCAAGCGACCGTCCTTCGAGCAACGCCAATGCAGACTCGCCGGCATACTAGTACGCTAGTAGCACTGAGCATACGCTGGCGAGCTGGTTGATCCATTGTACCGGCGAGCTTTCCAGATTGAGTAACTCTAACAACTCTCAGTACGCAGTTCGTGGCGGGGCAGAAGCTGGGCTGAATGTTTGTGAGCCTCCTGCTCGCCTGGATAGGTGCTACCAAAAAAAGAAAGAAGAAAAAAGAATAATCGTGTCCGAAACTGTGGGCAGATGTGGGCATCGGAACCGAGGATCTTTACGCTACCTGGCAAGGCGCTGAAAGGAATAAAAATCAAACCCACTACCTATGACTGCGAGGAAGTCTGACTTTTATTTCTTTCCACGCTTGCTGGGTACCGTTGGTCGAGGCGGGGCCGCGGCCATGCCAAAAACATGGCCCGATCAGAGTGCTCGTAAGAAGAAACGCTCCACCTCGAGGCGGCATAGCAATTAAGTGTCAATCCTTCACCACTACTACCACTACCTGGCTGACAGTTAATTGTTACGCCGCCTCGAGGTGGAGCGTTTCTTCTTACGAGCACTCTGCCCGATGTTGGCTCTTTCAAAATCCTTGTACGGAGTATTCCTATGTAGTACCTACGAGTCTATTACGTAGGTACATGGAATCTCTTTGGCGGCGTAGAGAGGCGTGGAATATTGTAGTATTCCGTAAATAGACCGAGAGGAACTTCGAAAGATGAATTTCTAATACAGACAGCGGAGCCGTCCTGTAGTGACTGGAGCTTTCCCAAGTAATTGCCTATGTAGGTAGGTATTGGTAGGTATTCAGGTAAGTTGGGCGAGCGGGTCGTTCCTTGCGTACCAAGCCGTACCAGATATTCCAATACCCAGATACCTAAATGCTGTTAGATGCAGGTACCTGGGAGGTACCTACCCTAACACTACACGTATATGCATTTGCATGTTCGTTGTCTGCTTCTACTGAGTCACTAACGCCCCTTCCATGGTAATATCTGCAACACGTGATGCATCTACGCCGCATTCCCATGTGCGCTTACCTCGCGCTTACCTGGGATGCGATACCTTGTGGTACCGAGATGTACGCTGGAACATGAACCCCTCTCACAAACCCGCTCCAACGGTAATAGGCAACTCTATCTCATGCAATCCCAACACCAATACCGAAGCAACCATTTCACTTCACATTGGATTTCTACAGTACGAACTTGCTCTAAAGATCTTTGGGTAGTATTTGCCTCGTATATATGGACGTTATACCACGTATGGTATTGTATCTAAATTTACCTACTCTCCTTACTCCGCTCCTCGGCCGACTCGTATCCAGGTGCCTGGGTCGATCCACTTGCCTCTACACTAATTAATGGCTGCACTGCTGCTCAGGCCGAGCAACTTGTGCAGCCCTCGAGATGTTCTTGTTATTTCCTTCGGCTTGACTGGTCAGCCTACCAACAACCCGTCGAGATACTGCTGATCGGATATCCGTGTTCGCATTACTAGTTATCCATTGTTTGGGTCTTGGTTGCGAATCTGCCTTCGAATCATCATCAAGTACGACGACGCATCTAATGGACCCAAATCACCTCACATAAACTTCTTTAACAACACTGGTGGCTTGTATCGAATCGTGACCGCTGCTGGTTTCGTCTCCTTTCTTAAGCCACGGTCTATTCGCACGCTTCGGATGCCATCCATAATGGGGCTCTCCTGCAATTGTAACAGGTACCTCTGGCACAAAGCACAAAGCCACTTGCACTCGGCAGCTCTCTCCACACATATGTAGCGACTTGCTATTAGACCTGATGATTTACCATTGATTTTGGCTCATTTCTAGTGGTTTCTTCTCCTCTATGGCGTGGGAATTCTATTCTTCCTACCTAGGTAGTCCCTATTAGCCAAGGTGGTGGATTACTTACGCTCAGTCCCCTGGGCTATATGCTTCGTCCAGCATAACTCGCGGTGAAACCAGCCGGCTCGTAACCCAAATAACCTACAGGTTGTACACCGACCGAACCACTGCTAGATGCCTCTTACTCTAACGTCGAGAGCTGCAAGTGCGCTTGCAGCTCGTCTTTGGACGACACCTTGCTACCCGCCACTCATTATCCGGGAATCTAACATGATCGAACTGTCCACCTCCTCAGAATACTGAAAGGGCCAGACCTCCAATACCTTGGTTATGTGCTTAACCTCTCCTTGTCGGTATTTCCCCTAGTCTCTCACCGATGGATACACATCTACCTGATCTACTATTTGCATCATGTCCGTAAACAAAGATGGCGAAGTCGCCGGTGGAAAGATGCGAACTACCCGCAGCATCAGGGCGCGAACTTGGATAGTCTCTTAACGCGCTATGCCATGACGACATCTGTCTATTAGAGTTACGATGTCGTCTCAGGAGTTTTATCTCAATACTAGGTATTACTCTGCTACTCTTGGAGTCACAGGAATACTGGTAGAGGTCGGTGGCGCTACAGCTTCCTATGTTTACTCAGACCGAAGGAAAGGCTGCCATTCTACGCCCTCAAGCTTACCCACCGCAGAACATAACCTGAGAGGTAAGGTAGGTTATCGCTAATCGAAACTATAGGTCTTCTCATATGTGATGCTTGCAGGCACACTGCAAACTTGATGAGCATGATCCACACCCTGCCTCGAACACCAGCGCGGGGATCAACTTGAGGAGGAGCCGAAAGTGAAAAAAATAAAGAAAAATTCATCTCTATCCACAGTTTGTCCAGAAGCTGGCGCCTACCAATAGGGCCTGAGGAACTTGAACGACCCGGCTGAAAAACGCAATCCGCCGAGTACTAGCCGATGAACTATGCCTGCCGCCTCAATACAATGGCATTTCCCACCCTCCATCATCTCGATACCGCTTGGTGCCAACTACGAATTTTGTGCTCGTCTGGAGCAGCCAGTGGAGATAAGCCCGTGCTGTTTCCGAGGTCCAATCTTCCCAATTCGTACATCGCGATCATTGGAAAGCCATTATCGAACGCTTCCAAGATTTCCAGACAATTAACCTTGCATGCTCGATCGCCTCCGATTTTTCTCCGCTACATGCAGGGATCTTAATTGCGTGGGTCCGCAAGTTTGACATGATTCAGTCATTTACTAAAAGCTGCAAGTGACGGGAACAAAGGGAAGATAAGCATTCGTTCTTGCTGATTTTTTCACGCCGTTCTAGTACTATGAAAATACAGTGGAGCTGGGGCCGAGAGCGCCGGCTTTCGTCAGCATTTCGATCTTATCCTAGGTACTGTCTCGACCTACGGTGCAGCTTCGAGGCACCGAGCATTAGCAGATCAAGCGACGAGCTGTGCTCTCAAGATTTGCGAGACAAAGGGCCTCTCTTGTACGTCTCAGATATCGACTATCACAGCGAAGGCTTGGTGACAAGATACCGAGCGATCGGGTATGCAGTTTTACTGCTAACTATCCCAGATAGCGTGGCACATTGCACATGTGGTTGGGCCTTGGCACGCCTTACCGGAGGAGCGATTTACCCGGCCACGGAAGCCAGTGGCGACGTGCATCTGCAAGGAACAGAGGGTCTGGACAACTGAACCACCAATCCCAATCGGAACGGCCCTGGAGTTTCTGGGATGCTGACACGCGAATTCAGGAACCAGGCACAGCCAGGCACACCGGACAACTACCCGCAGCACGGGCCAATCAGACCCCTAGAGTCTTGTGAAGCCACCTCACGGCTGGACTGCTAGACTGCTAGACTGAGCAATTTTTTTTTCCTGTTCTTCCATCTGACCTGGGTGTGCCATCTACCTACTATGCAGTTTACTGCATACACCCCACCTGTCAACAGAGAGGAATAGAAACCTATAGTTGCATTCTTCCCTCCCTGCCGCGCATCCGGCACCGGCTGACGGTATCCTTACACAATCGTTGGTAAATGCTAGGTAAGACAAACGGGCGCATTTTCGAGTTTCTCACCCTCTAGGTGATACCCTTCATTCTAAACATCAGAAGCACCATTAATGAATGAGTTCTAGTATAGCGAGATAAAGAATGCCCTAATGACACCCTATGGGTCGTCCTATGCGGGTATGCTATTGTTAGTTTCCGGGCCAGGGAGCTTGATCTGATGGCCGCCATCTGGGATATGGAACGACCAATGAATCTTGAATGCCTCGCTTACCATGGCTTACATCCACCAGGTATGTCTAGTGTAGGGCTTAAAGAATCTGGCATATTACCATTTGTAATAGTTATTCCGCTTATAATCTAGTATCAGCTACCGCGTACCTGCGTCTGGAGTCGAGGATGGTGCTAAGTGTTGGCACCAACAAGGAGGCACGGTCACATCCCGCCTGCCCCCGGCAGTTTTTCCTTGGTGTGCGCTGTCGTATAAGAGGTCGTTGTCACTCCGTTTTTGAGTTTCACGACTTCTCTCGGCCTTCTCTGCTAGATAACAACTGTTGATTTAGGTTTCACTCCTTTGACTACTTCGTCGTTGTCCTTCCTTCATTTCTAAAGTGATATACACTCCTTCACCATCAGGCCAGCTATTGATCTAGCTATAACTACGCTCTCTTTTTCAGCACGAAACAGTATACAGACATCTCATCTAAGGATCAGCTTCATACATCACGTATAACACCTACTATCATTCATATACTCTACAATCACCATGCGTTTCTCACAACAGTTGACTGCTCTGGCCGCTGCGGCCACCTTGGCCAGTGCCAACTCCGTCACCTTCGTTAACCAAGATGCCACTCAACGTACTGTTGTCTTCACTCCCAATGCTGGACTGCAGCAGATCGACCCAGTCGTCATTGCCGGCCTCGACCAGGTCAAGGTTGACATACCCGACTCCTGGATCGGCAACGCCTACTCTGTCTCCGATGGTGCGCCTAACGTCGTAGGCATGCTAGCCGAGTAAGTAAAATCTCGAACTGTTTCCTGTTACGATATACGCTGACTTACGTCACTTCAGATTCACCTTCCAAGGCTGGATGGGTCTGACATACTTCGATGTCTCGGCCATCGTCAACCCCAACGACCACGAAGGTGTCAAGCAGATCTACCCAGTCAGTGAAATGGCGGCTCAGGAGAAGTCCTCGTTTTCCGGCTGCACACTCTTCCCTTGTGCTACGGCATACTACCATCCTGACGACGTCCAAACCGTCACTACTCGTAAGCACTCGCCCCACAGACCTTACTCAGAAAACGGGAGAGAACTGACACGTAGCTTTTTTAGAGGAGACTGATTTCGTCTGCACCCTCGGCAACCCTCCCACGAACGAAGTCGCTCGTGATATTAAGACAGAGCTGGTACCTCGTAAATACGTCTTGGGTCAATTTTAAAGAAAAGAAGAGAGGGGAGCCAAAAAAAAAAAAAAAGGCACTCCCCCTTCGACAAACCCAACCGGTATAGTGACGAATTATATCGCGCTGAGCGCTCGAGACGATGAACGACAGATACGACGAGATACCCGCACTACTTTCTCTTCTTCCCCCCTGTGTTGCGGCGCTTCCACTTGACCGCCCGTAACAAGCAGCGTTTACGCTCCATTCAACACATATAGAGTCATGCTGGTCGACATGTCTTCAGCGTCATGACGCCAAGGCCACTTTTTTTTCTCTTGGGGGCAGGTCCTCGTTGTCTCCTGATTGCTAAGGGGGGCCAAATGCGATCCTTCGCCCGCCACCGCAACCATCGTCTGATCTTGATGGTCAAACTAGGAAAATGTGGTAGACAACGTTTCATGCTCTACATCCCTTTCTTCAACCCACGCTTTGGCGCATGCCAACTTTGAAACTTCTTACATTCATTGACCAACATTGTTTAACGTTACTCTTCTTGTATATAAATTAAGGGAAAGACGTAGGGGTTTATCTTTAAAAAGACTTATTTACAACTTCTAGACTTTTTACTTCTTCAAGAATGATAAAATGCGACGATTTGGACATCACTTGCTAGTATGACCCCAAGCCAATTAGAAAGAACCCCCAGCGCTCTCC
The DNA here is from genome assembly GCA_022578765.1 of Xylaria sp. FL0933. Classification (NCBI taxonomy): domain Eukaryota; kingdom Fungi; phylum Ascomycota; class Sordariomycetes; order Xylariales; family Xylariaceae; genus Xylaria; species Xylaria sp. FL0933. The sequence goes on along the minus strand of MU389720.1, from coordinate 1,509,089 downwards.
TACTTCGGCAAACCATACACAACGCTCCTATTGCTACGGGGCTGAGTAGACAGATACCTAACATACATTTCACTAGATCCCGTAAATCCTTCGCTGGCATCTATTCCTGTCTCTTCGTGCGCCGGTGCCAACCTAACATGTTCCTATACTCTCGCCAGCGTTTTGGACCCCGGCCGCCACGTCGTCTACGAAAGTCAACGCGCGGCCCCTCCCAAACCTGCTGGTACCCGCCGCTAGGCCCTCTTGGCTCCTCTCGGATCCCACGACGCGATGCAGGGTGCACTCGATGCAAGGTACACACACACATATTATACTACTGTACACACTCACACGCACCGCGCACGCACTGCATTACCGACGAAAATAGTAGCCCCTCTTGTATCCCCACTCTGTGTCCTTGGCCTAGCTTTGGGTGCCGCGAACACCTATCGCTACTGCAACACACGCGCGGCAATACTACGTGATTGTCAATATACAGTGCCTGGACAAAAGTTTCGAGCGACCTACCAAAAACCCTTTTGTATTTAACAGCCAATTATTTAGCCAATTAAATAAATAAAAATAAACTAAATAATATATTTTATTTTATTTTAATTACTTTATTTAGCTATATAGTTGTATTTAATATATTAGCCCCTGGCGGCAATAATAGCCTTAATTTGCTTTAGCATGCTATTAATAAAGTAATTTAGCTACTTAATTTAAATATTTTTTTATTGCTTAATAATAGTTTAAACTAATAAATTTAATACTGCTTAAGTTTTGTTAAAAGTTTTTAGTTTAGGTTTAGCGGCGTAGATTTACTTTTTTAATATTTTTTAAACGTTTTTTATAAAGTTAAATTTAAATAAATATAGCAGCTAGTTAAACAAAATAATTAAGTTTATTTAAAGCTATATTTTAATAATATAAGCAGTATAAACAAGCGTATTATTATATATAAAAATAAAATTATTATTAAAATATTTAAAAAAATATTTATTGAAAATAAAGCGATAAATTTAGCTTGTTATATTATTTTGCTGCGATTTAAAGTTTTTTAAAAAAATAATAATATAGCTTTTATATTTATAGCAAAATTTAGCTTAAAATATTTAATTTTAACCGGTTTTTTTATAGCAAGGCTATATATATTAAAATAATAAACGCGATTTTTTTATTTTAAATAATTTAATTAAATATTAAAGTTATAGTATACGTTTAAATATAAAATTAAAAATTAATTATAACGCTAAAATATTTACGCCGCGCGATTATTAGCGCTATAATTAATAATTAACTTGTTATTAAAAAATATTTGTTTTTAATACTTAAAAAGCTTATTATAATAAGCTAAAATTTATTAAAATTAAATTTTAGCGTGTTTTAAGGTTAAATATAACCGGCGTAAAACGGTAATATATAAAACGCTATTTTTTTAAGCCATTTTTTTAAAGTGTAATTATATATTTTCGGGCAGGCTTTATTATATAATTTACGTATTAAAATAAAAAAATTTTGCTTAATTAAACAAATAATATATTTTTTATATTATTTATTTAGTTTATGTAAGCAGCTAATACGTAGTAAAAAAGTAGCAAAAAATTAAATTATATAATAATCGATAATATTTTAAACAAATTTTTTAAAAACTTTAAAATTCTGAAATAAATAGCGCGGCTTATAGCTAAATAATAAAAAAAATATAATCTTTATACGCGAATAAAGACTTTAGTATTTTTTAGTGTTATTTAGAGTTAAATTAAGCTGACGGAACATTATTAGAAAAAAAGGTTGATTCTTAAAAGATCAGAATTAACGCGAAAAATCGCGTATTCCATTTTTTCACTCGAAACTTTTGTCCCCCCACTGTATGTGCTTCTATACCAGTACATACACAAAGATGGCTGCCTAGATCTCCCTCGTTATGGTCCCCCCGACCCGATAACGTTCCGTTGAAACTACTGTATGTGCTCGGTGTGAGGTGGGCAGTCAGATATCGTTTTGCATCTGAGCACCGACCTCGGCCACGTAGCCAGCGTCTCACAGCGAAACATGTAGCTATCACACTCAGCTTATTGAATCAGTCAGTCAGCCACCAGTCAGCAATCAATTAATCTATCAAGTCGCGACCGGGCGCCAGCCTTACAAACTCATACAACTAGGTATGTTGTGCTCCTTCGGTGTACAACGGCTACACATACACATACACAGACACAGACACAGACACAAGGACCGACACGTGCATCGCTGAGGCTAAACCCGTGCGCTGTCTGGTGTCACGCCATGCGATGCGGGACGGGAAGACATATCATACCATGTAGGTTCGAGATCCGGCATGTCGAGAGCACTAATAGTATAAAATGTCCGCGGGAGTAATACTGCATTGACAACTTAATCGATTCATTGATTTATCAATTGATTGATTGGTGGGTAGAAAGAAAGAAAGAAGATAGGCGAATATGAGTAGGGCCTACTCGGCCCGATGTGGTGAATGAATGAATGATTGAGGCAGATATCATTTGTTCTCTCCTTTGCGCCGCGATGCTAGCAGCCGTTCTGCCGATTTTTATTTTTAAATTCTTTTTCATAACAATGAAGGGTTGGAAAATTCTACTCGGCGCGGCTCGGCTAGCACCGGGTTGGATAAATATTCCAAATCAATTTACAAGCAAAGCGAGATGATGTTGATGCGCGGGATAGATGTGTGTGCGAAGTTTTCATTGTCAACGCGGTAGTCAAAGGTTCGAGATGTGTAGGCATGTCCCTTTTTTTTAAGAAAAGGAAATTTTTTGTTCAACCATATACGATGAATTCCTGACAAATCTCACTCAACCCATATTTTAGCCTTTCGGGTACGGTATGCGTGCCGGGCCATCTTGATGCGGGGGAGCATTATGAGATAGGAGATCAAGCAGATACACTTCGGCCATCTTTTAGCACCCGAGATCCCGGATCTAAATACCTGTTGTAAATACCCGCGAAACTAGCTTCTCGCATGTGTAAGGTCATTGTAGACCTGTGAACGTGGCGCAGTCTAGAATTTTCTGCTCTTCATGCTCGCTACGAATTACGCAAGCTCGTGCGAGAAGATAATACAAAGGGCAGATGCGGGAGGGACTTGGGGCAATGTTGTGTCTCTCTCTCCAAGCCTTGTACTCCTCCCTGCGAGGATGTTGTCTTGTGGGTCGCTTTGCGCTCTCTATGGATGTCAAAGTTTATTTTATTTCCACTTGTTCAGGAGTATCCCATACTCCCCGGAAAGGGTGGGGTGTATTTAACCTCCAGAGCCAAGAGTGAGCCGTGGTATCACACCGACCAGCCTAGGAGTATCAGGTCAGTATATTTATACTTGGTATAAGGGTTCATGCAGACCGTCATTCCGAGAGGGTACAAATAAAGTTGTATTTGGGGTCACCATTAATAAGACAAGAGTTTATCCAATCGGAGCATTGTATAGATCAAGTAGGAACCGTGAGGGGGAGAAATGAGCTGAACGAAGCACAAGAAAAGGGAGAGTATGTTTCAGAACGACGAATTACATTCGCATATAGTCAATCAGCAGGTTTGATTCATGACCGAACATATCATGCTGTGTGCCACGAGCGGTTATTACGTAGATGGCGGAGCCAATGAATATATAGAGACCAGGTTGATATAAGTTCTTAGACAGTCCCAAGGGATTGGTTGAGCTTCAAAGACATGCTGGTTTCACACAAACAAGTCACACCCCAGCGAAACATCATGACCACCGATCGCACCAAGAATCTGTCAAAACCCAGCTTTACTTTTCGTAGCTGTTCTAATCCTGGAACTGATTGGTCAGGAGAAATCGCAAGGAAGAGTCTGAGGGTCAACTAGTGACGGGACGTCGATGTCGGGGTATGCAGGGCGCAGCAATAGGAGAGCGGCAATCAGTCACCCTGGATGGGTGCGACCACAGCCTGGTGTTCCGCTCGTAGTGTCAGCCGAGATATCTCGGGTTCCCTTTGGAATTGCTATATCAGGGTCCAGACCTCTACTCATATGGTAGGCTCGCAGATACATGTCGATACATGTCATGTATAGAGAAAACCCATTACTATACAAGGTCTGTTCATCATGAAAAAGCAGCGTACATGCATGCAACACAGCTTCGTAGCTGACCGGAATTGAATCACTATTTCTAAAACGCCTGCCTTGCTACCGAACCATGCATTAAAACAAAGCAGATTTGAACGCTTAATTTGAAGAGGTGTTGTCCGATGATGCCTTTTGAGCATCCTCGTCAGCTGTATTATCTGCCTTCGCATCTTTGCTGCCACCGTCGTTCTCTTCGGGAGCTTTAGCAGTAACTTGATCCGGCTTCTTAGACTTGACGATATTAAGCAGGTGGTCGCCAGTATCACCGAAGCCGTCGATCTGGCCAAGCCGAGCGACAAGATGATTGATGTCTGACTCCATCCTGTTCATAGTCAGCGTTATTCTCAACCCAAAATCTAGTCCAGCTGACTAACCGATTAATGGCAACCTCATTCTTTGCCTGAAGAGCTTCCAAGGTTTTCCCAATATGATTCTTGTAGCTGTTGAATACAGGGCTTATAATTAAACGAGTCGTGCCTTCCGGGAGGTGCTTGGTAAGGACCCGATGCAATGTAACCGTGTCTTTTGCAAGAGTTTCCATATACGCATTCACTTTCAGCTCGGTTTCCTGTTCCCAAACGATACCCTTCATAGCCTTAGCATGCATGGCAGCCCGGCCGCTCATTATCTCGACTAATTTGTCGTACACATTGTTTTGGTGCTCCTGGAACAAGCGTTTCACCTTGTCGAACTCGCCCATAAGACTAGCTACATTGGCATTGTTGACGTGGGGACCTGACCCAGCGTGCCGTCGCACGAACTCTCGGACATGCGGTACGAGGGTGGCTATAAATGCTAATGCTTGCGATGCAAGAGTGAGATGTCTGGTTGTGATGTTTTTTAAACCGGCGGATTTCGTGGCTCCAGCCCCGAGGATGAGCTGAGTACATCGTGAATTGAAGAGCTGAAGATAAGCAATGAGGGAGGTAGAGACATCAGAAGCCATCGAAGGGATACCTGCGATAAGATGCAAGAAGTGCGTCATGCCTTCCAGGCACAAGATGGCAGAGTTAGGTAACAAGAAAGGCTCTGAATCGATGATCGCACTTCTAGTCTTCTCCTTTGTCGCTCCGTTTGATTCTGCCCTGGGTCGTCCGTTTGGTGTGCCATTTTCATTATCCTCACACTCAGAAAACGGAATCCATATTTGACTCCCATCTGTCCAGGCTGTACTGTCTTTTGTGCTGCACTCCAAGACGCGACCGAGCAGAACATTGTCCCTCTCTGTAAAATCCTTGGCGCTCCATTGATCAGATTCCATGGCCTGAGCTAGCTTCTGCTTTTCGGCATCGCCATGAAATTGAATAAAATCTTTGATATGAGCGTTGACTACTGTCTTCAAAGGTGTGCCGCTCCTGCCGGATATGGATTCGCACTCAGTGGCGAAATAAAGATTGAGAGTGAAATATCTCAGGAACCGGACCAGCGGTAGTCGGGTGCTCTGCTCTGATCGTACACGAAGAACCTTGACAATCTTCTCCTGGGAGGTATCAACGGCTTGGCCCAAAAGGTTTGCCATATCCATCGTCATGTGAATGTCCTCTTGGATATCCTGATTTGCGCTATTTAGGGGTGGAGATTTCAATTGAGAGGGTGACCGAGCGGTTGCACTAGTCGCTGACTCTCCAATAGAGCTTGCAACATCAAACAATACTTTCACCTGTGTGGTGAGTCGCCGCAATGTCTCCGTGACGCTGACATACATCTTCGTGAACAACTCTTCCGCATCGTGTTCGTCTAGCGCTCGCAGGTTGCGTGCAAGAATACTCGACTTTTCCTGCTGAGTCAGGCGCTTGGAGCTCATCGTTGATGCAGACATCATGGACTCGTTATCATCGTCATGTGACGTTGGTAGCGGTCGCTTAACGAGATTCCTGATTTCGCGCATGAAGACCTCCCGGTACGATGCAATAGCAATGGCGATATGCTTTGATCGATGCAACCCAACTAATACAGGCATCAACTGTGAGCGAAGATTCTCGGTCTTGGCCAAATAAGCCGGAAAAGCCGACGGATCTCTGCTATGGGCACCACGGGATCGCATCGCGGCGCTGCCCCAACGTAGCAGTACTTCCTGAATGGAGATATCGTCTATATGCCGTCTCAAGTCTCCCAAGAGAATTTCGAGGAGTCTTGATTCAAACGCTTTACCAACGCGGAAACGCAACGTAGATATGCCATCACCAACCCCTTGAAGCGCCACGGCGTCTCTAAGATCTCGTAGTTCTGAGCGCGGGCTGCCTCCATCTGTCGGACGAGCCGTACCTCGCCCTGCGATGAGATTCTCCAGGCTGTCGATGTTATCTAATGCATTTTCGAGATCACCAGCCTCCACAAGACTTTCGCATGTTGCTACAGAATCCACGATCTCTCTTAACTGTCTCACAGCATCGTTCAATTGCTGTAGGTTTTCGCGACGATGCTGCTTTTGCACAATGTCCAATCCATTAGTGACAACCTCACGATCAAGGGCCTCCAACTCCTTTCTCAGTGTTTTGATCCGTTCAACAGAGTCTGCGGCCTCAGAGTGAAGCTCCTTCAGGGACCCTAGAGCCGTGAAAAACGTTGTTGAGGCGGTTGAGATCGAGGATATAAGATGCATCTCCACAGTGTCCATATACCAAGAAAGCTTCTCTTGCAGGATAGCATTGGTAGCCAGAGCCTTACGAGGTGCTGGGGCATTGCCGTTCGCTGATTTCCGGTCTGTAGCTGACCCAGAAGCTGACTGTACGATCTCAGACTTTTCACTCACCACGTCGAATATCCGAGGGTTCTCGAGATGGAAGTCTTCATCGAAGTAGACGTTTGGAATGGTAGATAATGGGGGTGGTCCTTGAGCATGCTTTCGATGGTTGTATCCCGAGCTCGACCTCCTCCGTATAGGAGCCCTCGCCGAGTGGGAATCAATTGGCGAAATCGAGCGAGTAGATGATGCCCTGCTCCCCGGGCGTAGATGGCTGTCATCCTTGAGCCCCGGAAGCTCATCGGTCCTGCCTCGACGAAAAACTTGGTCGTTCACATCGTCGTCGGTATCCTGCATGCGCCGTAGCTGGTCGTAGAGTGCGCCGACCTGTGAGAGGTAAGGTGTGAACTCGGAAGCATCGACATGCGGGACATTGGTTAGGGTGACAGGTGGTATGTCTCGAGCGGTGGGCGGCTTGTGCGTGCTAGATGCCGGAGCCGCGGCATGGGGTTGTAAGCCCGTTCGCACGATGGGCGGTTGGAGCAGCGTCGATATGGCATTCTGCCCGGTCTCGAGGACGGCATGGGACCAGGTGCCCGAGGAGCTGTCGAGCTGGCCACCGATGGAATGGACGGAGTGGACGGAGCTTGCGGTCGAGCCTCGGCGGATCTTGGGGTGATGAGACGTGGTCGACTGACGGTGGAAGGGAAACTCGGTCGGCGATGGCGGGGACCAAGGCGATAGGCTGTCGACTGACTTGCGAGCGGCGGCGTTGGAGAACATAGCTCTAGGACATGCGGCCCTGCCGGCGCGGCAACAGCAGCAGCAGCAACGTGGACAGGGCGAGGCTGAGAGGATGAAGGTAAGGCGGAGGCGGAGAGAAGCCGACTGGCTTGTCGAGAAGGCTCGCGGAGGGCTACCTAGGAAGCATAGCTGAGCGAAAGGCGGCTAGCTAGCTACAGAGACGCCTCGGGCACAGGGCGCAAGAATCGATATTTGCCAAGCCGACCGAAGCGCACAGAGCAGCTCTTCGAGAGAAAGATTGAGGTCCGCCGAGCTGTAGAGTAGAGATTACGGGTGGTTGAGTGATGGACAGGTTGCGACACGCGTCGGTATCGTCGATTGGAAAGAGGAGGTTTGTCCAATGGGTTTCTTAGTGCGTATTCTCCGAGATTGTCGGTAAGACTTTGATTATTGTGGTATTGAAACATTGAAACCCTGGAAGGGTTCCTTGACTATCCTGGCACTTATTAGGTTTGATGTATGGACATCTGTCGCAAGGGACGAAGTAGGTAACATTGGAGCTCTTGCTCTACCCGCAGCCTAGTCTAAGACAGTCCATCTCCCGGTACAGACTACCCTGGAGTGGAGCAACGCATGACAGCTGGCAAAAAAGTGTCTGGCCAGGGGTTACTAATACAGTAGTTTGAACCTTGGTGACGGATGCCAGGTACCTAAGTATATATTATCCTCACAAAGGATTAGCGCATATGCAACCACTAAACGCGACTTGTTAGGAGAGCGCGTCCAGATCGCGTGTGCTTTTGGTATCGAAGCGCGCTTGAATCAATTAAATCTTATCCACCTTTTTAATTGCCCCTCGATTCCCGAGCACCATCTGCGATAGTCTCGATTTGACGAGACCCAAAATCCTCGAGACAGCGCTCGTGTCCATCTTGATTGCTAAATTCCCTATCCGCAGCAGGAAAGACTTGCGCCATGGATCGCCAATCTGTATATTCCGTCTCTGTCTTCCAGAACAGCTCCGGTCCAAACGAAGACACCCGGCTCCAACTACAAGAGCAGCTCATCAACTTCATCTTGCAGTTCAGACATGACAACATCTTCGTATACAGGTGCGTCCGCGCCCCCTGACTTGCAATGGACCTGGGGCTCACGCTGATTCCCTACCAGAGACCAGCTGCGCGAAAATGCTCTATTACAAAAGTTCTATTGCGACGTGAACATCACCGACCTCATCAAATACAACGAAGAGTTGGCACATCGTCTGGTGACGGAACCAGCTGAAATCATCCCCCTTGTATGCTGATCGCTCCGCTTCTGCAGTGTTTCGCTGACTCGAAATAGTTCGAGAACGCCTTAAGAAAATGCACACACCGAATCGTCTTCCCACACAACCCCACCGCCGAGATTCCCGAGCACCAATTACTCCTACACTCCACCGCCGAGGATGTCTCGATAAGGAATTTGGACTCAGAGACCATTGCACGCCTGGTTAGGGTGTCGGGTATCGTGATTGGCGCCTCTGTCATGTCCTCCAAAGCCACCGAGCTGCAGATCCAATGCCGAAGTTGCTTACACACCCAAGCCGTGCCCATTCTTGGTGGTTTCACTGGTGTAACTTTGCCGCGCCAATGTGGTCGAACGCGTGCACCAAACGATCCTGCCGACAAGTGTCCTCTCGATCCCTATTTTGTTGTTCATGAGAAGTCCCGATTCGTCGACCAACAGATCATCAAGCTCCAGGAGGCACCCGACCAGGTACCTGTCGGAGAGCTCCCAAGACATGTTCTGATCTCAGCAGACCGTTACCTAACAAACAGAGTCGTCCCTGGCTCGAGATGTACTATCATGGGTATCTTCTCGATATACCAGAGTAAAGGGTCGAAGAATTCTTCAACGGGTGGCGCAGTTGCCATCCGAACTCCTTATCTCCGGGCCGTGGGAATCCAGACAGATGTGGACTCAACCGCAAAGGGTAATGCAGTCTTCTCAGAAGAAGAAGAGCAAGAATTTCTCGAGCTCAGCAGAAGGCCTGATCTCTACAATGTGATGACCGATTGCATTGCCCCATCTATCTACGGAAATAGGGACATCAAGAAAGCGATTCTATGCTTATTACTTGGCGGATCCAAGAAGATTCTCCCTGACGGCATGAAACTGCGAGGTGATATCAATGTTTTGCTTCTCGGCGACCCGGGTACGGCAAAATCGCAATTGTTAAAGTTCGTGGAGAAGGCTGCACCCATTTCCATCTATACTTCAGGCAAGGGTTCATCAGCAGCGGGTTTGACCGCTTCCGTCCAGCGGGACCAGTCGACAAGAGAGTTCTATCTAGAAGGGGGCGCTATGGTGCTGGCGGACGGTGGTGTTGTATGTATCGACGAGTTCGATAAGATGCGAGATGAGGATCGAGTAGCCATCCATGAAGCTATGGAACAGCAGACAATCTCGATCGCCAAAGCAGGTATCACCACGATCCTCAACGCACGAACATCAGTTCTAGCCGCTGCCAACCCCATCTTCGGGCGATACGATGACATGAAGACCCCCGGAGAGAATATCGATTTCCAAACAACTATATTGTCCCGTTTTGATATGATTTTCATCGTCAGAGATGAGCACACGCGAGATAAGGATGAGCGAATCGCGAAACACGTTATGGGCATCCATATGGGCGGCCGCGGTATTGAAGAGCAGGTAGAAGGTGAGGTGCCGGTCGAGAAAATGCGACGGTACCTGTCTTATTGCAAATCGTGAGTCTGCACATAGGTTCTCATCCTACAATTGATTCAAAATACTGACAGGATAATCCAGGCGTTGCGCTCCCCGCCTATCACCCGAGGCCGCAGAAAAGCTCTCTTCACACTTCGTGTCTATCCGCAGGCAGGTGCACGCCTCCGAGATTGAGGCGAACACACGCTCCAGCATCCCCATCACAGTCCGTCAACTGGAAGCCATTGTGCGCATTACCGAAGCGCTAGCCAAACTCACGCTTTCTCCCGTCGCGACGGAGCAGCACGTAGACGAGGCCATCCGCCTCTTCCTGTGCAGTACTATGGACGCGGTAAACCAGGGCTCCAACCAAGGGAGCCGCGAACTAAACGAGGAGGTGTCGCGCGTCGAAGGCGAGCTCAAGCGAAGACTTCCCATCGGTTGGAGCACCAGTCTGGCGTCGCTGCGCCGCGAGATGGTGGAGGGCAAGGGATTTAGCGAGCAGAGCCTGAATAGGGCTTTGATGATACTGCAGAGGAGAGACACGATCATGTTCAGGAATCAAGGATCGCAGGTCTATCGAAATGGCGCTTAGACTTGACGTGGGGGCCATTGATAACAGTTGTGGAATTTAGGCTTATGCTGGAATAGGCGATTCATGAATGAGCAAGTGGACAGGCGTCTATGGGTTCGCTTGGAGTTTAGGTTCATTTTGTTGTGTAGGCATTTGGTTTGATGAAGACGGCATGTCACAAGAGAGCAAATAGTTCAGTGCAAGGAGCAGTAATTGCGAAAGACGAAATGTATAAAGATGAACTTGCCAGATTGTATATCACAAAAGGGTTAGCGAATGTGCTGGTAGCGAGTAAAACCAACTACGCTTAATCGAACACCAAAATAGTGAGAGCAAGGGAGCGGCAGTCAATTAAGAACAATTTGAAAGTAGTCTATAGCCTCGGAATGTATGAGCAAATATCCGCATTGAAGAGAGTTCAACAAAAGCCATTCAACAAGTCGCTCAATCGTAATTCCACCCTCTCTCCCATATACTGCACTCTTCCACCGTCGTCATGAAAAGGGCCTGCATTTCCGATTTTAAGGATTTAAACGACAGCGATGGTATTGTCGTCACGAATTGTAGCCACTAAACCCAGCGCTGCCTCCCCACCCACAATGGCGGGACCGCGGACGACAACTTCACCAGTGTAACTCTCGTCCGTAATCTTGTGAGAGCCACTATCACGCAACAATATCTCGGTGCTGCTAACCGGAGGGCCGAAATGCGAGCCCTTTCCGTCCCCTGAGACGCGGTAGTCATGAAACTGGGTCTGCGCAACAGCGCCGGCGCACGGTGCTGCTGAGAGGGCGTAAATCACACGCGCGCGGGTAAAGATGCGCAGATCTGAAAGTGTGAGCTCGGAGAGTAACGGGCTGTTGCTGCCGTTGGCCAAATGTGCAACGTAGACTAGCCGCAGCTTGCCAGGCTTAGTCCCAAGGCGCGGATAGAGAGAATCATTGTATGATGCGAGGAACGATGCGAGGGGCATAACGCCATTCTGTACAAGGCTGCGAGTTTGAATCCAATGGGAGAATGAGGCCAGCGCAGATGTGACCTTGCCTTTAGTCTCAGCATGGGTCTTAGCGAGCGTCTCTGGAGTCGTGACAATGACAGTCGGTGCGACGCCTTGAGTGGCGAGAGCCAGATCTGGTGAGGCACCAGCCACCGAATTGAAGGCGATAGAGGCGTTACTATAAAGTGCGACGAGAGTCAAGATAAGCGTGTATGAGGCAGATAGTGGGGCCGCAGGAAGGAAGAGGTCTGCCGGCGAGAAGCGCTCCTTGGTTGGGATAGCAACAAGCTGAGCCGAGACGGCCGAGACAAGGTTGCCCTGAGTAAAGCGCACCATCTCCTCGACAGAGTCGTTCTTGGATACCCAAAAGAGCACAACGTCTGGTGCAGCGGCCTGGTTATCAATCGAGGGAAGCTCGGTTCCGGCAGTTTGCGGTTGATCATTCAGGATATCCTGCCATGTAGACACATTCACCTTGCCGCCGATGCCTTTAGGAACCTCATTCCAATCAAGATGCTTGCTTCCTTCGTCGACGACCCAGATCAACTGACGGAGGGCTGGGTAGCTCTTCACAACACTATCGAAGGGAAATGTCCCCGGAAGTGTCACAACAGTGTCAGCACCTGACTGTTGGAGCATAGAGATTATGGACGCTTCCGACTGGTCATATGGTAATAGGATGGCAGTTAAGTTGTAGAAACTGCAAGCGAAAAGCGTCGCAATATACTCAACAGAATTAGGTAAATAGATGGCCACTTTCTTTCCACCTTGAGATGAGATATACTGGCCGACCAAGTTGATCTGCCGAGTTACATCATCTGTATGTGTCGTTAGTTGTGAGCGGGAAAGTATCCGTATAGATGACCCTACCGAGCTTATGTTCGATGACCTTCTCGCTGCCCAATACGGTAAGAATACGACCTTTGCCCTTGGCACCCTCATTCTCAGACCCTGAGACAGCCTTGCGCCAAATGTCTCTTAAGTCGCCGTCACGACCCTGCGACCACTTGGAAGCACCGGCCTCCTTCACATTGAGGCCGCTGTTGAGGGGCATGCTGTGAGGGGCGGCGTTTGAACGGTAGATGGGAGATTCCCCTTCCTGCCGAACCGGAGACCCATGACCCTGACGGGCCAGGAGCATCGGATGGATCTCAGGTTCCACGCGACTTGTGATAGAGTAGGTGATGAGAAGGACCAGGATGGTCACGATGCCAGTGGAATAGACGTTCCATTGGCCGACGAGAGAGCTGAGCCCTTCATCGAGCTGTGCGAGAAGGCCGCCGAAGCTCATGGTGACGACGGTCGCGGATCGCTGATCGCTGGCTATAAAGCAATCAATAGGCGCTTATAGAATCAGAAGACAGCCTCATCGAGCATCAAGAAAATACAGGAAAGAAAAAAAACAAGAAGCCTCCGAAGATGTCTGTTACAGAAGCACGAGGAATCGGCCGGAGAGCTTCGGTGCTGACATGGATTCCTGAATCCTGGATGTGTGGCCTGCGGAGTGTTGGATGCGAAAGCCGCTACTGTACAGCTCCTCAGGTAGCAAGCTGTCGATCGCGGGGCTTAAGCGGGTTGACAGAAGCCATAGAAGCTCCAGAAGGAGGGGCGGCACTGCCGGACCTTGGATTAGGGACCTAGCTTACTGGAGTAGGTACCTGGGGATACTGTGCTCTTTCGTGGATCGGGCACAGTATATTTATTGGCTAAACCGAAAGTAGATAAGGTGCTCTAGGGCCCGAGCAGCACTGCCCGAGCAGGTATGTTGTTGCAGCCTCTGGACCTAGGAACCTTATGTACATGTAGCGGCACACCATGTACAACACTGTACCTAATCTCCCTTACCTGTAGGAAATACCTAACTGCACCTTGCCTGGTGTTGGAAGCTATACGGAGTATACATCTGGATATTGATGATTGTAGCGAAGATTTAAAACTTCCATGTAGCTACTGTCTTATCATAGGTGTAGTTTAGCCGCTTGTATAAGAAAGGTCGCGTGTCTTTAAGGGATTGGTAAATGCTGTAAATTTACAACCACTTCAGCAAAGCAGCGCAAGCCACAAGAGCCACCGTACTGTGGCTGACACGGTATGCATGCACGGGCGGGCCCACCCGCAGTAATTGAGAGTGGGTCGCCCTGCGTCTGCGACCTAGAAACCGTCGCAGTCTCGAAAGAAAACAAAAGACATCCTCAGCACAACAACAACAACTGGAGCTGCCCTTGCAGCACGTCGATCCTTACTAACATTTAGGTACTCATAGGAAAGCAGAAATAGACAACGCGCCTGGCTTTACGCAGTCATCTTTCTAACCACGACACAAATCCGATACCAAGCGGAAGTCCTCCAATTCGCTAGCCGCAGGAGCTCCAAGTCAATAACAACAACATCAACAGACAGCTTCTCGCAGGCCCCAAACTCTAGCTGCAACCCAGCAATCCTATCGAGACTCGGGCACACGCATCGGCTCTTGCCTCAATGGCTCCGACCGCGGCGCAAACAGCCGTGTCCACTCCTACCAGAGCTGCTCCTGCCAAGGCTCCCGCCACTCCAGATACTCCTGGTACCTGGCGACACCCTCGCATCGAAGAAATCACAAGGCGACAGGAAGCATCGAGCTTCACCGAGAAGAATGTCAAGCGTATAGTAATCAACGTCTCAGTTCTGATCGCGTTGGTTGTCTTGCTCCCCTTCGTCAAGAAAGCCCTGCCTCCCAGGCGCTCAAACCCTCGGTATGTCATCACTCCGCGCGCTCTGGATTCGATGCAGTATTGCTAATTCCAATAATGCAGGGCCTGGACATACTTTAATTACTCGTACTTCCTCCTCGCAGTGCCCATCTGCAATATCGCCATAAACTTGTTGCCATTATTCCGAGCGAAAGACGATTGCTCCGATATTCCTCTCACATCCGGCCAACGCAAACTGCTAGGCCTACCACCGTCGAGCGCACCACCAACGCCCGGCTCTGTGTACAGCACACCACCTCGATATACCCGCACCCCATCCGTTTCCGGCTCGGCGGGAAGCCGGCGCAGCTTCTCAGGCTCGCCTATTGTGACGGGTAGTTCCTCAGTTCCGGCCAGTCCTACGCCGATAGGAAATGGGTCGGGCCTCGGAGCAACAAGCAACCAACTGTTGCAGAGGGCCATGCTCGGCGCACGTCACTCCCCGCGAGCGTCAATAGGGTCAATAGGATCACCAAGTCCCATAGATGGTGGTATTTCAACAGGACCATCCATTTTCGGCAACTCTGAGAGTCCAAGCCCGAGCCCGGCTGGAAAGCGGAGCACTGTGGGTTTGAACAGTAAATGGCGTTATGAGAAAGGCATGTACGAGAGAGTTAAGGGCACCAGAGACATGGATTCCGACTCGATGTATTTATAATGAAATTTGGAGGTTCATTACGCCGTTTTTAGATTTTCTGCTGATAGCAGGAATCATTGTCTGTAGACAGTAGTTGTAATAACACGGCACTTAGGAATCATAACTGATGAATTTATCTAATGGCCTGGCATGATTACGATCCGTGGCGTCTGTGATCCGCCAGGTAGTTTGTTATTGGTATTATAGTTGTCTCCGGAAATGTGTGCAGGTACGGTCATCGATTGTTCATAGGTCGACTCGATGTCTCTTTTCGCTCACTCGTTGGCAATTTGAACCTGTCATCAAGCTGTAAACCACTATACCCAGTTGAAGGTGAGGGTCTCCAAAACGCTTCATGCTCAGAGTGGCTGCATACGGCTCCAATTTACATGAAAAGACCGTTTTCGGGTCGCAAAACCATGGAAGCGGCCGTAGGTAGATTATGCGTCGCCGCTAGCTTACTGTGCCTATTATACTGAGGTTCCGCGTCTGATTCTTAGATGCCTTATACATTTTATACACTTCACTGGAAAGATGATAATTGTCATAGTCTCTTGAAGTTATAGTAGAACTATATATCTCTCCTATGAGGTTCACTGGAGAGCATTTCCTTTTTTTTTTTTTTTGAGATATTGTTGCTGCACAATCCGGCGCCAGGTAACGAATACAATGAGCAAGTGAATGGTGTGAGATACTCTATCTGGGTAGCCATCCACAATCCGCAGACAATGGTTCCCCGTGGGGTTTCTTACATCACGGGGTCGATGCTTATTAATCAACCTGACATGCAATACATCATAACAACCCGTGATGCCATTGTTTCTTCGACCAATAACTTTAGCAATTGCTATCTAACGGCCCACCCGCTAGCGGTGAGTCTCTTTAATCAAATGTATAGAAGAGAGTGGTCGTTTACGTTTTCCTGAGTAAATGTTCTTCCGTATCGTAAACTTGACTGTACCGGTAGTCAGTGTAATTATTATCCAAGATGGCGTCGAAAATGCTGCCACCCAAATATGTGCTCGCATCAGTAGCCGTCTCCTTAGGCGGCTTGCTCAATGGCTTCGATACGGGCTCTATCGGTGCCATTACGGCCATGCCTCAGTTCATTGAATCTCTCGGGAAACTCTCCCCGACACTCCTCGGATTCATCGTGTCAGTGATACTGCTGACAGGCACCGTGCCATCCGTCTTCGCCGGACATCTCGCGGATAAATTTGGGCGGCTAACAGTGATTTTCCCCGGTGCGGTCTTGTTCGGTCTCGGCGCCTTGGTGCAGGGCACGTCGTTCTCACAAAGCCAACTCATCGTCGGAAGGGCGATATGCGGGCTGGGAGAGGGGATATTCTTGAGCATTATAGCCACCTACATTTGCGAGGTTGCACCTCTTAAATATCGTGGAACGCTTGCCGGGCTGCCACAATTTCTATCTGTCACGGGTATCGCCTTGGGGTACTTTACATGCTACGGCTCCATTTACATCAATTCTAGCTTTTCTTGGCGATTACCTTTCATTCTACAAGTGGCCGGGTCTGCGCTCCTGGCTTGGTGCTGCTTTGTGCTTCCAGAGTCTCCTCGATGGCTTCAGGTGCAAGGAAGACGAGATGACGCCATGCGAGCATTTGAGCGACTGGAAGTCGACATGATAGAAGCTGAGAGGATCATGCTTTCTCCGACAACACAAAACCTGAGTCTCTCGCCATGGCAAAGTCTATTACTGTTGTTTCGAAAACCCTATAGGGCCAGAACCGTCCTCGCATTGTTTATCCTAGGCATGGTGCAATTGTCTGGCATCGACGCAATTTTATATGTGAGTTGATTCTTTGTATATCATATGCGACACGGCTTCTAATCGTTCCTCTAGTATGCGCCCATCCTCTTCAAGCAAGCGGGCCTTTCTTCAGAGAATGCCTCTTTCTTGGCTTCCGGTGTTTCGGGTATTCTCATGCTCGCCATCTCCGTCCCAGGCTTTCTCCTCGCAGATAAATGGGGAAGACGGACTTCAGCAATAACTGGTGGTGTGATCCTAGCAGGCTGCATGTTTCTTATAGGGTCTCTGTATGCAGCTGGAGCAGTACATCCAACTGGTGTTGCTAGATGGGTAGTCATCGTGTCCGTTTTCGCTTTCGGGCTTACTTATTGCGTCAGTTGGGGCATTGTGGGCAAGATCTACGCGAGTGAGATTCAACCTGATCACACAAGAGCCGCTGCTACCTGCTTTGCTCAGGGGCTTGGTTTTGTAAGTACCCTATCAGTCTACCACTTTTGGGTGTTGCTGTACACTAACTAGGAATCAGTTCACCAATTGGCTCGTGGCTATTCTGGCCCCGATTCTTCTTGATGCGTCATCATTTGCTGCTTACTTTCTCTTTGGCAGCCTCGCATTAGGCACCGTTGTTGTACTTGCTGCTTATATGCCAGAAACACGTGGACGTTCGCTTGAAGACATTCAGGAAGCGTTTCATCGACCCGCTCTCAGTGCTGTTATAACTGGACTTAGACAGTCTCTCCGTATCCGCAAGCGCCAAGTACCGATTACTGAACAAGCTACCGAGCTAGAATATCGCAATGCTGCTAGCTCCGGTATCGAAGATACTACCTCCTCCGCTGAGAATGTTGCAAGATCCTGGAGATTGGATGTGACAGCTTAATGTGTGAAGCGCAAAAACGGATGTGTTGTGGCAGAGTAAAACCTGTTTAATATGTATCTCAAGCTGCACATGCGTAAAAAAGGAGAGCAGACTCGATGATGATAACAATAACACCTTGGATATAAATATCACAAAGGCTGAATCCAGGGCTTGGAGAATGACTGAATATGAGAATGATATTCCATGAGCGCATTGACCTTTGTCTATCCAAAAGACTCCCAGTCCCTTGGAGGGTCAACTGGTCTTCATAATACACGACTCCTACGGCCTCAAAGCTCCTCATGCCAAGGTTTGGCCGCGTGTCTAAGAGTGTGAATAGCTTTCTACCTACTGTCCGAGGCATTCTGCAATTCGGCTTTATACCTATGTTATGATGAATATAAATACGAAAGACCAATGCAGTTCGCAGAGCCTTGCATAAATGACCTCCCATCAGCGCGTAGGCTTCCGTACGGCAGTGAACTTAAATGACGACACTGGAAACTTTAGCAGGGATTGGCTACGACGATTCAATTTTCAATATAATGACATTTCCACAAGACACTGTAGTCGCCCATAACAAAATCTTTTACGACGCGTTTGCAGTTGACCGTCCCACGATCCAGGCTTCGACTACCATCGCACAGTTACAGCGATCGGGATTCTGGAGATCGATCTCCGTATGTGTTTAGATTCTTTCTATTGTAGAGGCAGCCTATACGAGAACGTAGATGGTACAGAGTTAATATGGTAGAGAATTAATACTAGGAGAGTAACCTAGGATAACATGGCTTGAAGGACAGTGTATGTTTTATTCAGAATACTAGGATGGGCATCTTTGAAGCAACTTAAACAAAGTGACTTTGAACACACTGAGGGAAAATCATAGCAGAGTAATCCCTGCCCTACGAGATCTAATACAAGACTTCTCGTACCATACCTCACCTTACGATGTTTGATTTCTTCGCACCAACAGTTGCTGAATTAGCTTAAACTAAAAGGCTAATCAGCCATTGTTCAGTAGGGGTAGAACAGATTTCGGTTCAGATCGCTGTAGAGAAAAGGAAAAGGGAGAAACCGTGATGCTGGTGTTCTAACTGTACATGTTCCGTAGTCCCAAATAGGTTACCCCTTTTAGACCTTATGTAAGCTGGCCTATCTGACCTAGCCACATACCTGTGGCTGAGCCATCCGTATTGGGTACCTAGCCTCACCTCACTACATCATGCCTTCCTACGTTGGACTTCTAGCTGCCACAGGCTGAAGACTTTGGTTTTGCAATGGACGAAAGAGCTCATTCTCGCATCCTGATCCCCTAGATCATCGTATGCATCATCTTCACCCCTCCCATCACCATACTAGAAAATAAACACTCGGTACGAAGTCCTCTGCTGACTTATGCGGTGGTGCAGCTGGTATGTTGCTGGAGATATGCTGTGACCATCGACGACTTGCCAACTACTCCTTTCCGGTAAGCCAATTTCTAGGAAAAGAAAGGGCGGTACAGCGTGAGAGGGTGTCAGATCCAAGAACTGGCTATATAGCAGAGTGAAATCTAGTGCACAAACCCAACAGACCTCCAACTACTCGGCCCTTGTCGTGAATACGGTCCGAGTATATTCCGATATGCCCCCTTGACAACACGACATCCACCAACATTCTACGACTTCGATGGCTACAAGACTATATAGGTGGCCCATCTGTCATCGGCCTCATTGTCATTTGATGTTGGTATGAGGGGCTGAAAGTACTCTATTGTGACTACGGTATGTTAGTCAAAAGGTTTAAGCTGGCCATCTGCCTGCCCCTGGATTGTACCCATTCCTCTTTCGCCAGGAGCACCTATATGGAGACCCGTCGCAATGGCTGCCTTTCGAATCCTTCCATTACTCCTCTCAAATATTAATCATCCGGCTTGCTGTCCATTTAGCGCCAAGAACAATGGTTGAGAGTCATATGCAAGTGGGGGGCTGTGCAGGTATAAAAGGGTGTATACTCCCCTTCCCTTCAGAGCTCTCACTTACCACCCTTTCTCTATTTTTCCATCATAGCCGCATGTTCGAGTATAACCCTTCGCTACAAATATGGCCCGTACTAAGCAGACAGCCCGACGCACAACCACTGGTCCACTTCCACCTCCACCACTCATCGGTTGCTGGTTTCCTTTCAAGGACCCGGGTTTCCCCTCACAGGTTCGCCGGTCTTACCTACCCTTGTCAAGGCTCAACATCCATACCATCATCAAAGATGTTACCTCGCGTACCGTCCTGACTCAATCTTTCATCAATGAGACCAACAAGAACTTGGAGGACTTAGTCTATTCGTTCCCCCTCTATGGTGGTGTTACTGTCGTTTCCTTCTCTGCTACTATTGGCGATGTCCGGGTCAATGGAATAGTCAAGGACAAGCAACAAGCCCATCTTGAGTTCAAGAATGCTGTTGCCAAAGGCGAGGTAGCCGCCCTGCTCGAACAGTTGCCAGAAGCTTCTGATGTTTTCACTACCCATATCGGTAACGTGCCGGCAGGCAGTAGCGTCGTCGTTGAGCTCGTATATATAGACGAACTCAACTACGATGCTCAAGCTGATGGCTTACGTTTGACGATACCTTCTTCCATTGCACCGCGGTATGGAGCCACCCCTGAGAACCTTCTAAGTTCGCCTTTATTGTCTTCAAGTGTACAAGAGGCTATTCAGATTATCGTGGATGTTCAGAGTCCCGAAGGTTGCCCCGTTCAGGGCATTCAGTCACCCAGTCACCCCGTTGCTGTGAATATAGGGCGTACGACCGACATGCCCACTGAAGCTTTCATGCCCCATCGCGGGTCTGCTACACTCTCACTCAATTGTACTAGCTTCGACAAAGACTTTGTCATTATGGTCAACGTTGCAAATGCAAATGTACCTAAGGCGCTCCTTGAAACCCATCCCACCATTGCGGGTCAACGCGCATTACTAGTCACACTAGTTCCTACGTTTCAATTACCCTCCGGTCCCAGCGAGATTGTCTTTATCCTCGACCGATCTGGAAGCATGGGTGGTAAGATGAGCATGGTAATACAAGCTATGAACACGATGCTCAAGTCTCTCCGAGTCGGCGTCAAATTCAACATCTGCTCTTTCGGAAGCCACTTCTCGTTTATCTGGCCTCGCAGCAAACCTTATAACCAAATTAATCTCGAGGAGGCGTTGGAACACGTTAATGCCTTAGATTCAAACTTCGGTGGCACCGAAATGATAGGGCCGGTTCAAGCCACTCTCTCCCAGCGCGATCAAGACCTGGCACTTAATGTCATTATCCTGACCGATGGACAAATCTGGGGTCAAGACGATCTATTTAAAATCATTCGCGAGTCTTCAGAACATTATGGAAGCCGATTCTTCTCCCTTGGGATTGGTAATGGGGCCTCGACGGCACTTGTACAGGGCATCGCGACCGAAGGGAATGGCGCCAGCCAATTCGTCGCTGAGGGTGAACTAATGGACAAGAAGATGATCCAACTTCTGAAGGGTGCTTTAACACCGCACTCGACGAACTATTCTCTTGATATGAATTACAAAAGGGATGATGAGGATTTCGAGATAGTTACGTACGAGGACGTATCCAGAGCTGCGATCACTTTGCCTGTGCGAGAGAAGACCAAGGATAGCCATGAAACCCCAGTGGCATCCGCCAGTGAGAAGTCGAGTGGTGAGGTAGATTTGAATCGCAGAGAAGATGCAAAGAAGGATCGATTTGCTCACGTACCTACGGTCCCAGCGCCGCCGATTCTACAGGCACCAGTCCAACTTCCTCCACTCTATCCGTTTTCGCGAACGACCATATACCTTTTACTTGATCAGAGTACTTATGGGCTAACACCTGAGTCTATAACCCTTCGAGGATCTTCCGGTGATGGTCCAATCCAATTGGAGATTGAAGTAGACGACATTGGCAGAGGGGAGACATTCCATCAGCTTGCCGCCAGAAAGGCAGTCTCAGAGCTCGAGAGAGGGCACGGCTGGCTTAGAAAAGCCACTCAAAAAGACTCAGGTATACTGCTAAAGACTCACTATAACGGCTCTTGGTGGACTGAAATAGTCGAGCGCGAGGCAATTCGTCTCGGCGTCATGTTTCAGATCCCTGGCAAGTGGTGCTCATTCATCGCACGCGAAGGAGACAAAGAGCGCCCTCCCGTTTCATTTGGCGGCAGAGTGTACAGCACCAGCGGAGCAGCTCCAAGAAAGCAGCTAGCTAGCCACGCTTGCAGAAAATCAGTCCCTTCAACAGGTTCGATAGCTCCTCCTAGAAGACGACGGGCAAGTAAAGCTGCTAGAAAGTCGGCCCCCTCAGGAAAGAGAAGCCCTGAGAGTTCTGCAAGTGCACCATCGGAGAAGAAAGACGCAAGCTACTCAAGACGAAGCGCTCGCCTCCAGGCCAATACGAGTAGTAATGAGAAAATGCGCGCTCTTATCCGCCTTCAGAAGTTTGATGGATCTTGGGAATGGGGGCAATCTCTATTTGACATCACGGGCGCCGACATATCTAAGGCGACGACATCGAACCGAAAGAATTCTATCGTTGCGACGGCTCTAGCTATTGCCTTCTTTCGGAATCGCTTAGCTCATGAAGCCGATTCTTGGGAACTTCTTGTGGAGAAGGCAGGCAGTTGGCTCGATAGCCAAGATGGCATCGACAGTGAGGTTGAGATTCGTGAGGCAGGCGCACTGCTCTCCTAGAGCCAGTTAAACCTGAGTGGGATTTCCGATGACTCTTATTGCAGGGTTCGAATACGACTGTATGATCACTTGGATGCAGGATAACCAGATTGACAGGATTTGCACTTAGTACTTCGCGTTTCCTAAAGAATGTGACTTCTAAAACAGTTCTGGCCACTCGGATCTTTTCGCATAGTGTTTACTATGTACCATCCGCAAATACACTGCATTACCCTGCGCACTAACCCAAGGAATGGTTTTCGTTGCTATTGTTTAAGAGTCTGATATGGTTTGATTGCTACCCTTCGGCTGAGCAAACAAGTTACAAGGGTGGGTTTTTACGGAATGTGATGTAGGAAATAGTACTTTTACTGTCCTTAGCCTTCTAGCCGACTACCGTATCCGAATAACCTGCTCCCTCTTTTTTAGGACTCATTGACCTTTCGAAGGAGATACCCATCATTCCGTAGGGTTTGGAAGACCCCCTTGGGACCGTACTTGAGTTGCAAATCCTTCATCTTCTGCACATTGGCTTAGCCATAGCCGGCGAGCACGTCCTGCTTCCACTTGCCCTCGTTCATAAATATAAAATCAAGCCATTGCTTTTTCTCACGAGACACCCTCTGCATGCCTTGGTAGAGCTCATCGATGGCCTCCTGCGCGAGCCTGTCGTTCGCTTGACTCTCCCAATGGGAGACGAACGCCCATCCTGTAGGCACCTGTTAGTCGATGCGTGTCCGCAAGAAAGTCAACCGGGCGAGAAAGACCTACAGGTTTGGGGAACCTTCTCCAGCCCCATAATGTTACTCTATCATACCAACTGTCTAGCGCGGCGCTACATGATTATCATCCTAGAGGCTTGTACATTCATGTGTTGGGGGTTACGTAGGATATCGTGTGGGATAATGTAACCGGTGTTGTAGGAGTGCTGTTGGCCCTGCCAGCTTGCAGAACCAACACCACGATGCTTGCCACCCACACACCTGCTTCGAGCAGCTAAGGTGCTAGTTGAATCAAATACTAGCTCGGCTTGTGAATTGACATCACTCAGCCGACCTGAGATCCTTCTCACCAGAATGTCATGAGCATTAGCGGGCACCTCGTCCGTTGATGAATACCTACCTTTTCACTACGGTAGAGGCGACTGCTAGGTGCAGCAGGATCCCTAAACCCCTCAGAAGCCTTTCACACCCATATGCTACCCACTGTTACCTTGCCTCCCACATATTACAGTAATGCTGCAGGTTGGACTAACACGATCAAGGTGCCCCCGCCTTGTGTAGAATTGTGCAGCGCCACATACTGGTGCATTTGCAGGACTTGCTGTTGAACCGCTAGACAACGTCTAGCGTTACGGCCACAAGAAGCGTAGTAGCGTACAATACGGAGATAGGGAGTAATGACCAAGCGCGGGGTTATTATCGAAGCTTTTGCTTCTACTAGCATTATATGTATGTCTATATATCCTTTGAAATCTATCTCCGAACTTCTGGACTGAGAGTTTTGAGCCCAGCCCATTGCTTAGGCACCAACTGCGGGCATCGTATACTGTCATTGAATATTGTCGCCGACTTTAGCTACCCGCAAGCTGGGTTTTTGTTATTAAAGATTTCTCATGTTGCATCTCTCCAATTAGGACCAAATCGCTTGATGGCATAAGCTTCAAGAGTCTGCGACCACCTCGCCTGGCTAAACATTAACAACTGCGGCACGGTGCTAAGCACAGTCCATAAGCTCAACAAGACTAGGACAAGCTGCCACGGAACTACGCCCATGATAAGATCATTCGCGGGATCCAGTCCCTCGAGGTCGGCACTTGTCCAATTTCCAGGTCCGACGGCCATCATGGCAGATGCAGTCTCTCCAAACAACTTGTACATAGCCAGTGTCATTCTCTCGGGTGTAATGCTCGGAATCTGCAGAGCTTTCGCGAATTGAGAATCTCCTACTTGACTAATGCGTGGCACACCTCCAGTAGCTAGGTTTGCGCCGTAAAATGCGCTACAGGTTGAATCGGTGCCTGCACCGCACGATGGCGGTCCCAAGTAACCAAGAGAAACGGTGGAGAGAACCTGAAAGACGATCGATTGAATGGCGAAGACACCGGGCCACTGGAAAATAGGTATAGCGGAGCCGAGAGTTGTCAAATCTTTCGTTCCGGAATCAGCAGGGCGTCGGAGGAAGTCAGAGTAAGTTCTCTTTGCGGCGTTGAGGTTGGCATAGCCCACATCCGATTCCACTGTACAGCGGACCCCGTAGCCGAGAACCGAGCTGTCGTTCAGTGCGGTCACGAGGGGGTTTGAGGTCATATTCTTAAAGCCATCGTCTACCCTAAAACCGTCAGGTATGGACTGCCAGATGGCTATCTCTAAGGCCCCCTGAATGGGTTGTGTCGTAATGTTAGAAGTAGCGGTGAGGTTGGCGTAGTCACCATTACCGACTCCTGAGATGTCATGATCGCTAGCGATCACATATGTGGCGTCAATGCCGAAGCTTGAGTCTGTAGCTGCGAAAACTGGACTGAGACCCACATAGTCCGCCTCAAAAAATTCAGAGTTGCCGAAAGGAGACGTCCAATTACTCGGGCCCGTCGCATTGATCAGTTTCATGCCGTCCTGAAGGTTTAAAGCCGAGCAAGAGACAGTACTGAGAAACCCCCAAGCTCGCCCGTGGCTTCGCTCCGATACTGGTGGTCCGGAGAAAACCTTCACGGTCCGGTTTTGGGTGGAAGACTTGATGCCCGCGAGATCCTGCTGGTAGATATCCTGAGCAAAGTCTTCGAAGAAGGTCCCGCTAACGTTATTTGTGCCTTCGGGAGCGTAGAAGACAGCTGGGGAATTGGGTGTTGTAACTTGACCGCTACGCCAGTTGTTACTCGCGAGTCCAGAAACAGCAGCATTCGTGCGCACGTCGAATGTGGTTTCATTGACTCCGAGGATGGTGACTGGTCGAGAGCCAAGCTGAAGACCGACTCTTTGGTCGACCGAGAGACCCGATAGAGGAACTGCGATAGAGAAGAGTAAATATGTTCCAGCCAAATACCACCACAAAGGCGCAGGACCCTGCCACGATGCGGTTCGTCTTTTCACTAGATGCCTGTAGGCCGAGGACGCAACGCGGCACCACACACTAAAGTTGGCCCACCCACGGTCAAGATGCCACATGAGTTGTGGCTCGTTCGACGGTGCCCATGAGGGATAGTTCAGAATGACGGCAGCTTCAAACCAGGCGAGAGAGGCTTTGAGCCATTCAAGGATGAAAATACTCAAGACAAGCCATGCGTAAAATATAACCTTTGCATCAATCTTGTGCTCAGCAACAATTCCGTTGACCTCATCTCTGAGCAGGTAATGAAACACTATAAAGACGTAGAGTAGGAGAACGAGAACCGGCCATAGGATGTTTGATATGGTGATAACTATGTTTCGTCTTGTTGTGAGTGATAGTGCTTGGTCAGGTTGTGGTATGTGGTCGGGGGGTCTAGTTGTCCTGGGCGGAACGTGTGTGTAGCCCTTCGGATTTAATACTGCATAACAACATAAGTAAGCTCCTGCTAAAAATAGGAAATGATTCGTCTTACTTGAGTCGGTGCTAGCAAACCCAAATGTGGATTTAGGATATTCGAGCTGCTCATTATCAGATTCTAAGTTATCGTATGCATGTTCGGCTGGGTGGCCGATGTTTGTGAGCTGCCATGAATTGTACGAAGACATAGTACTTGGTGATATGCAAGTAGAGTCAATGGCTTTAAGTGAAACTATGTGGGACATTGGGCTACTTATTATTTTCATCGTATCGCATACCCGATTCTAGCTACTAACCAGAAGCAAGGTGGGAGGGCTAAAAATAGAGTTGCTACGTGAGACTTCTGCGACAACCTTCACACACTTTCGGCTCAGTCAGCAGTTCATTTATTGGTGGATGAGGCTCTTGTGGCTTCCAGTAGGTATAGATTCGCCGCGTTATAGCTGTGACCGGGGTCGTCAGCGTACTTCAGCTGAGTTTGTTTATAACGCTGGGCTCACCTCGGCTACTTGGTAGATCCTCGCGCCATGCTTTCTCAAGCCACCTGCGTACTAGCCAGTAAGCCCTACCGAGAGTTCTTGTGCAAGGAGGCTATTATATAATTGCCAGTAGAATGTGTCGGGCAGCATTTGGATGAGTGGTCAACTGTTCGAGATTCAATTACAGCTTACATATAGGACCAGCATGTCAACACCGCACGGAATTTAGATCATGGTCGCCAGTAATGTACTGCATCGCTTTAGGAGACTAGTCTAAAACGGGCCTCATCACACTCACCTAACCTCTTAACTCCTAGCTCCGTAACCTATAGAACGAGCTTTTCGGCCCCCAAATTGCTTGGTTGATTAGGTATGTAAGGATAGACTCGATCTCCTTGTCGTTGGTAATCTCGGCGCCGTTGACGTAGAATACAAATGCAATGACGCCAATCTTACAGTAATGTCTGGTCACACCAGTTGCCACCGGTGGTAAGCAGCCTATCCAAAATTAGCACGCCGATGAGGGTTATAACGGGATACGTCTATATGGCTAGCATTAAAGTGGTGGACGTCGCCATTCAACTTCAACCGCAATCCCGGTGTCTTCACTCTATCTATTGATTACCGCAGGGCTTTCGATAGATAGGAACACGCCTATGGCTTGTCGAAAGGCAAGACCTACTTTGACTTAACCAACACAGATGGACTATCGTGCCATTTTAGTCGGAGCATATTGAAGTGAACCCCATGGGGCGTTGCCCATATTAAGGGATCTGCCTTCAGGAGATAGACCACTTCTACACTTCCTGAAGCCTTCAATTTCTTCAAGACATTATCAATTTCTGATGGGAGGATAGTGATCATGAGGAATAGAACGCTATATTCATTGAGTTCCGTGTAGAATTGCCTGCCTTCCATGTGTTTTTCCATAGATGACTCCCTTTTGATCCCCTTTTAAACCTTCCTTGCTAGCCCAGCTTGTTACCCCTGGTGACTAAGTCATGCAGATTCACCTACACCACTTCAATATACGTAGAGCAGTTACATCTTCAGATCGAATGAGTCTCTAGGCTTCTATCTTGAATACTCTTATCAAACATCAGTCAGGGTAAGCGCAGATTCTTGTAACTACATGACCTACAAGGACCCTACCAAGTAGTGAAACCAGGGTCAGCTTCGGCCCCCAACGTGCTGACAAAGACTAGACGGGTTAGGACTAAGCAACAATAAAAGTTCGCTGTACCGGAGTACGACTATAGAAAATCAAAGATCAGTATTCCAAGCACTTTTGGTCGTTAGCTTATTCTAGTAAATTGACTCTCTATCTGTTTTGACAAGTATAGGTTTAACTTATCTCTACTTAGGTAGGGGCGTGCCCGATAAGGACGTACTTATATGTATACGACCATCAGATGAACTTATGAAGGATACAACGAAGAGAAAATGTGTTGAGGCCACGAGATATCATCCGCTTTAAAGCCGATGAATTGCATCCGGTGTCTCTCATACCGTTTCACTCATTCCTGAGCACACTAACCCAGTATTACACAGAGAATGTTCTGTGGGGACGGCACCAGACCTTACGGTTTTGTTACTCCCCATCGCCGTGCACATCGGAGGACACAGTAACGTCTAATGCCATTATTGAGCAAATAAAGCTGCTAATGACCATAGCTAGTAAACACAGTGGTGAGAGAACAAATTTAAAACATCTTATTTGACACGTTAGGCTTCCTTCGGGTTTGATAATGTTGCCACACCACCTGAGAGATCAAATCTGTCGCCATGCTCTTGTTCTCAAGTGCTAGAAAACACACCGCCCAATCCCCATAGCTGCCATACGGACATTTTTTCTGAATCATGACGCATTATTCGACTTAGTATTCTTTCGATTGGCACCTGCTGGTGTCTTCGACTGTCGGTGATTATTGATGGGCGGGGAGATGGTCTGGCTTCTCGTTCGAACATTAGAATGATTCATTTTGACTCAAAACATAGGGATGATAAATGTACAGAATGCCATACTTGGGGTTGATCTCTGACTGTGGACAACGGCCCACCTTGCAGCCCTCACAAAACCGCTTCTTATGCGGTGCCTTGCTCTGGCCAGAGTTGGGGGGTTTTTCCAACTCGATCCCGCACCATTTCTTGATCCAATATGCGACCCGTTCTGCGTATGTGTCATCTAATATGGGCTTGCTTAGGCTCCCACAGCTCTTGCAGCGCTGGTGATAGACTCTAGCGTTGTATTTTTGCCCAGGATACATGCGGATATTGATGGGAACCTTTTTGCTACCCCATCCGTTGGACATACATTTGGGATTGTGGCATACAAATCGACCCATCACGGAAGTGATGCGCATTTTAGTACACCCTTCATCTTCATCGTTCGTGTGGAATGTAAATTGGAGGCTGTCTTCTTCGAGCAGATGAGAAACCTCCGGGTGTTTTGATGGGTGCATGGATGACGTTGGCGGCGGTTTGTAGTTCTTTCTGGCCATGATCACGGTGACTTGGCTAAATGGGAGCACTCTGTCATATTTTGAAGAAAGGTGGTCAGGATATAGATCACATATTAGACGTTGGAGAGGGACGATACGAATGAGTGACTTGAAGAGCATGGAATAGAATAAATAGGTATCGACGGGCTCAGCTATCTTATTCTTTAGTTGCGGATATGCGGAAGGAAGCGAACTCACAGTCTATTTGACGAGACTCTTTTTCCGGGAGAGGAAGATTGGAAGTAAGCCTGATAGCCGCTATCACTTTGGTTGTCAGTCGTTTGCTTGCATCTTCTCCGGATCTTCAAACGGGATTCTGTTCAAGCGAAGTGGCAGCGCTGTGTTGGCAAAGCGTTGTACAACACACCTACATAATGCCAACCATTTCCCCCTTTCCTGAGTGGCCCATTCAGCTGTCAACAAGTTGCTTTTTACAGGGCATGGGTTACATTGGTACCTAGCGAGGAAAGCTATGCGTAGCTGTGACGAAGTCGGCTAGAAGAAGCACTGTTTAGTTGGCCTGCAATGATGCTTATTTCCAGAGCTATAGTCTTTTAACCAAGCGGTTAGCAATGGAACAGTAGTGTAGTACGAACGGACGACCCTCTGAGCCGCGGAGACCCGCATGCCAATGTAAACGGCGGAAAAACTACAAGTCCTATCCTATCCCGCATCTTATTTGCAGTGTCTTTGCGTCTCTCTACCTTAGAAGTAGAATATCATTTGCATGGCATAAAGAAATCGTTTGTGATCAACTACGTAAAATGACTACCACTAGGCTTAAGATCGAATAAATCTTTGGCTATATTATATTAGAGGCCATCCAGCTTTTAGTGACGTTACATCACCACAACACTAGCTAGGGATGATTATCACCACGTCTCTCCGCTGAACATAGTCCTTCTTCAACTATATACTGCGACGACACAGTGAGCTTGTAGGTGTTCCATGGCCCAGAGTGCCACAAGTCCCATTCCCCAACTTCCCCCAAGGCGGTATCATGTGATGGTAGGCCGGCATCGACACTGTCAGTGATTTCCCATCGCCTATATCAAGAGGCAATAGCGAGGTGTACCACCCGAGCTCTGTGGCTAGTCTCCATCGGCTTCAGAGCTTTAGGGCTTACCCATCACGAGATGTCTTCTAACCGTTACCGAACCACTAGTACAATTCGACCGGACTGTCTATCCTTTCACTGCAGGCTAGTTGACCATAACTGCTCACTGGTATTTCTTTCTTTCGCCACCTTTTATGTGGACGATGCCGAATGCTTCGTAATCCTTCGGGAGTGGTCCCTCTCTTTACTAAAGAACCAAAACATGATTAAACAAGTGTCAATATACCCTTACAACCAACGACACTATCACACGTAACAGAAAATATGTGCTGGACATATTTCTTCCAAGCTTACGCAGAAAAGTTCGTTGTTGGTGATAATTGAGCGTCTGCGATTATGGCGCACTCAACGTTCTACAGTATTCTATCATCATATCACCATAGTAGGCGTAGTTAGCATAGAACGGATTTCGGCTTGTGAGACCAACTTTGGTGTACGCCGGAGTGGTATGGAAACTTTAGACATGATTCCCATTAGCGTGACATCACGAAGAGAACAGTTCATGCAATGTGGCCGCGAATATCCTGAAATTGAACCAAGCATCGAGGGCTTGAGCCGCAGTTACCGTCCATGGACCGGAAATTTCTTGCTGTATGTAGCCCTGCCTCTGACAGAAGCATTACTACCGCCGGCTACCTTACCACTCGGCCACTAAGAGGTAGCAGGGACGTCCATTAAAACTTGCAAATGGAACTCATTATGACCTATATACTTAGTATTGACAATTAAATATCCATCAGAAATTTATCAATATCCGGCTCTACAGAGCGCTTGACTGCACGTAAAGTAGAAGGTGAATCTACATCTTCTTGGCCGAATATCAGAAATTTCTTGAACGAGTGGGGTCAAGTCGGGTGCTTGATCTCCTTTCAGGTAACATACGATTACGTACTGTAACGAGCGAACGTTGGATATTTGTTTGGAACCTACATATCATTAAGGAAATCCTCGACGTCAAAGCTTCAAGCACTACAATCCGATCTTTGTTTGCTTCGTTGTAGGTAGTTCAAGCGAAGAGAGTTATACGAGGTTGAGAGTGACCAGCTCGTGACACGCGAGACACCTATCCGCCGGCCCCGGACTTGCTCCTTCCTGTCAACGCATTGCAGTACCAGTCCTGTGTCAAAATCCTGACTCACAGGTGAACTAAACCGAGGGAGAGGCGTTAAACGCGTTCAACATCTGGAAGGAATGGCATCTTTGGGATATCGGGTTGAAAGAACGTCTTCTAGTCGAGCGTCAAATCGAAAGAGCCTCGAAGTCATGGATGTAGGGGGTAGTGTTCTACTATTAGACGTTCCAGAAACAAGTCCCCCTCCCGATCCGTAACAACTCATTCTTGTGATTTGTCCTATCCGAGTCCTATATCTATAGGGCGTTACAATGCGAGTCGATAGGTCTCAGTCAGTTTCTGTCACTTGAGGCCCTTAGAGACTAAACACCTGAACCATCAGATGAACGCATGCGTCATGCTCGTAAACATTATTTTTCTATTATTTTGGTGAATTTTATGCGCCACCGAGGCGTAATAGGCCTAGTTAAGTTAAGTTATATCTAGTTAGGTGTTATGCCATCCGAACTAGTTGTTGGGGAGTTTATAACTCCTACGATCCCATAATATTTACAGCCTAAACGCCTTCGTGATCTAATTGTTCATAACCGAGTTCTTGAGAGGGTAGTCTAGGGAGCGATGCATGCTTTTGGGGAAGCAAATGAGGGCGCCGAAGGATGTTATTTCGGTATGAACAAGTATAATTGTCTTAATCTCACGTCTAACCCCAGCGCTTCCAGAATTGCCAAGCAGGTACTTCTCTCATACCGTTTTCACGCTTGGTTACTTGGTCACGCCCCTGTATCCGCCAAAAGAAGATTGGTATGCCGGTGAGAACGAATGCGACAACGATGAGGGTCTTTAGAGGCTGCGCAAATACGGCTCTGCTGAGAAGGAACAAGCTAACACAGCAGAATATTATGGGTGTAGTTATCCAAGTCTTGTAGGGCCGTTCAAGATGTGGCTCTTTGACTCGTAGGATGATCAATCCAAGAACTGTGAGGAAGTAGAATGAATATCCAGCCACACCATAAAAGGTTAGGAGTTCACTGAATTCACCGACGACAATGTAGGCTGTGGTCAACAGGGTATTCAGTATGAGCGCATTCACTGGTGTGAAAAATAGGCCCGTTTCTTCGTCCCCAACCATGCTCCGGAATCGTTTAGAAAGCCAGCCGCCTCTTCTCGTGGTAAGTCTCGGTTCGGTAGAGCCAATTCCAATGCGCCCGGCGAATGAAGGGATGAACCCTTCTTTAGCAGCGGCATATACTAATCTGCTACTTGTAAATGTTGTCGAGTTGAGCGATCCAAAGCATGATGCGCTAACGATAAGTGCGAATATGAGAGCGCCTGCAGGACCGAATACTTTGCTACCAAACGCGACAGCAACGGTATTTGTACTGTTGAGAATTTCCTTGGGCAAAACGAGGAAATACGAAAAGTTGGCGAGTAAATAGCCTATGATTACTAGAGGCATCGCTGTGTGTATCACACGGGGGAGATCTCGCGATGGATTGCGAAACTCGCCGACAACATAATTTGTCTGGATCTGCATTAGCACCTTGGGCCGAAAAGATACATTCCATAATGAAGACTTACGTTGTCCCAGCCATCGTATGCCCACAGCCCGGCATACAAGGCAACGGCCCAATGACTAAGATCAGTAGTCGTGCCCTCAAACCATTGGTGATTCTTCCACTCTAAATTTGCGTGACCCGAGAAAGAGAACCCGGTCAGGGCCACCACAATCCCAACCACCGTGACGCCGACCAGAGCAATAAACTTGAGGAACATCAGGGCATCATTGATTCGCGTGCCCAGCCGGGTCGAGACGCAGTTCAGGAATGTGATGAAAAATAGTCCTGCAAGACCAACGCCTTTGCTGATCCAAGGATTTATATGCTCTGCCTCGGCCCCGATAAAAGCGCGCACAAGGTATTCCCCCATGATGATGGCGATAATAGCGGCGCTTCCGGGCTTCAGGACCAGAACAGCGACCCATGTAAACAGGAAACCGGCCAGTTCGCCCATGATCTTGGACAAGTAGGCTTGTGCGCCCCCGTTCAGAGGAATCGCGCCGCCTAACTCAGCATAGCTGGCCGCGCCTGTCCATGCTAGAACACCTGCTATTGCCCATACAACCAAAGAGGCGCCTGGCGAGCCAACATTGACGTTGACTTGACTCGGGGAGGAGAAAATGCCAGACCCAATTATCAGACCGACTATCAAGCCCAACCCATTCAGATAAGTCAGTGTCTTGTGCTTCTCCAGCGAAGCGCCTCCTAATCCACCATGGTGTTGCGCAGCCGAGGTAGGTGCGCCCAGGGGAGCATAACCGGGCGCCGTGGACGAGGAGAGAGGGAAGAGGTTCGCCGAGTAGTCGAAGTTGGAGGCAACAGAGTATGATCTACCACCGCGAGTGCCGCCGAGCGCAGGGCGACCCGCTAGGTTGCCATCGTCTAGAGGGTCGTCCTGTTCGAGGGAGAATTTGCGAGACGACGATATCGATGGTCTTGAATCGGTTTCTGTGTATGTGTCGGGGCCGTGGCTCGACGAAGCTAAGGAGGCAAGCTCGAGAGAATCCCGCTCGTTGGGATGGAGGTTCGATGCGTAAGGGTTGGGCATTGCAGTTGTGCCTTTGCTTTAAAACAGGTATTGTTGGGTAGACTCTATATCTCAACCAGCTGCCGGCCAAGCATCGTCGGTGTTGCGCAGGTAAGGAATGGAAGTGGATTCCTGTAAGGTATCGTGCGGATATAGGAAGAAAGGCTGTTTTGGTGCCCGGTCGCGTTCGTTGAGCTTCTGCTGCTGCGGGAGGGAGTCGAGGGATGAATGAAGGGATGGATCTATATGCGCTCGTGTCTATATGACGGCATTCGCCAAGGTCTATGATCAATCGAGACGCAGCCCCGAGGGTTCGGATCCTGTGAGATCTCAGCAAGATAATACGATTAACCGGCCTTGATCGAACAATATCGTTTATGCTGGAATGAGAAAAAGAAACACGAGCCAAGAAGCCTTGTAATTACTGGTCTATTTGGGCAAGTAGGTAGAGTTGATAGTTGAAGTCTAGAGCAACCCAGAGAGGTAGGAGTAGGGATCCCCAACTTCTAAACAGGCTTGTGTACCCCGTACGGGCAACCGGTTTTTAAGGGACTGCCTCCCTGAACCATGCTCAAAGGAGAGCACTACTGACTCCCTTACTTCAACTTTGCACTAAGATGACCCACCAGCGGGCCTTGTATTCAGCAGGTACCTAGCCTATACTCCACCTGCCAGTTTTGGCGCCACCAATCAGCACATGAACTCATTACAGTACATAGGGGGTACCTGCGGTCGCTTTGTCCTTCATCTTCCCCTTTCCCCTTTTCCAATTATATGCGGCAGTATGTCGATGATTGAAATTTAGTCTGATAACTATCGTGAAGATTATTTCCCAGATGCAGAGAAAACCAACTCTCATGCTAGTATGACTTAGTTGGCAAGTGTAGGTGGGCGGGTCTTGGCACATCTTGTTATAGAGCCTTGCCTTTCACATGGTTTCCCAGTTACTCCTTGATCGCTCAAGCGATGGTCAACCGACAAGCATATTTTAGGACTTCTCGATGTAACCGGTGACTGAAATGAGGGGTATAGGCCAATACCATGAGAAATCGCGTATGCGATCCTGGATCTGACGAGGCACCTTGTAAGCTGGAAGGCATTTCTGCCCTTCAAGACGAATTACTCGGTTTCTTGCCTCAACTCGCAGGAGTGGAACTAGTCATTATCATCAGCTGAGCCGTAGTCCAGTTCCCTCACTCCTCGCCAACGATGCGTGCACTTCGATATTATGGTACCAAAGACCTCCGCTTAGAGGAAGATATTCCTGAGCCGATATGTGACTCGTTGCAGGTCAAGATCCAGCCTGCCTTCGTCGGGATTTGCGGTACAGATCTCCATGAATATGAGTCTCAGACTTTCATACCCAAGCCTGGTGCACCTCATCCGCTTTCCAACGAGTCGGCCCCAGTCACACTCGGCCATGAGTTATCAGGAACCGTGGTTGAGATTGGTTCGGATGTTTCTACCTCTGCTGACTTGAAAGTTGGGGATCGAGTGGCAGTTTTCCCGCTGTTGTATTGTCGAACCGTAAGCAATTGTCAGAGTCATCACCCTGGAAGGTTCCCATTGATCCGGAACACTCATACAGCACGCTTGGCGCGGTCATCACTGATATCTATCATTGCAGTGTGTTCCATGCAAAGAAGGTTTCCCAAATTGTTGTGTTACTACCGGCTTCCTTGGATTGTCAGGCTGTGGCGGTGGTCTTAGCGATTATAGTAGGTCACTTCAGACGTTCTCCCCCTTCTTTTTCCGGTTATTGCTTTAAAGTGCGGCGGTTTTTGTTTGAGTTGTGGTGTCTTGGGTCTGAATAACTTTTCACGAAATTGTAAATTACTAACCAAAAGCATTGCAGTATGTGTACCACCTGAGGCAGTGTTCAAGCTTCCGGATAGTATCTCGTTGGAAGTTGGCGGCCAGTCAGCCGAATTCTCTTATTGAAAAGCCGCTAACTTCCCTTCAGCCCTTGTTGAACCATTGGCAATAGCCTGGCATGCTGTTAGCGAGTCTGGTATCACGGCCGGCCACGCTTCATTGGTTTATGGCACAGGCCCGATTGGTCTCGCCGTAATTCAATGTCTGAAAGCTATCGGCGCTGGAGATATCATTGCAGTCGAGGTTGCGCCCCGGCGCCAGCAATCCGCGAGGCAATTTGGCGCAACGTATGTGCTTGACCCAACCCTCGTGGATGTGGTTCACGAAGCTCGAGAGCTAACGGGTGGCTATGGCCCCGCCGTCGCTTTCGATTGTGCCGGTGCGCCATCAAGCCCAGATTCAGCAGCTCGAGCTGTCTGTTCCCGTGGGACCGTCGTGAATCTTGCGACTGTAAGCTGGCATCAGTTCCCACCTACGCCGTTTTGCGATTCGATTCCTCTCAGAGCTTTGGTGTTCTAGGATATTGGATTCTTCGCCTATTTAAAGAAAAGCGAATGCTGAAGTTATATTGCAGTGGAAACAGCCTATTCTCTTCAATCCGAATAATCTTCTCCTCCACGAAAGGAAGTATGTCGGATGTAGGTCGTCTCTCCTTTTCCCTTACACGATGGTCTTCATCAACCGGCTCCCTCAGCTCATAGGGACTTAAGCTCTAGGATATCATCTGGATGATTTCAGCCATGTCATCGATGCCATCAACGCAGGGCGTTTAAGGCCGGAATCGATGATCACGAGCAAGATCTCTATTCATCGCGTTGTTGAGGACGGATTCGAAGCACTCGTAAACGACAAAGACAAGCATGTCAAGATCATGGTGGACTTGTCGTCTTTGTAGTATGAGGTGCTTGTTCCTCGTTCAACTGATTAGCAATCCCAGAAGTCACTAAATTGTAGTAAAAGAACGCGCAGAGGAAATAATAGGGCAAGCTCAAGTTAGCACGAGTGTCTTTGATAATCGCACTTAACTGCTTTTTTACTCTTAAATGATAGCATCATGAACGCCTAGACAGATTACCTTTGGCAAATTTAAATTGGTGAGGGTACCCTATTAATATCAGGTAGGGTAGGTCGACTGGGGATTTTAGTGGGGTAGACGCAGGGGTTTTAATGTATTGTCGCTTAGGCGCGTCTTCCAAACCCAAAAAAAGTTCCGAATCGGAACTGATGCAGGCCGTACAAGCATTGTTCAGAAAGCTTTGAGCCGCGGTTAGTGACGACAATTGTGAGAGCGGATCTTGACTCCTAAGCTGGCAAAAGCGCCCGTAAAATATTTGCGATCATGCGAATATTCCAATGTATCGCACTATAAGAAAGCTTGCAGGCCCCGGCCGCCTGAAGCTTTCTACGCCGACGCTCGTCGCAAGGCGATGGCCCTTTGTAGTTCATAGCAGATGCTATGCTACGGCTCAGCTCGACCTCCCTGCTTTGGACCGAACATGGCGTCGAAGATGGAACGACGGCCGGCAGCTCGCGGCCGTACGCTCAACAACGCCCTCCGAAGACCAACGCGACGCGCAAAGTCCCGCCGACCACATGTACATTCTTTCTATGTTCCCGTATCCGTCGGGAAAGCTGCACCTAGGTCATCTTCGTGTCTACACCATCGCGGATGTTGTCGCACGGTACCATAGACTGAGAGGGCGCAATGTACTGTTGCCCATGGGCTGGGATGCCTTCGGTTTACCGGCCGAGAACGCCGCTATCGAACGAGGCATCGACCCGGCTCTGTGGACAAGCGACAACATCGTGCGCATGAGAGAGCAGATGGAGTTGATGAACGGCAGTTTTGACTGGTCAAGGGTGCGTCGCGATATTCGATGAACCGGTTACATGTATATCCATGACCAATTGACTTTTTGTTCGTAGGAATTTGCTACTTGTGATCCCGATTTCTATAAACACACCCAGAAACTCTTCCTCCTTCTACACGAACAAGGCCTGGTTACCCGCCAGCGCGCTATCGTCAACTGGGACCCCGTAGATAAAACTGTCTTGGCGAACGAGCAGGTAGACTCGGAGGGCCGTTCCTGGAGGTCCGGAGCCAAGGTTGAACAGCGCCCGCTGGAGCAGTGGTTCTTCCGTATTACCGAGTTCAAGGAGGCACTCCTACGCGACCTCGATGAGCTTGCAAAGGAAGATAGCTGGCCAGAGAGAGTACTTACCATGCAAAGAAACTGGTTGGGACGAACTACAGGCGCAAGGTATCGCTTTCCTCTGACTGTTAATAACCAATCCCAGCTGGGTGGTTTAAAGGACCTTGAGATCTATACCACCCGGCCGGAGACTATTTTTGGAGTCCAGTTCATTGCTATCTCGCCAAATAGCAAACTCGCGAAAGATCTTGCAAGCTCAGACCCGAATATAGGCAAATTTCTGGAAAACTTGGAAGACAAAATTGAGGGCAATACGCAAGGGTACCGGATACCATATATTCAGGCGCATAACCCTGTAGGTCGTATGGGGACCCAATTCCCTAGTCAAACAGAGCCTTTGCCTGTATTCATCGCTCCTTATGTGCGCGGAGACTACGAGACCGGCGCCGTCATGGG
Source organism: Xylaria sp. FL0933 (assembly GCA_022578765.1). Classification (NCBI taxonomy): domain Eukaryota; kingdom Fungi; phylum Ascomycota; class Sordariomycetes; order Xylariales; family Xylariaceae; genus Xylaria; species Xylaria sp. FL0933. The sequence continues at coordinate 1,470,824 of MU389720.1, read as the reverse complement.
AGTGCCGGCGCATGATGCTCGCGACTTTGCATTCTGGCAGCAGAACTCCTCTTCAGGAGACGTTAAATATGCAATTACGCCGGAGTCAACCGGCTCCATCTCCAAGATGGATGGTCCGTATTTGGAATCAGGATATATGACATCGCTTGCAGGCAAATACGGTCAAAGGCCATCTGATGAAGTTGTAGAATCCATCGTGGAGCAAATACAGAGCGAAACAAACCTAGCTGAACTTCGTACCAAATGGAAGCTTCGAGACTGGCTCATCAGCAGGCAAAGGTATTGGGGCACGCCAATTCCGATCATACACTGTGAAAGCTGTGGACCACAGCCCGTACCTGACGATCAGCTTCCCGTTGAGTTGCCAAAGGTCGATCACCACTGGGCTGACGGCCGAGTAGGTAATCCTCTCGAATCTGCAACGGAATGGGTTAATACGTCTTGTCCAAAATGCCATGGGCCGGCTAAGAGGGATACCGATACGATGGATACCTTCGTGGATTCCAGCTGGTACTATATGAGGTTCGCCGACCCGCATAATAATGATAGCCCTATTTCCGAAGTCGCTGCTCGTACTCGCTTGCCTGTAGATGTCTACATCGGGGGCGTCGAGCATGCCATTCTTCACCTTCTATATGCAAGATTCTTCTACAAAGCGATTATGGGTAGTCTCTTTCCTAAAGATGCGAAGAACATGTCAAAAGGGGTGACCGAGCGTCCGCATGAGTCCTCGCATGAGCCATTTAAGCGGCTCATTACCCAAGGTATGGTCCATGGAAAGACCTACCTGGATCCTGACAGTGGCCGTTTCCTGAAACCAGAAGAAGTTGATCTATCCAATCCCTCCGAGCCAAAGCTTGTAGCGTCGGAAAAGCGGCCAGTCGTTACATATGAGAAAATGTCGAAATCAAAGCACAACGGTGTCGACCCGACTACCTTTATATCAAAGCATGGTGCCGATGCGACGCGAGCTCATATCTTGTTTCAAGCTCCAGTAGCGGAGGTTCTCAACTGGGATGACGACAAGATTGCCGGCATTCTGAGATGGTTGCGCCGAGTATATGATCATGTACATACGCTCGCAGCTGCAGTACAAAATACCAGCGATGACTCGATACCATTTGATGGTAAAGAATACTTCGCCAAAAGAAATGATGAATCTAAGGCGACGGGTAAAGAACGAGCCACACAATGGGAAGATAGTATGAGCGTCTGGCGTACTGTCCAAGAATCAATCGCCGGCGTCACAGCTTCTTGCGACAAAGTATACACGCTTAATACAGCGGTATCAACACTGATGAGTCTAACTAATGCTATACTCGATAAGCCTAGTGCCTCCCAGCAAGTCAGGTTAGCAGCCACCATTGAGTTAGTCCGCTTGATGGCGCCTATCGCTCCCGCATTCGCGGAAGAATGCTGGAGCATACTACGGCCGAACGAGAGAATGCTTTTTGACGAGGCTGCTCCAGCTCAGTGGCCAATTCCCGATGGATCGCTACCATTGCTGAAGGCGGATTATGTGAAATGCACTGTTGCTGTCAATGGCAAGAGGCGATGCGTGGTTGATATACCGCTGGCGCCAGTGGATATCGAGGGTGACAGAGAGCTTGAGACGTGGATCACCGAACAGATTCTCAAGACGCCCCAGGCACAAGAGAGACTGAGTACTACTGAGAACGACATTCGCATGGCTACCAAGATCTTTATCATGAAAGGGGGTAAAGGTGTTAATTATCTAATGCCGAAAGCTTCTAAAATGTAAATGTTCTCTAGGCTTGGCGTGGCCCGTAACTATACTTGTATATATCACTGTATAAGACCAATGTATAGAATAAACAGAAGGAAAAAAAGGAAACCGCTTCTCATCCCGTCGTTCTCTCCACGCTCTTCCAAAATGTTGTTGTACACATAAGAGACTCATTCCCATAGCACAGACCACAACCAAACTAGCCAATCCTAGTCTCCAACATAACTTGCTTTCTAGCGTGGCAACAGGACTGTAAACATTACCGCTTAGAACATGATAGTTTCAATTGTGCAAACATGGAGAAACGGCAAGCTACTTAACCAAGTAAACAATTTTACAGAATTTTGAATGCCGCGCCTGGCGCCGTCACTCTTCCGGCGCGCCGGCAGAATCTCCCCACACCTCGCGACGCTACTTCCGGCCTGCAGGACCCTCGAATCCGCACAAACCGAGCTGCGCTGGATCCGCAGACACGTGCAGGAGACCACACATCGAACGCAGTCCGTGCCAAACAATCCTGATGATACTAACGAGGATAAGCAGAACAAGAGCGCTGCGCTTTTCCCACGGAACAGGGGAGCTCCGCGCCGACACAGGGCCAAGATAAAAGCTAAAGGCAAATCCGGCGCGAATAGCAGCAGTAGTAATAGAGCGGCATCAGATGAAGACCGCGTGGCCCGCCTCGTAGCCCGTCGCGGTGCAGGCGAGCCGCTGCAATATGTCCTCGGCACGCAGCCCTTCGGAGATCTCGAGATACTCTGCGAAAAGGGCGTGCTGATCCCACGGCCTGAGACCGAAGCATGGGCCTCGATGCTCGCGGACCTAGTGTTTTCTTCGCCTGAGGGAAGAAGCGGGGGAAGAGCGGACGGTTTGCGGATTCTGGATCTCTGTTCTGGAACCGGATGTATCGGCCTATCACTCTTTGCGCGGGGAATGACGGCACTGAGTCGAGCAGGGTATGTAAGGGGGAAGAATACAGAGGCGTCGTTGCGAGTCTTTGGGTTTGATGTTGAGTCGCGGGCTGTGCGGCTTGGGAGGAGGAATCTGGTGCATAATTTCCGCGGATCAAGACATGTCGCCTACCGTGATCGGAGCGGATTGGCTGAGGAGGCTCTTAAAGGTGCTATTGCGTTTCGGCAGGCGGATATTTTCGCAGACGAGTGGATGGCGTATTTAGATGAGGCGAAACCTCATGAATACGAAGAAGATGATAAGCACGATCAGGCACGGAGAGTTGATATCCTCGTTTCCAACCCGCCATACATCTCGCAGCGCGGTTTCGAAGTCGATACGGGACGTAGTGGTAAGTAGGAACTCACTCTTAAAGACTTCTTATTCAGACCTTGAGGCACGGGCACTACAAGCGCAGAGAGAGCCTCCTGTCTCTTGTTCATTCAGGTGGAATTAACTATTCACTTATGTACTTGAATCTCGAGATTCTTCTTGTATCTTCCGAAATGCTCTGTCAAAATTACTGACTACCCGGACTGCAGTGCGCAACTACGAGCCGAAACTCGCACTCGTGCCGTCTGGGGTATCTTCAAGCTTGTCAACAGCCACAATTCCCACCTCCTGTGCGCCCGAAGACATATTCTACGCGCGCCTCCTCGATGTCGCAGACACACTCCGTCCGCGTGTTGCGGCATTTGAGGTCGGCGACATGAAGCAGGCTCTCCGCGTGGCAGAGATGGCCTTGTCTCCCTCTAGATCCCGGCCTCGCTCCGATATAGAAACGACCCAGAAAGGGGAGGGAGATGAGCCGATGGGGCAGACAGAGGCAAGATGGGGCGTCGTGGAGATATGGCGCGATGTACCCGATTGCCACCCCTCTGATGCCGAGGAAGATGTTATTCTCGTGCATGACAGGGAAGTGCCTGTGCGAGGTAGTGGTCATGGGAGAGTGGTGTTTCTTGCCGAGGGCCAGATGATGCGGAATAGGTTTACGAATCGAGGATTTAGACGAGAGTTCTATACGGATTCATAATCAATTTTGAAGTGCAACTAACTGTACATATATCTTGTACTTTTAAGCAAAGCCCAGATACGATAAAGTAGTTAGCTTGCCTTATTAACGTAATCAGCGCAGAGCAGATACAAACCATGAATGAAAATGTCACGGCCAATTCATATGTGATTTGTTTGAGTCAAACCTCTTATGATATACTAGTGTTCGAGTTATTGAATTAGGCTTTTCAGTGCGACTAATTCAAAAAGAGGCCTGGGTATGTAACTGTCCCTTCCTTACCAATGAAGCCTGCCCACAACCCAATGCCAAAAGCGAATACCGGTACTCCAAGCCATGCATGAATTTCGAGTACTCCTTATACAAAACGACATCACGCCTTCGACTTCTTCCTGACCAAGCCTGATCCAAGCACGTTTAGCTTAGGTGCTGCACCCGTGTCCTTTGCACTTTCAACAGCAGCCGACCCCTCATCAATATCGGCCCTCATCTTTTTTCGTACCGAGCCTTCGCCAAGCATATTGACAGGGGTAGGTTGGTTCTTTGAGGAGTCATCCTCACTCTTCCGCTTCTTTTGAATGGTCCCTGTTAGATTGTTTATGGTTTGAGGGGCGGCATTGAAGGCTGCCTGAGCTAGAATGACCTTTTCCCCAACCAAAGGTAGAGCCCAGTCCTCGCCCATATTCACTTCACCGGTCCATCTCGATGTACTGGCGATTGCTTGCTCGAGGCTCTTAAACTCGAGATGCAGCAGCAGTTCTACAGCCCTCTTGTAGCCAATATCGTCTAATACCACCTGTCCTCTCCCAGCCTCTGGCCAGTAATAATATGGTGTCTCTATCTTGTCGGGGTATTTGACACGATGGGTCTTCACCCGGGGTTGTCGCGGGACGATGGGGCCCTTTAATATTCTCTTAGCTTTACGCTTTCGGCGCGGCGGCTTAGCACTCGCAGAAATTGATTTCGAGGGTGACGGAATCGACGTTTCTAAAGAAGCGGTATTGTCTCCGCGTAATTTTTCAGGGGTAGAAATAGATTCTGCGTGATTTGGAGTGCCGGTGAAAGAAGACGCAGGAGTGAGTAGGGTGGCAATTGCACGACCTGAACTTGCTGTACCCAAATGTTGTTCTGGCGAATGCGTTAAGGTTTGAGGAGGCTCAAAGACAAGCCAGACAAACCCTGTCATTCGTCCGCTGGAGCATTCTTGCCGAAAAGCCATCATCTCCCAGAACTGGTCCAGCGTCTTGGGAGTTTTCCAACCGCCGAGTAACTTGGCCTTCTCGGACGTAGACTCCTCTAATTCTTCCACAAAGCGTGCCTTTGGGTCATCTGGATAGGTTGGGATAAGACATCTGGGCGGGACGTTTCCATAATTGGCAGCATCTTTGGTATATGGGGAGATCAGCTCGAGAGGATGACCCAGCGACCAATTGCGTGTTGCACGTTCGGTCCTGGGGATGAAAGCGCGAGTCTCGTAATCATCAAGCCCCGGTATGACTAAGTAGCCATGTACGCGATCCCAGCTTCCGGCCCGATTGTTCTGAACATGATCCTCGAGGAGAGGATCCAGCACTTTGCACCACCATTTGATTAGGCCCCTATCATCCAGAATATGCTTCTTGTCATTCTTAACGCTTCCAGGAAAGAGGTACTGCGACTGAGAACGAGCGAAGAGGTTGATGACCAACTGCTTCGATGGCCGCCTTCGATGATCGACTAGGAACTTCAGGAAGGCTACAGTGACGGCTCTTATGGGAGAAAAGCCCCGAGGGGTGGACTGTAAGTGAAGATAACCCGTCGAGTCTGCCTTGGCGACAAAAATGGCGGTCGAGAAGGAGGTAGTGTATATGTAGATCTCCAACCCAAGCACGAGCACATCACTAGCCGTTGTCGGGTCGGTAATGGACACGGCGAGGAAGTGCTTTTCACAGTACGTCTTCAAAGGTTTACTCGGTCGCTTTTCGGTCGTCGATTTCAAGGCCGGGGGATAGCAAAGCGCATCCGTGATCGCAGGAGTCGTGGACAGATGCCATGCTGTGTAGCGAGAGTCCTTGGGCAGGGCCTGCGCCAGCGCTTTGACCAGGGGATTATCTCGATTCTGTTGGCTCGGTGGAGTTGTACTGGTCATTTTATAAATCGAATTGTATAAACGTCCCAGCTCGAGGCCCGCATTGAATTGCTGCTTCTTGCATATAAAGTCTCGGTGCGTCCAGCCGATACGCACACATCAAGCACACCCCAACCTATTGCGCTGGCACAATACTTAGGTATGCGTATGCCGTGCGACGGGGAAGTCGAACCAACTCATGCGCTCCCGCGCGAAGGAGGGGAGGTAAGGGAGTCTGGCAAGCCCAACGTAGAGATCTAATACTTTGCCAAGCTAGAAACACCCTACATATCCAATGCTAAATGATGGGAGAAGTAGGGGATTTAGCCGCAGTTGAGTTGGGTAGGTAGGAAGCTCCAGTGAGTGATGAGCACCAATAGACGCGTCGGCGTAATAGTTGCAGGTGCTCAGAAGCGTGTTAATGAGAAATGCACTAAAAATAAGAGGGTCCGGGGTCCGGGTCCAGGTACCTACCCAGGCCATGGGCAAGGATACTGGACGGGGCACTGAAGTAACCTGCAAGTAGCCCACAGCCATTGGCCCCATGCCTCACGCAGACCCACAGTGGAAAAAAGTTACTGAAGCATCTCTGAACCGCAACACCAAATACACCGACTTCGTCATTATCGTCAGCGACCGCATGCCATAAAGGCCGCCGCCACCCATTCTAATGGCCCTCAAGTCTCCCCAATCAGCCGTGAGCTTGTCACGTCAAGCCCTGCGACATTGCAGAGGTCAAAATGCGTGCTCCATAAGCCGGCCATTGGCTCCCACATGTTCACGAACATTCGCGACATCGGCTGCCCGATACTCAGAGGCGACCGCGTCCGCCGCCGCTCCCCCCCGGGCTGAGGAGGAAGAGCTACCACGATGGCGCTACACGCCTGCACGCATGAAAGCGCCCTTCTCGCCTCACGTCACGAAGTTCCCTGAGCGCTCGAAGTGGCATGTGAACAACGATCCGAAGAGGCTGGACGACGCCCTAAACACTTTCCTCGGTCGCGATGGCGAGAGGATGCTACCAGAGGAATTGAAGTGGTTGGCAGTGACACACAAGAGCTTTGATCAGGGCAGGAGAGGGTTCAATGACCGCCTGGCCTTCCTTGGTACGGCTAGGTGCTCGCAGATTGCACAGCCACGCAGCTAACCATACAACTAGGCCGGCAAATATGCATGAAGGAAGCCATGGAATCCATCATCACGTCCCCTCGGAACTACGATAACATCGCTGCCGACCCATATGCGGAAAAGCGACAACCTTTTGAAGTTCCTTCGTTACGGAGTCTTGATAACCTATCAGAGAACCAGCCAAACGATCTCTTCAAGTTAAAGAATATGACAAAGCTCGCTATTGATACGGGCTTGACCGAGGTGGTAAGGTGGAAGCCTCGTATAGTAAGTCGGTCACAATGTGTTGTTTACGAGCATTGGAAGCTGACTGGATTTCTAGCCCGAGAACCCAGAAGGGTCCGGTCTCAACGTAGTCATGGCCGGTGCGATATATGCCCTTATCGGCGCTATTGCTTTGCAAAACGGAGGAAAGGTTGCAAGCAGAATTGTGCGTGAGAGAATAATGAAGAAACTCAGGTCATAGCCGAGTACCGACTTTATATAAAACATCCGACCGCCATTGTAGGAATATGTATCAACATCTGTACAAGTCTACATGATATAGAGCACCTACTCTATGCTGAAAATAGAATATTCGAACCTACAAATTACGGGCTTATGGTGCCTCTAGTACTTTGACATAAAACTAATCAATGCAGCTTTTAGAACTGCCGCACAGCGCTAATTACTATCGCAGCCGCGATCAATCTTCCTACGGAAGCTTCACGGTTTGGACATGTACGCAGCAAGGCGTTATTTTCTGTGTTCTTTCTCCCTTTTAACTACCTAGGTAGCTCCCTAAATCGGTACTGAGGTTTTACCACTTATAATACAAGCCTCTATCACATGATGGGGCGTGGTGATACAGTGTCAATACACTTTAGTACAGTACAACCCTACTGTTTAGTAACATCACACGACCTCTCAAGCCAACTTCTTCTGTCACCATTACAACGCCCACCTTGCCGTCACTGGCTTTTTCCACCCAATATCCCAGGCACTTTACATCCGTGCCTGAAAAGTTCTATACTATTTTCTGAACGCCAGAAGCAGATCTCGCTCCGATGGCGCGCATAAAACTCAGCCAGCCGCTTCTTCACCAGGTTCCTATCTACGTCGTGCTCATAGTACCCGTCCTCTTAGCCATCTCAGCAGTCGTCACCCTCACAGTACATGGCGACGTGAACACGCCGTTGCTCTACTCACAATGCCACGCGAGATCACGGCTGCCCGCCATATCGCACATACCTGTTCTCGGGGCACCGGCATGTTTTCTCGTCTCGCTCTTCATGCTCGCCACCGCCTCGATGCGCGGCGTCGCCCAACTCAGCGTCTTCCTGGCCTTTCTGGGCGCCTTGCTCACCGTCTGCCGCGTGGAAGCCGCTAGGGCGTGCAATCAGCGAAGCTGGAATATCCGCTTCCCCACCCTCAGCTGGCTGGTGTTCAACCTCGTCGGCGGCACGCTCGTCTGGGATCTGTGGATTGTCCCGGTTTTCCTCAAGCACGCCAAGGACATGAGGGTCGAGAGGGTGAAGGCGGATGCACTGGAAGCCGACAATGAGAGCGGTGTACTAGTCGACGAGGAGGAGAGGGTCGTATTTGAACGAGCCTTCCCCACGGAGGCGGAGGTCTACGCCATCCCTATTGCGATTGCGGTTGGGTTCATAGCTCCCAGTGTTCTGGTTCTCACCCTCAAACACGCCATAACCATCGTAATATGGCTCTTTTTCCCTGTGTGGGTGGCTATTACGCACTTGGCGGTCAAATTCGTCGCAGTCAAACTGCAGAGAGGCAATCCGCCACGTTATCTTGAATACCACCCACTCTCGATAGCTGTGGTATACGCCCTGCCTTTTGTTGCCTCACTCCTTGCGCATGCTTTTTTTATATGGAGCTTAGTCCGCAAGGATAATAGCCGCGAGATGACACACACAGCTATCAAATTCCTCAGGATCGACTTCGTATACATCGCTGCCACGGTATTTTACTGGGTATTCATCGAGTCTGGTATCGTCCCTGCTGCGCTGATGGTGGTGCTATCCGTTTTTCTGGGTCCCGGTGCGGCGCTGTGTGTGACTTGGTTCTTTCGGGAGAAGGCGATCTGTGCCTCTGCGGTATCCAGCGAAGAGGACGACTCTGATGAGGAAACAGATGGCGATGACAGTACTGTCCACGAAGATACACCGCTACTAACCTAATCTAAGTAACTCGAAACATAGTTAATGCTAATAATACCTCATGATATTCTCACGGTGAACATCACTCCAAACAGGATTATGTATGACTTGCTCTGCCCATTAGTCTCAGGCTAGTTTGCCAATTTGTTGGTTGCTTGATATGTGACGTAGACTGAACCTACATGTACGTGTAGACAATGTACACGGTGGCCTCTTGGTCTTCCAATGCATCGGATCGGTACCTTTGACCTTATAGAGGTGAATAGGTTTATGGTAAGGAGTAGTTGATATTCCTTTGAAATGTGCTCGATTGACAGGTATTTCTTACTAACTAACCGCCAAATATGCCTTTTGGGATGTTGTAGAGGCCATGGCTCATCGTTTAGGATCTCTATTCATAAGAGGAATCAGAAATATTGTCCTCAGGTGTAAGATGGCCTGTGCGTGAATGCACTTGACTTGTTGTTACCTCATCCAATAGTCTCCCTTTATCTAATGTGTTATTCTATTGTCTCGTTCTGTTTATTCGACTTTGTCAGTGTCAGTTATGAGCAGGTACCCAGGTACCCTCATGTTTGCACCCTGAGGCTCCGTAGTTGCCCTCTTCCCTCAGTAAGCACCTCCAGTGCTCCTAACTCTAAGTCAATGGGTCATTCCTGTGAGAAGTTGGCAAACAATATTCTACACTCCTAGTGCCAGGCAGTCTCTTGGTATTCTTGAATCACCAACACACTACATCATTTTACTTCGACGATTCATTCTCTTTCACAGCCACTATTACACCACCATCGCAGCTATTACTTTACGGCTTCCATTAAGGGCAGCAATAGCTGTGCATTCTTGTCCGTCTGTATACTCTCAATGAAATGCTTTTCAAACCCGGCATACTGACACCGTTTAGCCAATCACTTTCCACCCACTATCCACCAGAACTGTCTCTGGGTTATATCACCAAATTATCACGTACATCGCTCGCGACTGCCATCTTCATGGCTAGAAAGGTCGGAAAAACCAGAGAGCAGAGGACTCCATTGCCGAGTTTAGGTAAGGCCAGAACTCGCGGCGCCTCCCTACCAAATCGATGCTACCTCCGAAGTGCCATGCCAACCACCGGCAGTAAGTTCGGCCTTTACATTCAAATTTCCTCGAACTTAACTCTGACACCTCTTACAGTGAAGTATCAGTCCGAGAGGCGACTTATGCACCATGTACGCCGCGATTGGCGCGTCGCCGATGCCCTGCAATCCGTTGGTTACAGCATGGAGCGCCGTCACATCAGCCGCGCCTTCGCCGACATGTTCCGAGTCGCCGGCCCTATCGTGAGCACAGAGCACGCACGAGGCGTCGACTTTTGGGACATTCTTCCCCAGGTGCAGAAAAAGATCAACTGGGCGCGACGGCTCCCTGAGGCAATCTTCTTCGAGCTGTTCACATGCTTGATAGAGGCCCGTCACGAATGGCAGAAGAACACGGAATCCCCTCCCCGAACTCCCGATCACGATCGCTTCATCCATGAGATGGACGCTTTCCGCCGACACGTCGGCGATGGTCCGAAGACACCCAGAAGCCGTGATGAAGAAGAGTTTGCATCATGGATACTTGTCGATGCAGTCTTCTTTAACGAGATGGCTGGAGGCTTTGACTCTGATGAGGACGAAGACGAAGACGTTGGGATGAAGGACATCAAGGGTGTCGCTGACGTCGCTGGCACCAGGAACGTGAAAGGGGATGAAGATACTTCCGAAATGGACGAGCTCGTTGCGCGGAGCACTCCGACTATGAAGCGAATGGGTGTCCAGGCGACAAAACAGAGAAAGAGATAGAGTGCTTATTACTAACCCTTGTATTTTGAGGTCTTTCCCTAATCACTTTTCCGTCAAGAAAAGGCGAGGCTCTGGGCACTTCAGCGATGCCCATCTGATCCGATGGCCACTCAGGAGTGCGGACGATACAAGGTCCCGCATTGCTACAGGATAGACACTCGTGGACATATAGCTCCTCTTCGCTAACTAGCAATAGAATGCGATAAATTTTAATCAGTAGTACATCAAAGCTTCAATTGTATGCCAATGTAGGAGTTCTGTGGCAGACTTAAGTGACAATTGTACCTAGATTTTGGTCTCCGGCCCGATTACTTACCAATTCTGCTACTGTGTTGTGAACCATCATATCCCGACATTACGCATTGAAACACTACTGGTCTCATTCTTACAAGCTGAAGCAATGGAAGCAGAACATGAGAGCGCCCGTCATATAATATGCAAAATTACCCGGCAAAAAGTAACCTCCTCCCACCTAAGTACGACAACGATGAGGAAAAAAGGAAAAAAGATGGTACAGGAGGAATTGAACCTCCGACGATGGACTCGCGGGGAATCGAACCCCGGACCACTCCCATGCTAAGGGAGTATTATACCACTAAACCACAAGCCCGTGATTGGATGACGCCTATGGCCTGTAATAACATCTATATCCTGCAAAAATTGCCTAGTGCTCGAGAGCGAATAACTATCAAGTTGAGCTTCTCATGAGGCTCTACTCTAGTTGTCATAATTATTACCTTTGGCTACTCTAATATCTAAATAGTCTGGCCTCTTTCCCATCCACTCGTTCCCGTAATATCTTCTTATTTCTCAAGGCATAATAAAATCTGAGAAGCACGCCGCCAACCGCTACGAGGAACAGTAGAGCGGCATTTGTTTGGTGGCCCGTCGGGTAGTCTCTCTTCGCTTCATCAGCTTTATAAACGAAAGGCGCGCCGCCCAGTCCAATGTTCAGCGCGATGGCCATTCCAACCGAAGTTGTACTGAAAATGTTGGATGATAACCAGCCTAAAAGCGGCGGAATGCATGCGAATACACCTGCCTATGGGCCTTCCAATCGGATTGACCTATGATGAGAAGTGCATCCTGTAACCGGAATTGGGATGCACATGGCAGTGGACTTCTTGAGGGCAAGCTCAAGTTCGGTCAGTCTTCATCCCTGTTGGATTAATTGTAAGCGATCACGATTGACAAGATAGCAGAAATCTAGGCAACTGATTTAGAGCAGTTAGGTTAGAGTCCTCAAAGGCGACTCTGGCCTATCATATAATCAGATAGACGTCAGAACCTCTCAAGTCAACCGACACAAACTTTGAAAGCCCTAGGCTTGTTTGCACACAAGACCAGGCTTCTTTTCAAATCTTCACTTGGAAATCTAGAACGAGCGATAATTTCATTTACCTCATATCGGCGGTGAAATGCTGTAAAGATGTGGTAAAATGAGACGAAGTTAAGCATGCCAAGATCAGTGTTGATATACTATGAGTGGAAATGGCAGGTCGGTCGGTGTACGCTGTTCGCACACCATAAGACGTGCCTTAAGAGGTACCTCTTGGCATGCAAAGAAGACCTGCCCCTCCCCAGCACCCTGGATCGTGGGTATTTGGACTTCACCCTCATCGAACGATGCGATTTTCCCCTTATATATTCCTAGGGGGATCACCTTTTGTGCTTGGTCACTTTCAGTCCGCAGGTCTACTGGGTGAGCCGGATACTGACACCTGGGTGGACGGCAAACATGGCATTCAGACGAGCAGCTATAAGTGCTCTTGGCATTGTGTTGCCATTTGCAAATGCCCTCACTATTGAGTATGCAGCTTTCAAGCTGTCCTTTGAGAATGGCCATCGACTCACATTGATTTCACAGGGGAATGCTCGGTGCTCCGCGGCGAAGTGCTGCTAATGTTAATCCTGGCGGCGTATGTCTGCTGATTTCCGCATCGCACGCGATCCAGTTCTAACGTGAGACCTTCCAGAAATTGGCTCTGTTCTCCTCTACGAGTTACGATTGGGACTCACGGGCTTCTGCAACGACTTGGCACATCTTGGATGTAGCTAGCGGCGATATCAAAGATGCACCATTCGGGGGTGACGTCTCCGAGGTCGTGTGGATTGGCGAGACAGACACCAGCATCCTTTACATCAACGGCACTAATGATGAGGTTGCTGGTGGTGTGACCCTCTATACAGCTGATCTTGGAGCCAAAAAATTCTCACCGTTCGTGTTGCTCTACTTCGTGTGACCTAGTAAGAACTTACAGAAGACTTGACAGGACCCTTGTCGCATCATTGAAGGCGCCCTTCCAGGGGCTGAAGGCTGTGCAGACGAAATCAGGCGATATCAACTTCGTCGTAAATGCGCTTGCCAGCTGGGATGATGGATCGGCCTATAACCCCGAGCTTGCTACTGCACCACCGACCTCCGGCACAATTTACGACTCCAACTATATTCGTCATTGGAACGTTTATCTCACTCCCGAGCGATATGCTATCTTCGGGGGTAAGCTGTCTCTCGATAAGAGTAGAGATGTTTCGCAGAAGAAGAACTATTCCTTGAAAGGCGAGTTGAGAAATCTCCTATTGGGAATCAATGCTACCGTCACCCGTCCTGAAACACCGGTGCAGCCTTTTGGAAGTGATGGCGACTACGATATATCACCGGATGGCCGTACTGTTGCTTTCCTCACCAAGGCTCCGGAGCTATCTAAGGCGAATTATACGGCAAGCTACATCTATCTAGTTCCCCATGATGGAGCCAAAACTGCTGTCCGTGTCAACGGCCCTAATACTTCGGCTCCTCGGGACGCGAAGGGTGCCAGCGGGTCTCCACGGTGGTCCCCAGATGGTAAAAAGCTTGCATACATTCAACAGGACGGTATATCTTACGAGTCCGATCGCAACAAGTTATACGTCGCAGCTGTCGACGGCCTCACGTCGAAAGTCTCTACTGTCGCTCATGACTGGGACTCGAGTCCATCCGCGTTGAGATGGAGCCCCGATAGCAAAACCCTATGGGTAGCCTCTGAGCTACACGCTTCAACCCGCCTATTCGTCATCCCCTACAATGCGAAGACCTCCTTCTTGCCGAAAAATATTACCGGCCCAGACACTAGTCTTTCCGACTTTGCCATTTTACCTAATGGACACGCTCTAGTCTCTGCGACGGCCAGCTGGACGAGTAGTATCTTTTATACTCAATCGCCAGGCAAGGACAAGAAGATCCTTTTTTCTGCTAACGAGGTCGATCCGGAGCTGAAGGGGCTCAAACCGGACTCGGTTTCGGATTTCTGGATCGAAAATGACGATGGTGACCCGATCCAGACTTTTGTGTTCTATCCAACAGATTTTGACGCGAAAAAGAAGTATCCTTTAGCATTCATTATGTGAGTGAGCTCTTCAAACGTCTTTTCTTTCCAATTGCTTCAGGTTGGAGCCCCTCTTTAGGCTATAACCTTATCTACAAAACCTGCGCATTTCGAAGCGAGTCAATTTACAGATAGCGGACGTTACTGACTAAATGCTGTAGTCACGGAGGACCTCAATCGTCTCAGGGTGACGCGTGGAGCACCCGATGGAATTTGCGACTGTGGGCTGAACAGGGATTCGTTGTGACGACAGTACAATTCACAGGAACACCAAGTTATGGTCAAGCCTTCACAGACAAGATTCAAAATAACTGGGGAGGAACGCCGTACAATGACCTGGTCAAAGTGTTTGATTATCTAAAACACAATGTCTCCTACATCGACACAGACAGGGCGATCGCGGGAGGGGGGAGTTACGGAGGGTATATGACCAACTGGATACAGGGCCATGACTTCGGACGCGAGTTCAAGGCACTTGTCACTCACGACGGCAAAGTCAACCAACTGAGCGCCTATGCGACTGACGAGCTCTGGTTTATTGAGCATGATCAAAATGGAACCATCTGGAACGACCGGAAAAACTACGAGCTTTGGGATCCCTTAACGCATGCTCGTAACTTCAAGACGCCGCACATCATCATCCACAGTGACGGCGACTATCGTGCATCCATCGCCGAAGGCCTTCAGAACTTCAACGTTCTTCAGAGACTCGGCGTGCCTAGTCGCTTCCTCCACTTTCCCGACGAGAGTCATTGGGTCTTGGAACGCCATAATAGCTTGCTCTGGCATCGCGCCATTTTCAACTGGATCAGGTATTGGGTTGGTCTGGATGATGAGCTAATCCAAGATCATGTTGTCCACCAGTAATGCCGGAGTGAATATAATATTTTGAAAATGGCGGTTTCTTGCCGCCCACTGGCTAGAGAATCCAGTGTTGGACTCAAAAGAACGCTTTTCTCTCCCAAAGCGGACACAGACTCACTCATATTGTGGAGCATATATTGATGGTCATGATGAAGCGGCTTGCTAGTAACGTACGTTACGACGATTCGCGATTCCCGGACACGTACCTAGAACATGTCTCCGCTTCAGCTCAGTACTTACCTAGGTAGCTATGCCGAGCCCGGAGAAGTGAGGCTCGTCTCTGAACCCCTCTCATGAAATCAGTTCTGCCATCGTTACGTTGTGTTAAGATTAGCATAGTGCTGTCTCCTGTGCGCTCCTGTGAATTATTCCGGCTTCCGGTCGAGATTGAGTATCCTACAACTACAGCCCAGCCAAGCTAGGTTTCATTGGAAGAGATCATTCCGGCTGATCCGGCTAGACAGTACATATTCCTGATTCATCATGTAACTAACATAGGTACTGAATAGCAATAGCATCGCTTTCTCAATTCCAGGTGAGTTTGCTAGCATAGCTTACGACCTTGCTGATTGATGTTGATCCGCAAAGACCAGGGGTAGATTCGTCTTAGTGCGTGACTCATTTGCGTACTCGCTTTCGTACAGCTATACTAAAGCATCTGACACGACGCATATCAACTGCTAGGTGACTATATGTAGTGCATAGACGACCAGAGCTGCCTAATGCTGCCTACGCTAGGCCGCACTTGTATGTAGTTTGCTCCGCAAGGGGCGGCGTGGAGGATCTGATTAGATCTGATTGATAAGACAAATATCAGATTTCCCTCGACCCCTGCTCACATAGTGTAGGTAATGCGGGAAGCCCGAGAACGGAGTGCCAGTTATCCCATTTCGCTTAGCCATTTATCTCAGTTTACTCTTTCCTGTAGCTGACTTACTTGCCTTTTAATACTTGGTACTTCTCAAGCCGTAAGCTGTAAGTGTAGGCAGGTGATAGTTAAGTACCACGAGCAAAGACTCCTAATGCCCCTATATGAACTAGCTATATACTTAGATTTTGCCCGTTTACGCTCCGGTGTGACTTCCGAGTGATTTAATTACTCAGAGGTAAAACCGACTTCTATAAAGACTACCTCCTACCCCATTGCTAAGTTCCTGTCACGCAATACTACAGGTTGGATTTGCGGCCCCAGACTTATTACTCTTATTTACACCAGGCTCAACATATCCACGAAAGGTCCGCCATTGAAAGCAGTTTGAAAGAATATCTCGTTAGACTTAGAAAATGAAGACATCCGGCAATGCAACCGGCGTATCTCCGGATGCCATTTTACCAGTTTCAGGTTCAACAACTGAGGATATACCCCTCCCCAGTCTCGATGTGAAGCAGGCCGACCCCTTCTTGGTCAGGTTCGATGAGCCCTACGACTCAGATAACCCTAAAGACTGGCCCAACGGACGCAAGTGGGCGATAACTGACGTACTGTCTGCCACTGGCTTCAACCGCATTCTAGTCTCGACTATTATGGCACCGGCATTGCCAACAATTGCGAAGGAGCTCGACATGAGTTCGACCGAGTCGGCCCTCTCGCTCTCGATTTACCTTCTGGCAACCGCCTTCGGCCCCCTGTTCATCGGCCCCTTATCCGAAATATATGGGCGGAAAGTCGTACTCCATACTTCTAACGTCTGGTTTCTTGTTTGGAATATCGCCTGCGGTTTCGCAAATACCAAAGAGCTGTTGATAGCATCCCGATTTCTTGCTGGTTTCGGCGCCAGTGCTATTTATTCCTTAGGTGGCGGCGTGTTAGGTGACCTGTGGCGAGCGGAAGAGCGTGGTCGGTCGTTAGGGGTATACCTTCTCATCCCTCTGCTTGGGGCCGCTGTCGGTATGTATTTCATGACCTCACGCTAGAGATGGCTTCAGATTGATGGAGGCTAATGGTGCTGTTCGGCAGGGCCCATTCTGGGTGGTTTTATCGCTCAATACACTACCTGGCGTTGGATGTTCTGGTCAACGTCCATATTCCAAGGGGTTATGATTGCGGTTTCATTCGATGTCTTCCGTGAGACTTTTGGACCTCTGATTCTCAATAGACGAGCGGCTCGGCTACGTAAAGAGACTGGTAATCAGCAATATTATACCCAATACGAAAGGCAAGACAGCGAAAAATCAGTCGGTCGCATTGCCATTCAAGCTTTGTCAAGACCCCTGAGGCTACTAGCATTCCATCCACTAATACAAATTACCGCCGTAATCTCGGCCTTCGGTTATGGCACGCTATACATCGTCATATCCAGCTTCGCGGACCTATGGAGCTCCTACTATCACCAGCCTTTGGCAATTAGCGGTCTTCATTATATCGCTTGCGCGCTAGGGGAGCTTGCTGGGTCCCAAGTCGGCGGTCGGCTCATGGATGCTCTGTATCGTCGCATGCAGTCTCGTTCTAGCGATGGCGAACACATCCCTGAGTTCCGAATACCGTTGACGCTGCCGGGGGCCATAATTGCTCCCATCGGCCTTTTTATTTATGGCTGGACCGCCCAGGCACGGGTCCATTGGATTGCAGTGGATATCGGCATCTTCATTAACATGTTTGGGGGCCAGCTTACCAGCAGTAAGTAGTTCCTCTAGACATTCTGTTGGTTTTGGTAGAATCAGGGCTATGGAAGTTGCCTTCTCCGGCTGGATTATGGTCCCGAGAGCCTTTCGCACTTCTGGAATCCCCATGTACTACGCTCAAAACAACAGCAACTGACCTCGAGTGTCGCAGTCGCCTTATCGGCATATGTCATCGACGCGTATCCTGAACACACCAGCAGTGCTATTGCAGCCACCCAGTTTCTGAGAAGCCTAACAGCATTCCTATTTCCTCTCTTTACACCAAGTCTGTATCGTGCGCTCGGGTATGGGTGGGGCAATAGCACTATTGCTTTTGCCAGTCTTTTCCTCGCATTGCCCGCCCCGTTCATCATATGGCGGTTCGGTGCCAGACTTCGGCAAAGGGCAGCATCGACATATTAAGTCTTTCAAAGACGCGAGAAGAATCTAAGGACCGAATTTTGTTGTTATAGACTATTACATGTCTCACCCACAAGCGAGCTCACGGTGGATCTTTTCTCCCTCGAGGCGAGATGCGGTAAGATGATTGAATACTCCAGGTCCTTCTCAAATACAGTGATCCTACTACGATGCTACCCCAGTAGTACACGTGTTCTTTGTCGGGGATCACTAATTCCCCGTGACGACCGATCAAACCCGAGCTGTTGATCAAGGGGCAGGCGTAGGGCTGGTTGAATAGCTGTAACTGAATTCGAATAAGCATAGGTACTCAAGATGCCGAATGTATCAAACGAGGCTTCCGAATTGACAATTATGCGCAAGTGAGGATGCTTCGGCGATAGCTAGATACTGTTCTTCTCAAAGGATTCGCGTGTACTCCCTGCCAAAAAAAGGTAACAATGGGGATGAGCCTTCGAGTTGCGGTCCCGAGATATTAGCCCGAATTTGACGTGAGCTCTAGAGTCTAGAGTCTAGACCATTAATTTACCGCCTACATGCTAATTAGTAACGCTCAATCAACAGCCACAAGAGACCCTAGATATCTCCCCAGCATCTCATTGCAGGATTGCAGGATGCATGATGCAATGAACATGGATGACCAAAGGGTACATAGCAATAAAGAAAAGATAAGGGATGCGCGCGCAACCAATCATCCGCGGATTCTGGGTGGCCCCCGATCATGCACCATCCCCCTCAGCTTGTTGCAGCAGTGTGTATCTCAATGTTGCACAGACGTGCGCCACCCCTGCCTTCAAAAGGGGGTGGTCATCTTCGTGCGGCTGGGCGACGTCAAACGGCCAGCTGAGGGGAAGGGCCGGGTACGTAGCAGGCCAGCCCAACGATTCGGAGACGTTAAGATCATCGACCTCCTCCCCCTACCGGAATTACGTACAAGAAACCTCTTAGTGTCCGGCCGCGATTCCTCAACCCTCTCCCGTTACGCGCCGTAGCTTCGGCGCACAACGACCGAAAATGACGGGAGAGCTTACACTACCGCAGTCACTGCCGTGTCAGACATGCGCGACAGTGAGCGAGAGCACCTTTACTTGCATACAATGCAACAATCTTGCGTTCTGCGACACCTGCTGGTCGAAATGGATTTTGCATATACCTGGTGCAGTGGGATGGTCAGTCACCTTTTGCATACCAAGCTCCAAGTCACTATTTAGGAAGCTTGCGCGCCGTCACTGCGACGGAGGTCTCGGGATTCGGATTCATCACGACAGGGTCTGAGTACACCAACTAACTAACCGCCGTCTCTGTCACGCAGGAATGGCAAGCCGCATGAGAAAGCCGATCCGCTCGTGGTAAGTCGGCTCCGTCAGATATTGGAGCCGACCCGTACGGAAGAGGAGCACGAGGCCGAGTTGCTCGAAGACCAAGACACGACATGGTTCGGATACGGTCGCGACGCGTCAAATCACCCCCAACTATACGGTGTGTTTTTGGAAACCCCCTGTGCCCGGCCCCTAGGTCTTATGTTTTTTGCATGATCTGGCAAGCTCTGTGATGTTGAACTCGATGATCCCGACTAACACGTTCTACTGATTATGGGCGCTTTGCCGCCATTATGGCCGAAACACATACTGAGGAGACGGGCGAGCGTTATCCTCAGCTAGCATCTTTCATTGGCGAAACAGGTACGCGCGGCATTATCGCATCGATTGCTGCACACCGTCTCGATGAGCTGTACTGATGGCGTCGGTGTAGGTGCTGGGAAAAGCACGCTGATTAAGTTACTCATTGATCGCCAAGACTTAGTCTCACCACAAGGGTCTAAGTACTATTCGCCGGTGACTTCGTCAAATCGCGATCGGATTTCGACTACGGGTGACGTGCATCTCTACGCAGACCCATCTACACTATACGCAGCGAGTCCTTTGCTTTTTGTCGACTGTGAGGGACTCAGTGGTGGCGAAGCTGCGCCTAAGCAACTGAGACAGGCGCAAGACTCGGCATCCTATCCACGACGCTACGCTGTACCGAGAAAGATCGAATGGGCGCAAACACCGCAAACTCAGAAGCGCGAGTATGCCGTCGGCCAGCTATATCCGAGGGTTCTTTATATATTTTCCGACGTCGTTTGCTTCGTGTTGCGCAATCCACGTTCCTTTGAATCCACCGTGCTGCATAAGTTGATAAAATGGGGCGCTGCCTCTATAGACAAGTCGATCAATCAGCCCGTGCTTCCGCATTGTATTATTGTTCTAAATGCCACAGATACTGGTGTCGATGAGAGGGAGTGGGATGTCGCCAAAGCCACACAGATGTTTCTCGCCGACATCAGCGATGCAATCCGACGAGAGCCAATTCTTCAGCAGTATGCCCAAATTTGGCGCCAACGAGGAAGATACCTCAATACTACCAAAGAACTGTTAGAATGTTATTACGCTTCCATCAGCGTTGTTCGAGTTCCCTACAAGGGGTCGTATAGTAAGTCATGCTCTAGGCCAGAAGAAACACCTATAGAAACTAGCAGACATTGCAAGCTACGTATAACGAATAATATCCTATTTCAATCTTGCGTGCGGTGAATAAGGTACACCACGAGTATATCATACTGATTTACCTACTTTAGTGTTAATGAACGAGCAAGCTAGTAAACTCTCTGATCTCATCAAAGATCGATGTGCTGCATCGCACGCGAAGAAGAAACTAGTGCGCATGCAGGCCAACACTGAGAAACTTCAGTTCTATTTAATGGTATAACGCCTCTATCATATCTTTCCCAGGGCGAGATTAGCTAACCCTATTAATCGACAGGCAGCGTTCGACCACTTTACTCGAGATCTTACTACACCATTTGATTTTGTCAAGGAGATGCTTCGGCACAGTCCCGCATCTAGAAATTTCGAAGGAAACATCCTCAGCCTTGCATTATTGATCAAAGAGAATGCTACTCACCCTGAACTGTGTAATGATGCTGAGCAGATCTTTCGGATAATTGGGCCGATGATAGCATCCTGTATAATGCTCGACGCGGTCCGGCAGAAACTCCCAGGTCGGTTCAAACATCAAAATCGTATGCTCACTTACTGAAGGGTTATAAAACAGGGACTATCAGCCGACTATTAGACGATCGGTATGCAAAATCATGCATTGGGGCAATGCATACGTTTGCAGACCTGTATTGGCCTTGCAGCTTCGAGAACCCAGCCCTTGGTGAGCTTGGCCGTTGTTGTAATGTCAAGTTGGGACATAACCCCAAAGGCCATCAAAACAAGCAAGGCAAGATCATCGGTCACGGAGAATATCAGTCTAGCTTCAACGTTGCGACCTTCCAACTCGAATGGGAGCACCTCATACGAGCAAGCCTCATTCAAGTTCAATCTGCCAGTTTTCGCCTCGCTCGCGAGTTCCCCGATAGGTCCGAGCTCGAAATTGCCGCTTTGCTGCATCAGGATCACTTAAATGAGCTCTACTCTTACAATCTCGGCTTTCCTATGAATTTTATCAGCTATTCGTCTTGTCTTTGTTGCTTGAGGGAGCTCCCCGAGTGTGCGTTACCTTGTGGGCATGTTCTTTGTCTTCCCTGTGTAGAGATATACGGACACAGAACATCGAAAACGACAATCGAGATAAACCGATGTCCTATACACGTGCGCGATGTGATTGCAAGCCCTCCCTGGGTTGTTGTGACGAAACCACGGTTTGCTGGTGCACGAACTCTATGTCTGGACGGGTATGCCTCCCACGGCCGTGAAATGTTCCAGAAAAATGCTAACACATACGGGCAGAGGCGGGATCCGTGGGATTATACAGCTTCATATTCTCCGAGAGCTTGAGAAGATACTGGGTCCTGATCTACCGATTCAACTCTTCTTCGATCTCATCGTAGGGACAGAGTAAGTTGCGATCAACTAGGTCTAGTCTCTAGCTAACCAATCCCCAAGCTTCGGCGGCGTCATCGCCATAGCTCTAGGTGTGAAGAAATGGTCTGTAAGCTCCGCGATAGAGAAATTCAAAGACCTCTGCCACGAAGCCTACATACCAAGAGGCATATCTAAGCTACCACTCTCTAAGGTATTCTCGACCTTTTACCACAAAAGCTTATACAAGCACGAACCTCTCGAAGGTGCATTACGTCGGTACTTCGCGGAGCAGCCCCTTTTTGGGGCCACATCTCATCGATCGTGGCCTGCGGCATCAACGAAAGTCGCCGTCACTGCTACAGCGACGGCAGGTCTCCAAGATGTCGTCTTTGCCAACTATAACCGGCCCGATCTACCTCAAGGACGTAAGCTGATATCGTGCCCCTTATGGCCACGCCAAACCTACTGACAACGAAAAAATTAAGGTGGTCCCTATTATTTTTCCCGGTCAGATAGGCCAAATCAGGAAATACGTATATGGGAAGCGTAAGTGTTACTCTGTGTCATTCTATGGAACCAAACTGACATTGCTCCCAAATAGTGCGCGAGCTACAACAGCTACGGCCCCTTTATTTTCGCCGTTCAAGAAGGCCGAAACTGGTATTGAATATACCAATGGTGGAATGCAGTGCATGTGTCCTATTCTCGTCGCTCACTATGAGGCTAAATCAATATGGAAAGACATTTCTAGTTCGCCGCCCGATTTGGTCCTTTCTCTCGGTTCGGGCCGTAATATCGGTGACTCTTCAAAGACTGAGCTTGGCAGCCCGACGTCATTGTATACAACGACCAACGATTCACTTGGGACAGCTCCAATTCCAAGCACCGTTATTCGACAGGGTCGAGGCGGTATGGGAAACTATAAGCGCCAAAATCCCCCGGGGTCCCCAGAGCAAGAATCCTTCAATCATAAAAGCGCCGTAAGAGGCTATATTGTACGAAACCCGCAGGCACCAATGCTGGTCACGTTCAACAATCCAATTTCAGGTCAAACGGACCGCCTAAATGACCAGCGACTAAGTGAAAGAGCATGGGGTAATTTCTTGTCTACGCACGTGGGCCGAAAGACATCAGTTCGCCGACGATACCGACGTATCTGCCCTGAGCTGTTCACTAAGTTGCCGAAATTCGATGAGGTGGCGAAACTTGAGGACATTGAGCTGGAAGCGCTAGAGGTACTACGGCAAAATTCAGCAGAGCTTATTGAAATCGCGCACAGACTTGTAGCAAGCACATTCTTCTTTGAGAAAGATATAGCCAGTGTTAAGCAGAAGACATCGGGTTTTACGTGCACTGGTATGCTCCACGCCATCTCTTAACACAGTTGCAATTCCCAATTGGTTACTACTGGGCTGCTCATCATAGATTTCTTACTAAGACATATTCGTAGGGTCGCTTTTCTGCAGATTCCGCCCGTATTCACCGGAGATCAAAGCTCTGGCATGGTTCCTCATCTCACTACTCGACGGCGATTTCGAGCCTTACTTTCTCATCGAAGAAGGCGACCAGGATAGGACATCCGTAAGTTTCCCCGTAGCTTATGCTACCGTTGCTACGTATTTACACGAGACTGTCTTATACACTTGCGATATTATTCACAAGAAAACGGCGACTAATGTTCGTTTACCATAGCAACAAACTCGCCAAGTCGTTCTCACCGACTCGGTACTTCAAGATATGCACTTGCAAGGCAATTTTCAGCTTGAGCACCTACGAATTAATGCACCACACGAGGATTCAGAGGTCAAGATATTTCTTTGCCTACAGAATGCTCCATATCCAAGCGGTGTCCACTTCTTGCCAATCAGCGGCTTCCCGAGGCGTCTGATGTCCGAAGATGGCCGTGGCGTACATCAAGCTGGTGGGTGCTATTTCTTTCTTCTACCCGGTCCTAAACTTTTGTCTAGATTATACTGATGCGGAGTTAGTCGTGTCTATGAACAACCGCTCAACAATCCAACGGCAGCCAAGTCTAAGTTTTCTCAGTTCCGACACATCCAACAATGACCTCACTCCGA